>VDFB02000007.1:37003259-37603259 GCA_007258455.2 Sequoia sempervirens | reverse complement strand
TCTTACTAAAAATCAAGATTTCATCCAAGTAAATGATCAAAAACTTACCTAATAATTTCTTCAATACATCATTCATCAACCTCATGAAAGTACTCGGTGCATTTGTTAATCCGAAAGGCATCACCAACAACTCATACAATCCTTCATTTGTCTTGAATGCTGTCTTCCACTCATCTCCTTCTCTGATTTTGATATGATGATACCAACTCTTCAAATCTACCTTTGTAAAGTATTTAGCTCCACTCAAACAATCCATTATGTCATCCATTTGGGGCAAAGGAAATCTATACTTCACTGTGATCTTGTTTATGGCTCTAGATTCTGTACACATCCTCCATTCTCCATCCTTCTTAGGTGTTACCACAACAGGTACTGCACATGGACTTAAGCTTTCTCTGATCAAACCATTCTTCAACAATTCTTGTACTTGTCTATTCAAATCTTCATTCTCTACCGGTGTCATCCAATGTGCTGCTTTATTAGGCAAACTAGCTCCAGGAATCAAATCCATGCAATGACTATTGCTCCTCATAGGTGGCAATCCATCAGGTACATTATTTGAAATGATCTCTTCATACTCTATCAACAACTCTTTTACCTCATTCAATTGTTCTTCTACATGCTTCAAGTCTTCATCCTTCTTAGGAATCAAGGCATAACACATGTTCTCATGTCTCAATCCATCCAAAAATATCTTTCCATCGACCAAACAAATTCTAGCTCTCGTACAAACCTCAACTTTAGGAACATCCTCCAATGGCAACAAGGTCTGCTTCATCCCATTAGCAACAATGGCGTATATATTCTTCTTTCCATCATGAACAACCTATCTCTCATACTGCCAAGGCCTTCCCAACAAAAAATGGCATACATCCATAGGCATGATATCACACAAAACTTCATCATGGTAATTTCCTATCTTCAATTTCACCAAATATTGTTCACTCACTAGTATCTTATGCTCATCTTGAATCTAAGCTATCTAATGGGGCTTCATGTGTTTGAATCTTTCTAGCTTCAATTTGGTCACCATCTCTTCAGAAACCAAGTTCTTAGAGCTCCCACTATCAACAATCACTTTGCAACATTTACCAACTACCTTGCATCTGGTTCAAAACAAATTCTTCCTCTGCAATGGCTCCTTCTCCAACTCACTTTGACACAATACTCTTCTATTCACCAACACTTCTCCTTCTTTTGGTTGATTAGATGATCCAACTTGATCTTCCTCAACAAAGGTTGTTCTGCTATTGTTCTCTATCTTTTTGCTTGTCTCTCCTTGATTACATTCAAATGTTCTATGTCCTTCTCCACCACACTTATAACATGTTCCCTTGAATGTTCTTTTCTCTTGTCCTCTATCATCTTTTCTATAAACTTCATTATGGTAACCACCATATCCTCCTCTTCGGTAAGAGTTTCCATCCTCTCTACGGTATGAATTTTAATTCTTACTAACTTCCTTATCCTTGTTCTAATTTGGAAAAGATCCTCTTCCTCCTCTAGTAAAAGTTCTTCCTCTTTGAAATATTCCACCTCTTCCTCTTTGTCTCTGCTCATGTATTTTATTCAGCTTCTCTTATGATTTTAGGGCACACTGATATGCCTCCTCCACACTTTGCAACTTGATCAAATTGATTTCATATTGTATAGACGACCTCAAACCATTCACATATTTGGCTACTTGTTCGACCTCATCCTCTGAGTGTCCAGATTTGATATTCAACTTGTAGAACTCCTTGGTATACTCAGTCACACTTGATTCCTTTTGCTTCAAATTCTACAATTTTTAGAACAAACTAATCTGATAGTCTATAGGCATAAAATTTGTCTTTAACTTGTTCACCATCCAATCCCATGATTTTATCTTCTCCTTCCCTCTTCTTTTCCTATCTGTCTGCAAATTTTTCCACCAAAGGGATGCATGTCCTCTCAACTTTGTACAGGAAAATTTCATCTTCTTGTATTCAATGGTACCTTCAAAATCAAAACACTTTTCCATCTCTATGATCCAATCAAGCAATCCATCCAAATCCAACTTACCATTATAATCTAGTGGATTGAAATGGGGTTTGGTATTTTCTCTAGTTAGGGCTCTTATGAACCTCTCTTCTCCTTGATGAAGGCCAGGTTGATCTTCTCTTCCCCTTTCTTCCTGTACTTCTATCTCTTCATCACTCACATCATCAACTAGCCAACCTCTCCTCTGGGCCGTTTCAACTGCATCTAGTCTAGCAACAATTCCTCTCAACATCTCCATCATAGCTGGGTTTTCATTTCTACGCGCTCCATTTCCTCTACCATTTCTTCTTCCTACCATCTTAAAAAAATTCCTCTATAGCTATAGGTTGGATCCTCAATTTTCCACCCTAAAACAAATCTTCAACAAGACTCCACAAAATTTGGTGATCTCTCAAGGAACGAGCCTCACTCTGATACCAATCTGGCACAACCACGGTAGGAGGGTCCTCAAAGAGAACAATCCAGACCATGCAACAAGAGTCACACAACAAAAGCAACACAAAATATGGAGAAAAATTCAGGTTCAAACACTTTCATTAACAAAAATCTCAATTACATTCGTCCGACAACATCTAGGCTTACAGATTCAACTCATAGGCTTGATATGACATGCTCAAAAATACAAAATTTCAACACAACTCCTATATGCAAGTGAAAATATTACATATCCAATCTATATTATTCTAATTAATTAACTACTACTATTCTAATGATCTATTACAAGCTTTATATCATATCCGTAGGTCTAGAATCTTTCGTGTCGGCCAAAGATCATTACAATCTCCAATGAGAGAAAATGTAATGTGCACATGAATAGGTTAGCCTCAAATTTGAATTTTCTCCTCAATAGGTGCATAGGATGAAGTGTGGACCTATAATTAAGGTTGGGGACACTCCACAGAACAATTAGAATCACACCGTCAAGATCCGCAAGCTACGAGAAAGATCCTTGAATGATCAAGCTAGCCATTGGGCTTAAAAATTATTCCAGTGTCGGTTCAAGAAACTGCCAAGAAATCCGGAAGTGATAACTTGCCGAAAAAAGATCCAATCATGCTCAAATCTTGGAATAAGGAAAATGAATATGTGCACAATGAAAATATAGATCCACAAGGTCTGGTGAGAAAATATGACGAATCCACCAACATGAACTGAGCAAGAACAAAACAAGAACAAAAACTGAAAGAAAATATTTTTGGTTGATGCAAGATTTCCAAGAACCAAGGATGCTCTTGCATCAGTGAATCTCATCACTGTTGTTGCCATATGAAGTGGAGGAAGAAAAATCCTCATCAAAATCAAGAGGATTGAGATCCTCTGAATAATTGTCATCATGATGCAATGTCTCCAATGTAATAGTGTATGGAGAAGCAATAGGAGAATAAATTGAAGAGCTAATGAATACTCCTTTCAATGAACAACTCATGAGTGGTGCGATGAAGAAGTATGTAGTATTTGACATCATTTGGGTACCTAACAAATATTCATAGCCTTGCATTTCTATATTGGAATATGGGCCCATGAAAGAGAACCAAACACTTGAAATTTCTTAATTATGGGTTTCCAAAAAATCTAAGCTTGAAAATAAATTACCCCCTTTAGAGCTTTGTGAGGAACTCAATTCTGGATATAACACATGCATTTTATGGCCTCTACCTAGTATTAAGATGCAAAATATTTGGAGTGTATGTATGATAAAATTTTCCATCCTCCAAGGATCTATTCTTACATTCTACAACACCATTCTACTGAGGAATATATGGAACTATGTGTTGCATGTTAATACCCTCTGAAGCACAAAACTATTCAAATTGATTATTAACATATTCACCTCCATTATCTATATGTAGAATCTTGATGAACTTCCCTAATTGTTTCTCAACAAAATATTTGAAATATTGAAAAGAATCAAAAACCTCAAAATTTTGTTTGAGAATGTAAACCCAAGTGTATTTGAAAAGGTCAGCAATAAATGTTAAGACATATCAAGCCTTGCCAAAGGATCGATGTGGAAATGATCTTGTCAAGTAATTTTGTACCAACTCTAATAGTTGTGTGGCCCTCCATGCTTTTCCCTTATCATATTTCTCCTCAAGATGTTTACCAAGAATTCAACCTTAAAAAAATCTATCAAAAAATTAACTAGAAGGCAACTCAAAAACTATCTCCTATTGATTGAGTTGTTACAAGTAATAGTAGTTGAAGTGGCCAAACCATTGATACCACACACAAATCACCTCATTTAAATGAGTGAGAAATTTTGTTGGAGAGTTAGGAAAAAAGTGAGAAAATTGATATAGTCTAGAATGATGATCTGCTTTACCCACGACAAATGTTGACTCATTGTGAATTTCACTGTTAGTAGTGTGTATGGTGTGAACTCAAAGAATTTTCTAGAGCCTATTTGAGTGTTTTGATAAAAATATAAGAGATTAGTTAAAAAATATGGAACACAAAGAACATCTTGAAATTTTCCTTTTCCCATGTCAAAAAACCCTCTCCCATGCACTTCTACAAGAGTTTCATCACCCATTTGTATGACAGACATAGAAAATGGCTCCAAGGAGGAGAAATCTTCTTCAAATGAAGCCATGTGGTATGAAACACCTGACTCAGTGATCCAAGTGTTAGGTTGTGAAGTTGTTAGAGTAATCATGCATCAACTAATGATTAATTAATCTTTAATTGATTGTTAGCCTAATTCATTTCATACACTTAAGCTAAACTTAGGAATTCTTTTTTCTATTAATTGAAGTGAGCTATTATTAGATAATTATGTCTCATCACGTATGATAACAAAATTTTTCATGATCTAATCCATTTATCATTTAGGGTTGCTGCTATAAAGCACTCACCCTCATTGTATTATCTCATAAGAAGATCTCCATTGAAGACTCTTGAGGTTCATTTTGTAAGTTTTTCTTGTTGATGATATAGAAGATTATTGTTTGCTCTCTTTTGTGTGGAATGTGTTTTTGTTCATTGTTTGATCTAGTATCTTGTGTTTATTCACAATTCTAACAAAATTAATGACAACTAGGGCTTTTCCTTTTCCTTTCCCCTTACTTTTACCTTTGTCCTTAAGAGACCCTTTAGATGAACTTTGTTTGATAGAATCAGACACCTTAATATTATTCTTTTTGAGGTGTGAAAGGTGATGAATTTTTTCTTTAAACACTTATGTTCATCATAGCCAGGCCTTTTACTGTAGGAAAATTTGACCTTCTCCTTCTTAGGTTGTTCACCTTTTGATGAAGAGGTCTGATTAGTTGCATTTGAAGCAACAGGTTTCTGGTCTTTCTTCTTCTCTCCTTTGTTACTTTGTTTCTTATCTTGTTTTCCAAAACCTTTCTATTCTTTTGTGCCCTAAGTTTTAGCCAAGACATGTGACTTCAAGGGTTTACTTGTACCCATTTGAACCAACTTATCTTTCTCCCTAGCGAGTTCTATAACAAATTCATTTAGAGAAGGCATTTTTTAGGTGGAACCTAGGGCACATTTAGTAGCATAGAATGTAAAATTAAATTAAAAATAATTAGGATTAAGCTTAGAAAGAACACTCAATCAGTTTCTCATATTTATTTTCAATTCCACATTGTTTTAGCTACAATCTAACAGATTTTAACTTTGTGAAGAAGTCCTGTATAGTGTCAAAACTAGTAGGACTTAACCCTATGAGTTTATTCTCCAATTGATGACCCCTTAACTCATCCTACTTACCAAAGATCATTTCCAATGTGGTCCACACTCCATTAAGTGTATTGGAAGATTCAATATGAAAAATTAAGTTAGGAGACATAGACATACATATAGTACCAAATGATTCATCACATTGGTTAAACCAAATTATCTTTTCTGCATCATATTTAGGTTTTGTTTTGAGTCCCATTTCAACCCTATGATATCCACCTAAGATATATTATCATCTTTTTTTCCCCATTCAATATAGTTATATGGTGTTAATGTAGGAATTTTTGATGCATCCATGAGTGCAAAAAAGTAGATTGAAATGAAAAGGAAAAGAAGTGCAAAAACCAAGCACATGAGACATCCCCTCTTTTTACTAGTTTTTGAAATGACCCCCACATAAATTATAATGTTGGAAATTTGTAATTGGTGCAATTTAGAATGCAAAAATTAGATCTTTCAGACTCTTGTAGGGCCCAAAATGGAAAATAATAAATTGAAAGTATAGTCCAAGTACAATATGAGAACAATTTGAGAGTATTGGTCTAGAGTACAAAGAAAAATATGAACCCTAGAAAATATGGTACCCAAAAAGGAGTTTGTTTGCAAAAGGTATGGCTCCTCAAAGGTCTCAAAATGAGAACTATGCATACAATTCTAGAATACTCCTTAATTTATGAAAAATTGGAGAATCGAATCAGAAAAATAAATAACCATGATGTAGATCATGAAATTAAACCCTACATAAAAAAAATGCATAAGAAAGGATTCTATATGCTCAAGTTATGATTGTTTGAAACTGAAATGAAAATTTAAAACTCAAATGAAGAGGGGTTTGACCTACTGATAGTTGTTTGGACATCAAATTTTCTTTATAAATTTTGTATAGTATGGATGTTGTATGACTTGGGTGTGAAAAAAAATTGGCTTAATTTTTTTTGCCTGTTATTTCGATGATTTGATAGTCAATTTTAAGGTTTTTGGGCCCTTTGAGTGCAATGGCAAGGTCCATTTAGGTTGAAAATTCTCTAAAATATTAATTATAATTTGAAACCTCTTTAAATCCCCATTTGTAACTGGGTCCTCTGATCTTTGATTTTGGTTAAACAAAAGTCAGTCTTGACTTTCTTGAGCCTTCTAAATGCTATGGAAAAGATGAAAATACCTCCAAGATTACCAAAATATTGAAATTAGTTGAATTTCACAAGAAAACATATGCAAAATAGAGCTTACACATCTTTATTTTCCTTTAAACTATTTTGATTCTCTAGATCATTTGAGGATGCAAGAGAAGATCATATTATGTTTTTGAGAAAAAAATATTAACACTATATTAGTCTCAAATATCTCAAAATTAAATTAAAAAATGAACTTTACTACATAAATCCACTTTGATACCATGTTAGATTTTGTGGGAAGTAAGAATTGAGCTAGGATATGACATTAGTCATTGATCATGTACACTCTAGTAAAAAAATGATTGAAGATCAAAATAGCAGAATGGAGAAAGAATCATGAAAGAGAGAAAAAAGTGACAAATGCAAGAAAAAATTGAGAATACTCATGTTACTCTCATCAAACTAGCTGAGGTGAGATAAGAGTGTTGTATATATAGAAAAATATAAGCAAATACATCCAAGAGGTGCATTAACTCCAACTACCCATAATAGGTGGGAGGTTTTACCTACTTGGTAAATGCCAAAACATGTGGCATAACCTACTTAGATAGAGACAAAATAGTTTATGAAAGGTGGCACAAGAATCCAAAAGAGGGTATGTAACTCAACTATCCATGTGAGGGAGAGAGTGACTCATGTAGCTCATGGATCCTGCCATGTGTCCTCATATTAACCAAGTCTAATTAACCTAAGAAAACATAATAAAATGTGTAGGAAAAAATAAATATCCCCTAATATAAGGAAAATAAAAAACCTACACTAAAATTTAGATCTACTTTGTCTACCAATGAGTGATATATTTCTCCTAATCTTAGACCTAATAAATCAATAAAGGTATCATTTTTACTAGAATTTACAACTAATTATATCATATGAGAATGTGTAGGATGAAAATTACCCATGTATTTAGCCTTCCATGTAGTACTTTGTCCTCTTAATCTACTTGGAGTTCCTTCATGTCTTTGTTGATTTTAGATTGCATCTCTCTTTCCATTTTAATATTTCTCTTAAGCCTCTTTGCTATTTTTGAGTTGAAATCACCATAGAGTCACCACTCTCCTTTCTGTAAGAGATTTAAATCCAAACAAAAAATACAATTACAAATGTAAATGAATCTTATTCACCATATAATATTGTAAAATATTCAACTATGAGCTAAAGTTAAGTTCTCCTTAGAAATGATGCAATCTTTTAGGTCCCAAAATTATATAACATAGCTTCACCTATAAGGCTAGGGAATATCATTCATGAAGGTAAAATAAAATTATCAAAAGGTTATGGAGGATTAATCGCTGATGATGAGAGTGGATAACCTTTCCTATACTTTGTGATCAACTAAGACTAGGAGTGTGTTCCTAGAAATCTTTTTGAATTGAAATATATTGCTAAGAGAAATGACAATGACAATACTACAATTTTTCCAAGGCAAGTTTAACCCCAAAGGAATTCATTGGATTAAAGGTGATGAGCTATATTTATGTCCCATTTCTTTGCTAAAGATACATATTTTTATCTTATTTTCTGCTAAACGTTGAAAGACATTACTAGACCTTTTATATACTTTAAGTATTTTAGACAATTTAATGAATGAGTGTATGAGCTATGGATTTTTGTGAGCTTAGTAGGATTTCACGGTTAACTATGGTTGTTAGCAATGAAATGTGTTGAAGTTATAAGTACTACCCCTTGTAGAAAGGAACTTGTCAAACTATAGTAGAAGGATTCACTACTTGTAGTAGAAGGATGATAATCTAATGTAGAGGAGTTAGTTTGCTACAACACGACTACACCTTCAAAGAAGATGAAGATGATCAATTGAGTACAAGATCACAAATGACCAAGTGCCACTCCTATCATGAAGGAGAAGAAGTCTGTTCCCAATAGGAATGTGAGTTGTGATAGAATTTTCTCTATTTGGGCACATTTTTAGATGTAACAATTAATATTGGTTGAGTATAGAGTCCTTGTTTGACTTCTATACTCTTATTTTGATCATTATTATTTTTTGTTTTAGAAACTCAGTCCTCTTCCTATTCTAATGGGAGAGTTGATGTATGCCTTTAAGTTGTTTATAATTCACAAATAAATGGAATCTCGTAGACACTATATAGTAGGGTACTTTGTGGAGAAGCCCAACATCTAGATTTTGCATGTATTAGATTGAATATGATCTCTTGTAAGATTCTATTCATAGTTCTATGTTTTTGATTGAATGCAATAAAGAGAAGATATTTTGGTAGCATATTTTCCTAATTGAGTAATTGAAGAAGATTTTATGGATGTAGCAACTCAAGAAAGGGCCGCTTGAGGTACTACATACCCATATTAAGTTAGTTGATAAATTAGATTATGCATCAAGCAAGTTTAATTTATAGTTTTCATTTTATGCAATTATGAATGATATGCTATAATTTATGAATTGGAATCTTTAGTTGATATTTCGTTCAAATAATTCAGAGGTTAGATAGATTAAGACATGATATAATATCCCAGTCATGATTCTAATAGTTATTATGTTATAGTCCTAAGTGTTCAATACTTATAGCAATTAGGTAGTTATTCATACCTGCTTACTCTATTTTGAAGATAGAAGTCAATTTTGGTTAAAATGTTTTTATGTAATTATTTGTGTTAAGTTTCCCTATACTTAGCTGTTATCGGATTTTTAGAATACCTGAATGCATATATGTTTCCGGCATCATCCAAAGTCTATGACTCCCTGATTGATAATTGAATTAAGCCCTCTTGTATGTTTAAAGATCTTCAGGTCCACTAAGCCATGTGCATGAAAAAATTACCAAGTTAATTAGATAATAGGGGAAGCTCCACAAAATACACACTAATTTATTGAATGACCTCTTCAATAGTTGAAATAACCATCTTTACAAAAAAATCAAGATGTGGGTGCAAGAGTATGATTCACACATGAGATTTTTTAATAAGGTTCACTATGATGTTTCCCTATTTAGAAGTATGAAATCATACATTGAAAAACACTAAACTATTTCCTACATTACTGATCAATGGTTTTTTCTTTTAAAGAAAATAAGTACGGATGGTCTAGTCTTCAATAATAGTGTCTTATATGGGGTTATAGAGTCCACTTAGCCATAAAGGAATACATAAGAAATAAAAACAAAGATATGATGATAGTTAATCAAGTATAATCAAAATCCTTCTTCAAACTTGCATACATCATATATAATACAAGAATGACCATCCCAAGAAACCAACTTGCAATGAATTAAAGTTCTATGAAATTTATCATATTCATATTACATTTACACTAGTAAATATGGTAAAAGATTTTTTTTAAAAAAGGAGGAAATCGTCACTCCTCTTTTCTTATAACTCTCCAAAATTTCTATACCTAACCAAGGAGACACTAGATAACATACATCTAATACAACAATCTATCTTCATATAGGTTCTAAAATACACAACTCTAATGGTAGACTAATGAGCAAGTTTGAAAACCTAAATGTCTTGCATACATATATTGTGAAAACCTGGAACGATCAACCATTTGAATGTATTTACAACTAGTATCCTTAGTTTTAGAGGTTTTTGTTCCCAAAAAATTGTAGGAGTCGGGAAATTAGAAGAAATTAGGGTCAAACATGTCCAAATGTCTAGAAAATGTCTCAATCATGTGTAGGAATGGTGTAGGGAAATGGAACATGAAAATCAGGAAACTAAGATCCTTTGCAGACTAAGAATGACATCTAGAATTCACCAAAAATAATTTAAAGAAGCATGTTCACTCTATCAATATAGATCATTCCACAACCACCATCTACCACCCAACAAACCATATAGACTGTATAATATGACCTAGCTAAAAAATGATCATGTGAGTCAATAGGTACTTGTTTGTTGAGTGTCCATGTAATTTTTATTGGTATAAGATAGTTGAAAGTATGTCTTAATGTACCAAGGGTCATACCTTCCCTCCACTAGTCTATATTAATTTTAACCCATCAAAATAATAGTGCCTTACCTACTACTCCTATCAATGGTAGTCTTGGGTAACTTAAAAGAAACTAGATAAGATATGTGCACTAATTCTATGAGAAACAATCCAAGTAAGAATAAATCCGTATAAATTTTAGCAAAATAATAACTAACAAATAACACCCTAAGAAAACTATTTTGAGAAAAAAAACTAGCCGTCGAAGCACAACCAATGCAATAATCTCAATAACATGATTATAATACAATAATAGTTCTAGTGCTCTCAATAGGAGATATAAGAGATCTTCAAATTTTTCTTCTAGATTCAATTTAGTAGCTAAATGATACAATAATACGTGCCTCACCTATAATAACCCTAATTCATGTGTATTAATTTTTAGGCACATCCCAAGAGGAAGAAACTAAGTGGTATTATAAAACAATGGGCATAAAACCATGGGTTCTTTGCTTGAATAAGAACCCAATTTTTTTCTTGGGGGTTTCTACCCTTGAACCCAAAAATCAAGGGGTTGGTGGATCCCCAAGTCCCAAAATTGTGCATGTGTGTAAATATACAATAAATTCCTAACAAATTCTCATTTTTGTATGCATTGCATAAGGTTGAAAAATAAATAAAATTTATTTAATAGCTAACAATATAAACTCCCTACCCAATTTGCACAAATTGTACATATTTGTGGTAACTTACTTCAATGAATTTTCACACTAATTGAAGTTCTCATGACCTAGTATTAAGAATTGTTGAAGTTGAGAAATACAACCTCATAGAACCTAGTGAACACTTGCAAGCAAATAACCTGTCACATAGAAGAGATAACAAAAACACAAGAATAATGCTCTGCTTGTCGTGAAGAAAAAATGCATAAAACAAGAATTGAATTAATTACAATAAGATCAATCCTTATGAAAGGAGATCAAAACCCTAAAGGTGAGTAATTAATAATTAATGGGCCTAAGTTTAGATTAAGTGAAAAATAAAGTAAAGGTGACTTAATTAATTAATCAATAGGATTAAATTAATTAAGTAATCAACCTATTACTCGAACACCCCCCCTTAAGATGAACTTAGGGAGAAGCTAAAAAACAAAGGACAAAAAGCATGAAAGAAAAGATGGGTCTCGACAACAAGGCCAGATGAGGTACCCAAATACAACCAAATATCTGTAAAGCGGAGAAAATAGAGAAAACCTCATGGGAAAAACTCTACTCCAAAAAGAGATGAAAATCATGCTAAAAAAACATGAAGGAAGGCCTCACAAAGACCCCCCAAGGACAACTTCCTTCACCCCAAGCATAGATCACAATTGAAGATAGTGTGGCAATGCCAAAGGTTTTGTGAAGATGTCTGAAACCTGCACCTCTGTAGGAATGTACTCCAAGATGAGAGAACCATCCTGAATCAACTACCTGATGAAGTGAATGTGGATCTTAATGTGCTTCGTCTGCTAATGCTCCACTAGATTGCGGGAAATGTGTATAGAACTCTGATTGTCACACCAAAGAACAATGGGACTATCAAGAGGAAACCCAAACTCTATCATCAACTGTCGAAGCCATAAAATCTCCTGACTAGCTAACACCGCTACTTAGTACTCAACCTCTGTAGATGATAATTCAATAGCATATTGCTTCTTGCAAGACCATGTGATAGGACCAGAACCAAGGAAAAAATCAAAGCCGGAAGTAGACTTCTGATCATTGAAATCACCAGCCCAATCTGATTCAATGAAGCCAACAATGTGAGGGGCTCCTGATGTGTAGTGAATGCCATACTGTGTGGTGCCTTAAATGTACCTCAAGATACGTTTGGCAGCTTGCCAATGGATCTCATGTGGATCATGCGAAAAACTAGAGACAACAACTGCAAAGGAAAGATCATGTGGCTTTGATACCATGTTGAAGTTGAGAAATACAACCTCACAAAACCCAGTGAACACCTACAAACAAATAACTTGTCACATAGAAGAGATAACAAAAACACAAGAATAGTGCTCTGCTTGCCGTGAAGAAAAAATGCATAAAATAAAATTGAATTAATTACAATAAGATAAATTCTTATGAAAGGAGATCAAAACCCTAACGGTGAGTAATTAATAATTAATAATGGGCCTAAGTTTAGCTTAAGTGAAAAATAAAGTAAAGGTGACTTAATTAATTAATCAACATGATTAAATTAATTAAGTAATTAACCTATTTCTCTAACAAGAATGAGTGTAGAGTATATTAGGGGTGTAAAATATACAACACATTCTTAATGATAATCAGATATACATATAGATTCTCACATGCTCAAGTGTACAACAATGACATGACCTTATTGTTCATCCCTATACCATCCATAAATATGTGTAAATCATCATACACCCACCCCACACAAAGGAATACAATGCTCCTCAATATCTTAACAAATTCACAATAAAAATTAATAACTTGAAGGATTCTAATCCTCACTCTTGGCTATTGAATCCCTTATCTTGGATGCAATTGATATTTTGAATTCATTTGATGAATTTTACATTTCTCATATTTTCAAAGAGGGTAATGGTCTAGCAGATGTATTTGCTAATATTGGTGTTAGCGTTCATAAGATTTCAGATTTCAGATGATCCCCTTCCTATTGAGGCCCCTGCTTGTCTTAATAATGATTTCCAAAAATGTTAAGAAGGGCGTCGACTTCCTTATGATTTGATTTTACATGGCCTTGTTCATGTGGCTGATTATCCTTTGGAGTGAACTTGATTTGGACCATGCTTGGTTTTCTGATCATTTGAGAATCCTCCATATGGGGTGGCCTTTAAAGTTAATAATTAATTTTTGCCACCTTGCCATTTTCACATAGGTTGTGGGTAATTCTTTGCCTTTGTTCTCGAGGCTTCTTCTCATTTTTTGCAAAGTCGTCAAGCTTTTGGGTTTCATTGTGTATGTGATCATGGGCAAAGATAGAAATAGGGCTGAGCCATTTTACTATGATACCTTGAAATACAAGTCTAAAGTATGGGAGAGGTTGCAGTTGGGTGGGATTACGCCGTATATTGAGCATCTCCATGGGAATGATCCAAAGGCGACGAAGTTGTTTGTCAAGGGCTGGGATAACAGGGTTTTGAAATTGGGAGGAACTGAATTTGACATCAATGAAGACCTTATTGCTGGTATCATAGGCCTATCTAATGAGGGAAGAAAAGTGTATAGAGACAAGGAGTAAAATGCTACGCTGCATATCTTCTTTAAAGATGATGAAGAAAAGAAGCTTGAGCCTACTAAAAGTGGTGGTTACTATCATAGTTCTATCAAAGATCTTTGGGGAAATGTCGCTGAAGAACTGATGAGGTATATAACCTTAGAAGGTCATTTCTCTATCATTTCTAGTTATCATTTTTTCCTTCTAAATCACTTTAGACACAAGAAGAAAGTTTATTTTCCTTTCTATCTATTGGCATATTTGGAAAGTAGGATTAAGGATCACAAGTGTAACCCCAAAAATCCTATGTTGCATGTTGGTTTAATTTTCCTCATAGTAGATTATGCCAAGTTTTATGTGGTTCCTAAGCAGCCTGAGAATGCTCCTAAAGGAAAGAAAAAAAATTGGAATTGGAGTATGAGACTATGTTAGAGGCGGAACCTGAGAAGGTTCCTAAAGGGAAAAAGAAGAAAGTGGATTTGGAGTATGAGACCAGGTCAGATGAGGATGAGGATTATGAACTTGAATCTAAGGCTTCTATGGAAGTCTACTCAAAGCCCCTTGCTCCTAGTAAAAGTGGCAAAAAAGGTAAATCTGCCCCTGCTTCTATGAAGTATGAAACTTGTAGTGAGGGGGTGGTTGATGACAAACCCTGTAAAGTTGGGATGGGTGATCCCTCGACCCTCATGAAAGAAAAGAAAGTTGCTACTTGGTAAAATATTTATATGCCCCCTATGTTTGGGTCTAAGAGAAAAAAGGGTTTGAAGGGTGGAAGTAGCAAGAAGATGGATAAGCGGATCGGTAGCCCTATTTAGGAGGAGTTAGCTGAGTCTCATCCAAATGTTGTTGGAGATGCAGAATAGAGGGATGATTTTTGTTGATGAAATTGTGATCTCTCTTTGTAAAATACAAACATAGGTTGTTGGGGTTAAAGGGAAAGAGGTTATTGACAGCCAAGAAGTAAATAGTGTTTCCTAGGATGGTGAAGCAGAGGCTATGGATGTGTTTAATTTTAACTAGGAGGACTTTCCTAATTATTGATGTGTGTTTTGGCACAACAACATTGCAAACATAATATTGCTACTTTGTTTCTCCTGAAAGAGAAAGATGATCACATGGATACCTTAGCTCCCAAGGTCTTTGTAGTTGGGTCTCAACTGTGCTGATGTCCCTCAGTGGTCAATGTAATAGTAATATTCAAGGGGCCTGCTGGTGTTGAGCTTTTGGACTGTTGTGAGTTAAACATGAATTCAAATCTACTCTAACTGGGGTTTTCAAAGAAATAGAAAAAGATGGATCAGGGCTTTGGGATAGAAACAAATGAAACTTCATCCGAATTAACCAGACCTATTGCCTTTCAAGGAATTCCTGACTAAAACTGTAGAACAAACTTAACTTGTGACTAACACATAGTTTCATTCATTCACAGTGCTGAATTCAACAGCAGATTGTAAGTTACCATTCAAATAAAATATAAAATCAAACTTCATTCCTTGAGAGCTTCCCAAATTAGATGATTAATTCAAGACAAACACCATTCTGAAACACAACATGAAATAGATTTTAATCTGGTTGCTTCTACTGTTAGTGAAACAAATAAGCAACATTTACAAAGCTGGCACAATCACTAGTGTACAGAAAATCTGTGATTTCAAATTGTTTCCATTTTCACTAAGAAGACTGAAAGATACATTGGTCTTCTACTTAATCTAACTCCTAACTACCAGTTCTATTCTATAAGTCCTCTACCTACTACTTTCTAACCCTACAACTTCTCTCTTTTACAAAGAGGCAATAATGCCTTATATACATAATGTACCCAAAAGAATGTGATGTCCCCAATACTAGGGTTTACAGAATATCTGCAGACTGTAGGAAAGTCGACTCTTAGATCTTTTGGAGAAAGAGTTGGTTATGTATTCAATGTGGATCCTTGGTGTCCATGCTGATGGAAGGATTTTTGGGAAAGATCTGTAGATCTTTTGCTGCTGTAGCATTAACTCCCTTGTCTGTGTGTCCATACTCGAACTCCTGAAATCAGTCTTGAATGCTCAGAAATATCATCATTAATGTTGATTTGTTCTGCCAGTGGTCACTACAACTGTCCCTCTGACTCATGGCTTCTTCATTCGACCTTTCTTTCTATTCTGGACCCTTCACACATTGACCGTCTTCTAGAAGCACCATCAAACCTTGCTGTAGATTTAAACCTTTCACATGAGTCGATCCATTGCCCTTGAATCTCAGAAGGAATCCATTTCACTCGTATTTTGTTGTTTTTCATCATAGGGGCAGTTAATTGGTCAAAGGGACTGATCAACATCGCACGTCTGTGAGACACCATCGATGTCTCCCCGATACGATCTCATCCTTCAGTAGTCATCGGGTACCATGTGGCAGTTGGTGAGACCTTTCGACAAGCTGTGAGGGTCATACCGAGCTCATTTCCTTCGCTGAGAGACCTTGGAGTCGCCCAGACATTTCGCCGAGTGCCCTTTATTCTTCTGGAGTCTCCCCAATTTCCTTTGTTGACCTTCTCATGCTAGTTTCTATTTTGTTTCGGCGTGACTTTCTTCCTCCGCCAAGACCTTGTGGCAAAGGAATGATCCTTGGCTAAGCCCATCTTATCGGTAGGACCCTTCCCCTTCGGTGGAACTTTTCACCGAAGGAAACACCTCTTGGTGACCTTGCCCTACTGTCACCGAGACTTTTTTATCGGTAGGACCTTTCACCGATTTCTTTCACTTTTGCCGAGCTTCTCTTTTGTGTTGCTGAGACTTTCTTTGGTCAAGGAGATGTCTTATAGAAACCTTATGTCTCGACGAGAGCCTCCGCATGTTGTTTCGTTGGCTGCTGAGACTTATTAATTCTCTCGCCAAAGACCACTGATTGAATCCCATTGTGGCATGTCGGTGTAACCTTGTGAATTCGTCGAGACCATATGCCGAAGAAGACGACTCCTGCCGATTCCGCTTTTGTCACTGTGACCTCACATCTTCGACCAGACATTATACCAAAGGTTTTATCCTTCACCGAATGCAACTCCCTTCGATAAGACTTTGAGATTTTGCTGAGACATCTCTCTGAAGATGAACCTATGCTAAAGGCAAAATCCTAGTTGCCGAGACAATGAATGATGTCTTGGCAATTAACGCCTGTATGTGATTTAATCCTGCACTCAACAAAGAAAACCACAGTGAAGATCATACATATAGAAATTAAATAATCAAAAAAATCATCGAAATGAATCCCATGTTAGCAAGATGTAGTTAAACTCTCAAACAAAATGATCATACAACAGTTCGGGTTTCAGGCCGACCTGCGGAATCCAAGCCAGGGAGGAATTTCAGAGAATTCTAAATCAGGCGGATTCTAGCAGAATAAGCATGAAACCACGCATTAGAAACTCAATCTGATCATTATCAAACCTGGAACAGTACGTGAGATCTTCAAAAATAGCATAAAGGAAACATAAAATGCATCATTATTTGGTAACTAGCCTTACTACTCGAAACTTCTCCACATTTCCTCAGATTCTGGGGAAATCCATGCGGGACAAATTTTCGCGAAAGAGAAAACATCTAGGGGACAACAGATTTTGGGAAAATCTGATCCATGGGGAATTCCGCGAGGACCAAAAATCCCCAAAATCAAAGCACTTAGCCAAAGTTTGAGCGGGATCCGGGAAAATCCGGATGGGGTGGAAAATCCCGAACCCAGGAGAAAACCCGAATTCCAACTAAGGCAAAACCAAAAAAAACAAAGGCAAAGAAAGGAAAAGAAAGGGGGACCCGTTTTGTTCCAAATCAAAATGGGGTGGTTATGTAGGGCATAACACTAATGTTTTGGGTTTGGAAAAGGAGGGTACTATCTCCCTATTTAGGTTGTTCAAATGGGATTTCCATGACCTTAATATGATCAATGTGAATGTTCGGGGGGCTATGAGTAAAGTTGGGGATACTTTGAACTCCTCTTTACAGGCTCAAGTTAATCAATTTTTTGATGCTTTAAAGATTGTTGCTGATGAAATGCTTAAGTTGAAGCAAATATTTTAACAAAGGATTATGACCTTGGAAGAGCAGATGGAACGGGTTAACATGAAGTTGGATAAGGTTGTGGAAGTGACCAAATATGTTATGAGGAATGAAGTGAAGGGCATTACTATCCTCCGTGAGAAGGATAGGAAATGGATGGAGGAAGCTCTTAGTGATAAGGACGCTACTGGGAACAAGTAGTGGATGGAGGAAGCTTTGGTTGGTAAGCCTGCTACTGGTTCACATGGTGTTTTGATTAAAGAGGTAAGTGATTTGGGGCTCTATGCTAGGACCCACAACAAAAATAAGCAAAAAGCTAGTGTACCTGCTAAAGAGATTTCTAAAGTTATGGATGTGCATCAAAAGATAATTGGAAGTGACATGGAGGTTGCTAATATTCTGAAGATTGTAGTTTTTATTTTTGTTCCTCCTTTTTTGGCAGCTTTTTTGCTGATATTTTGTTGTGTGTTTGCTATTTGTTGATCTGTGTGGTTATCTTTTGTGACAACTATCTTTTTTGTAAAGGGTTTCAGGGCCCCTTCAAAACCTAATTTACCTCTAATAAAAAAAAATCACAATAACCATAGGAAATTACATATTACCCTTTTCATTCAAAAATATTATGATGCCAACAATTAATAATAACCATTTGCATCCTTGGGATGCACTTCCAAGAATAATATCACTAATGTCAGAAAAATTATAATAGGTTGATCACACCATTTCCTACATAACCCCATGATAGAAAAGCATGTATACAAGCTTATAAAATAACCATAGTGAAAGTATCAAATACATACCACAAAAATACATAATATTACCCTAGAAAAACCATCAAGAGGGGAAGAACCTAACCTACAAAAGCATCCACACTAAATGTATTGTTCAATAATGAAAATATTATTCAATAATAAAAACATTAAAGTTAAATTTTAGAGTCTCTATGAATACTTCTAAAATATCAAGCTCTTCCAATGCATCTTCCATGTGTCTAAACATGTAGCCACACATCCCATTACATGCTTTACATATGCACTCAACAAGAGAATTCAATATAAATGAAAACCCATTCAAAATAACTAGTAGCCAACAAGACGACTTGAACCACTAAACATATTATTTTCTTTTAGAATCAAGCTTACACAAAATAAACCAAGTGGTAAAGTAAAACCATGTGCCTCAAAACCATTGACCTCAATATTTACTTTATTGATATTGAGTTTTCTCAATATTAAATATTTTCCCATGTGCAACCCACACAAAATATCTAACCAATATCACATACAACTTTACAAGTAGACCACAATAAATAATTAATGTGGCTAAACAAATCTCCTAAATATGCACCATAAATACAAATTTATTTTACATAATTACATAATTATTTCTTGTGCAAGGTGTACAACACCCTATTTTCTAATAACTATATGGCACATCATCTCATCTATATCTAGTCTGATTGGTATACCACTAATATAATTTATTTTGCTTCAATTGTGTGGTGTGTCATTTCTCCATGTGAGTTCCCTTGATGGGGGAGGCATATAATCCTTCAAATATCCTCTATGGTCATTGTGATCTCCCTAGTAGGAAAATAAAAGTGTTTATATGAGTCCCGCCTCTTAGCCAAAGCAATAAGAATCCACACATCATTTTATAGTGGAAGATGATGGACTATATGTATCACCCCAAATACCTCTAACAAGGCCTAATTTGTATCTATTGAACAAGTGACCATGTACTACCTAATTTGAATCTATAGTCTCTTATGGATATCTACCCCATTCTACATCTATAGACATGATAAACATGGCAATTTTAGTCCATAATCAATCAATAGAATAGGTGAAAACTAACAAAGTGATTCTTAAACTAAAAATTTGACTGGTGAGGGTCAAACTAATAGGTTGGTCCCATGCCTCAGTATTGATCCAATGGGTTAATCCTACTCCTAGTGTGTCAAATTTGGGAACATAAAAAATAATAAAAAATGAGCCTAGTTATTTTAGAAAAGACTACATAATTTTCAAAAATAAAATATTCACAAAAAATTAAAAATTTGGGCAAAAGATAACTTATGAGCTCCAATTGCTATCCTTAATGTTTGCATGTACCAATTTTCCTCATGCTAGGATGTGATTATGTCTTTGAACCATTATATTAAATTACAAAGGGGATTATGAGTTATACAAGGTAGAATTCTCAAGGGTGTTAGAATGAAAGTAACTTTTATTATTCACCCTCCCTATATATAGTTGGTACCTTTTTATAAATTGCACACTATTACTCCCATGAACCCTTTTTTTGAGTTTCACTAATCCTATTAATGAAGATACATATTTTTGGTGATGATAGGTGATAATCATATTTTACCCCTTTTCACTATCATGCATTTATTACAAAACTTATCCTCCAATGATGACATTTATACCAAATGACACCTACTAATGACCATATTGATATTCATGATGCTTATTTATTCAACCTAAGATTTTGAGATCATGTCTATTTTCACATGATTTATCTACATGCCATATTCCCAATGCATCTAATATAAAATTTATTATAACCTTAGAATAAAATTTGATAGCACAAAATAATTATATGTGATTTCATGACCATATCCTATCTATGTGCAAATACATACCTATCTATTGGGATGATTACCTATTTATGACTATCACATGCCATTTATTTGGCTTTAGGGGCATCTTTTGTATCATCATTTGGGTGGATACATATTATTTTATGATCTTGATTATACCCATTGTAATCTTTTGAACCTCATCTCACTACCATTCTTAAGGGGGGGACCAATTTTATGGATTGTCTCACAACCATATCTTATGTAGTCAAGCTCACATGTTTTATCATTTTCCTAGATATTTCCTATTAAATTAGGAGGATTATGATTTTCCCATTTTATTATGTTCTTACATGTTTTATATTTTTGTAAGAGCCACATTAGGGACTTCATGGGCCTTCCCAACACCATTAATTGTTTGCATGCTTTGTCATGTGTTTGATGTCATCCTATCAGTGGGGATGTCATGGATTTCCTATACATTGGGGACATATTCCTTCTTTGTGATATATGTATGCTTATGGGATTTTATCTTTCCTTTTAGGGATACCCCACTTTTCTCATTTTTCTCTACTAGGGATAAAATCTATATTTTGTGATGATTATCTTTGGTCCACATGTTTTTCATGCTTGTCATTAAAAATGTCTTACTTGTTTGTTAAATAATGAATATTTGATGCTTATTACATTACATCATCCATATGCTTACAATCTTGTACTATATTTACCTTTCATATTCTATTTCTCCCTCTCCTCCAATTCCTTGCATATATTGGATGCAAACATTTGAAGGGGCATATTTTGTCACTAAAACCCTTATGTTGAGGTTATAGTTAGTTATAGGTACCTACACAAATATTCACCATTGCTTCCAATTGACCTTGATCATATGAAATGATTGTGCTTGAAGGTCCATACCATCCTAATGCCATTGCAATAGATAGATTATTACCACACAGAACTATCTAACCATTATCTCTCCTCCCTCACTCTCTTATTTTTATATGCATCAAATTGAGCTTATAATTATGCTTATTTTTATTTTCATGATAGTGTAGCATAAAAAAATATCACCCTTGACAATTTCACACTAGGTTTTGCTCCCCTCTATGTGCTTGGACCTAATTATGCCTTTTATTTCCTGTTTTATAAATATCTTTGAAAAATTAAATGATGGGAATGAAAATAAACATTTAATATTTTCCCTTGACACTTAATGCCCTGACAAGGATAGGCCTAGTCTAGGGAACCTAGTGCCCTTGACCAACCTATTTTGGCTCCAATTTGAATATATTGGTGTCAACATTTTATTATTTGAAAATTTGAATTTATTTGTCAGCTATCACTATTGATTTTGTATTTTTCATCATTTAAAATCCTAGAAAATCTATTGAGAAAATTGAAGATCCTAAAATCAGTCAAGGCAATTCAAGGGAAGATTTAGCAACATTATTACAATATTTTCATCAATCAAGATCAAGCTTGCAAGACTTTAAAAAGAATGAAGAAAATCATGTGCAAGAAGCTATTATGATCAATCATGCCAAATTATGAAGATGTATTGAGTTATCCTCTACATGCTTGTCACAAAAATCTATTATGTTTTGTACGTCTATCAAGAAATCAAGGCATCCATCAATCAAAATTTATGAAAAATTGTGGTGTGACATCACTTCATCAAGGATTTCACATCAAGGTAAGATCATCATTTATCATTTTAGTCAATTATTGTTGTTTTTGCCTCTACCCAACCTAGGGTATGCCCTTTTGTTCATCATCATTTGTTGTACGTGGAGGTAGATATACCAAAAATGGGGTTTGAATTAGGTAATACTCTATACAACACAACCTTCCCCCCTCTTTTCATGTGTGTAGGATAGATCTAGGAGTTTTAGCAAAAGATAGTCTGGGAGAACACAAAGCAGACTGTAACCTGCATCTCTAAATTTATAGATCCGAAAAAAGAGAAATCCAATCAAGGGTGCCCCACACCCTTGACCATCTATTCCAGCTCTAAATTTGCAACACAGGTTCCTCTCTATATCCCAGTCTCAGATCTAAAGCCATTCTATTGCTTTTCATTTTTGTCCGAGTGATAGATTACATTTTCATATTAACTTACATAGTCAAGTTAAATCAATTAATCTACATAAAGATTCAATAAATTTATAGTTCAACAAAAGAACCAGATCCAAGGAATATTGGCTCTCCTCTTAAGTTGTTAGCCAAATCTCATACCCTTGTTGATTTGGCTTCTAATGTTATTTGAAAAATGATTGATCACAATGATCTACCCATTAGACCTAGGATCTCTTTTTCAATTAAACATTTTGGTGAACCCGACATATCTTACAACTGTAATTTATTGATTTTTCATAGCATAAATTTTGAAGATTATTTAAAAGCCTAGGTGCTTTGAACATCTTGAATTTATTTAATTTTCAAATATGTATTGACATTATTTGTTCATCATAAAAAGAAACAATTGAATTTTTCTTTTAGATTTAAATTGCATAATTCTAGATCTAATTTTCCTTGTTTAGGGCTTAGATTTGAGTTATTTTCATTGAGAAATTCAATTAAAATATTATTCTATCATTTATGCATGCATATTTTAGTGGATAACATTACAAAAAGTAAAAAAAATTGCATAGTATTGTCATTTCAAAAGATTAAAAAGCATTGCTTTTATGCATGTTTTAGAAAATTTGGTCAATTAAAACATTTTAAATTCAGTCAATTAAACATTTAAACATATTGAATTTCTTTTAAAATATAAAAATTGCATGCATGTGTGTGCTTCATATAGAAAAACTAGGTTTTTTATGCATTTACAGAATCCTGTTCACTTCCAAACCTAAACCTCTATAATCTGTGACCCTTATGTTGGCAGTTGTTCTCGTTGGTGTCAACACTGAGGAGATTGTTGGAAATTGTTGTAGGGGAGATTGTTGGTAGTTGTTGTCATTGATGTCAACACTGAGGAGATTGTTGGTAGTTGTTGTCATTGATGTGAACACTAAGGAGATTGTTGGCAGTTGTTGTCATTGATGTCAACACTGATTTTTGGTTGTTATTCATGTCAACACTTGAGAAGTAAGTAGTTAGTTCTTGCTATTAGTTGTCATTGTTATATTCAGTTTGGGCTAACATTGGTGATGAAGTTCATGGTTGGATGTCATACCTTATCAGAGAAGAATTGGTGAAGTTCATGGTTGGATGTCATGCCTTATCAAAGAAGAATTGTTGAAGTTCATGATTGGATGCCATGCATTATCAAAGAAGAATTGCTGAAGTTCATGGTTGGATGTCATGCCCTATCAAAGAAGAGTTGTTGAAGTTCATATAATGCATTATTACTGACAACAGAGTTGATTTCCTAATGATATATTCAGATGGGGATTAGAAGCATTAAGATGAGGATTAGAAGCATCATTGATAGTGGAGAGATATTGCTAAAGGTCTACAACATGTCTTATGCTCTCTCCTGATGTTCCCGATGAAGTATGTGTTATTGAAAGAAAGTTCTAGCCTCTACAAGTTGCTTAAGTGTTTCTGGTTTAGGAGGCTGCATTAAAGTCTATCTGGGAGAATGCTCTGCGTTCCTCCACTGTTGATGCTTTGGTCTTGCGGTTTGGTATTCAATAACAATGTTTTGTGGATTTTGCACTCCTATCTTTTTAGGTCACCTATGTTGCTGAGGAGATCTCTCTGAATTAAAAAAGGTTGGTAGTATTATTTTTTATCTATACTAGTCTGATAAATGCTCTGCATTTCTCTACATTGATGCCTTTTCTCCTATGGCTTGTTGAATGTTCTCTCAAC
The DNA here is from genome assembly GCA_007258455.2 of Sequoia sempervirens. Lineage (NCBI taxonomy): Eukaryota > Viridiplantae > Streptophyta > Pinopsida > Cupressales > Cupressaceae > Sequoia > Sequoia sempervirens. The sequence continues at coordinate 37,578,776 of VDFB02000007.1, read as the reverse complement.
ATTTGGCCAATGTCTTAGTTCCAATCTCATGTGTTGATGTGATCCATAAGTTTTTATACTAATGCTACATCATCTGGCTATGTATTTTGTGCTTCTTGATTGAAGCATCCTATACCTATTTGATTTGAAATGGTTGTTGATGAAACTCTCTTTATGGCTTTCAATACTATTGACAAAAAGTGTAATATTGAGAAATGCAAGGAATATAGCTCCTTGAGTGATGAAGATATATTTTCCTCTGATTTGGATCTGGAATCTATGGAACCTGAAGGTTGGGACTTCAATTTAGATGATTAGGTAATAGAGTTTGAAGGAAAACTCTGGTCAGCTTTGGAAGACTTGAATGAAGCAAGGGGACAATAAAAAATATGAATGCTTGCTTGCAAAATCAAAGAAAGAAAATGACAAAGTGAAAATACAAGTTGAAAAGTGCAAAGAATGTGAAATCAAACTTTAAAAGATGCAAAACGTATGATCTTTGATTTGAAAATAAGGGTTGAAGAAGGAAAGAGGATTGAAGATTGCTTGAATGCCAAGATCAATGAAAAATTTGCTAAATGTTTAAAGATTGAGGAGGAAATTGTCACTTTGAGGAATTCCTTGAAAAGAGAAAAAGAAAATAGTGACAAAGGAGAGAAGCGTGGTCCTAATTGCTCCAAATCAAATGAAAATGGTGAGACAAAAGAGGAAAGAGCCTACATTGAAGATTCTAGGAAGAGTGCCTCCAGAGATGCAAATAATATTCAAAATAGAAAGAAAGAAAGTGGATCCAATACTAACCAAAAGCAAAGAGGATTTATAAGTTCTCCATCTACAGAACAACATGCTCCTTCTAGGTTCAATCAATACTTTCAAGGTTACTATTTTTCTTGCAATATTTTTGGGCACAAGGTTGTTGATTGTAGAGTTAGACAAAGAAGGAATAATAACATGGGTAGAAGGTCATTCATACCTCAAAGAAAAAATATTGTCTTTTTTCATGGATATTGCTATGCCTTCAAAAACTATGGTCACAAGGATGATAATTGTAGATCTAAGGTGAAGAGTAACAACTCTGTTTCGAAGCACAATATTGTGTGCTACAAATGCACTAACATGGGGCACAAGGCAAACTATTGTAGAAGTGGCTTTGCTAAGCCATCAGTTCAGAAAAAAGGTTGAATCCCATAATAAAAAAAGGAAGGGAAATGAAAAGGTATGGAAATAAGACCATGAGAAGAAGGATGATACTACACTTGTGCATTCTATAGAAAACTCTAAGACAAACTGAGATAGAGCATTATCTCAAGGGAGATTTTTCTTGTAGAACATTTTTCCCCTTGAAAAGAAAAAGGTGTTGAAGACTTCAACATGAAAGAATATTTGAATCAAATCAATTGGTGTGTAGATTAGTTGTGCATAAATGAACCTTTATTAAAGAACTCAATGGAGGAAAATGGTGTGTGAAGGTTGGTACACCTGTTCTGATTGATACCATTCCAGTTTGGTGTGCCACACATAAAGATAAAGTCTTAGAAAAGTAAGACAATCATAGTACACTCTCTTTGACAGAGTCAAGGTTTTTTGGTCCTCTCCTCTCTGTAGAAAAGGGTTTTGTCTTGCGATTTAGAAGCGAAGTCAATCAAGGTGTGAAGGTATCATATCTATGCTTTTGAGTCCTTATACCTTTTAAAGTAGAAGATATTAGTGATAGGGTTCTAGTTTGGCATAGTGAAGTTATTGAAATGTTTTGAAATTCTTCTAGAAGCAAGCTTTGTCCATATAGATCTATGGACATGTCTAGTGCATGCTATCTTATTTTATGAGAAGATTTGATGAGCCACAAAGTTCTATTTTTCAAATAATAGTGTGCTACAATATCTATTTGTTCTACAAAATATATGTTTGGTTACTTGTACCAATTGGTGCTTGAACAAATCAATTACATGAGTTGGTGTAGTTGTTAGGTTTGCTTTGTAAGCGGTATGATTGGTTGAGAAAGCTGTGAAAATAATCTTCAAATACTTGATGGGTACTCCAGATTATGGCCTATGGTACAAAAAGGATCAAAATTTCTCTCTATGCCTATATTGATGTTGATTGGGGAGGTTGTGTTGATGACCAAAGAAGTACAAGTGGAAGTGAATTCTTGGGAGATGGATTGGTCTCATAGTTCAATAAAAAGCTAGATTCAGTGTCTTTGTCCATAATAGAAGCAAAATATATTGCTGAAACATCTTTTTGTACTTAGATTCTTTGGATGAAGCAGACTTTGAAGGATGTGAAGGTGGTTTATGATGAACTTATTCCTATACTATGTGACAATGCAAGTGCAATTAACATTTCCAAGAATCTAGTAATGCACTCAAGAACTAAACACATCTCAATTTGGTATCACTTTCTGAGAGAGAAGGTTGCAAAACATGAAGTTAGAATGGAGTATGTGCCTGCCAAGGACCAAATTGCAAACATTTTCACTAAGGCACTTTCAAAGGATACTTTTGAGTACCTGCGGTAGAAGTTAGGGGTTATTTCCCCTCCTTGTTCTAAGTAGATTCATAAATTGTGCATCTATCCAAGGGGAGAAATTCATGTCATAACCTTTACTCCTGGATTGATGAGTGCTACCTCTCAGGGGGATTTGGTAGAAATGGGGAGTCTTGAAGATGTTGTGCAGTTGTTACTGGTTGAAGAAGATGTGTTGCTATTCAAAGGGGGAGTATGTGTTGCCTCAATAGAAGATCTTTTCCCCTTTGTACCTAAAATAATATCCCGCTACTTTGTGCAAGAGTATATGGCCCTTTGTCCTTGATATCAAAGGGGGAGAGTGAGCATCGTGTGTTGCCATCAATGCCAAAGGGGGAGATTGTTGGCAGTTATTGTCATTGATGTCAACACTGAGGAGATTGTAATTGTTGTAGGGGAGATTGTTGGCAGTTCTTGTCATTGATGTTAACACTAGTTGTTGGTTGTCATTGATGTCAACACTTGAGAAGTAAGTTGTTAGTCCTTGCTATTGGTTTTCATTGTTATATTCAGTTTGGGATAACATTGATGATGAATTTCATGGCTGGATGTCATGCCTTATCAAAGAAGAATTGATGAAGTTCATGGTTGGATGTCATGCCTTATCAAAGAAGAATTTTTGAATTTCATGATTGGATGTCATGCCTTATAAAAGAAGAATTGTTGAAGTTCATGGTTGGATGTCATGCCCTATCAAAGAATAATTGTTAAAGTTCATGATTGGATGTCATGCCTTATTATAAAAGAGTTGTTGAAGTTCATATAATGCATTATTACTAACAACAGAGTTGATTTCATAATGATATATTTAGATGAGTATTAGAAGCATGATTGATAGTGGAGAGATATTATTAAAGGCCTACAATATGCCTTATGCTCTCTCCTGATGTTCCTGATGAAGTATGTGTTGCTAAAAGGAAGTTATGGATTCCACAAGTTGCTTAAGTGTTTCTGGTTCACAAAGCTACATTGAATTCTGTCCAAGCCGAGAATGCTTTGCATTCCTCAACTGTTGATGCTTTGGTCTTGCAGTTTGGTATTTGATGATAGTTTTTTTATAGATGTTGCACTCCTATCTTTTCAGGTCACCTGTGTTGCTAAGAAGATCTTTATGAATTGTAGAAGGTTGGTAGTGTTGTTGGTTGTCTAGACTCATTCAAGAAATGCTCTACATTTCTCCACACTGATATCTCTGCTCCTACGACTTGGTAAATGTGCTCTCAACATCTATGCATTGTCTCAATTCCAATCTCATGTGTTGAAGTGATTTGAAAGTTTTTCTACTAATGATACATCATCTTGTTATGTATTATGTGCTTCCTAAATGAAGTATTTTGTACCCATTTGATCCATGGTGGTTGTTAATGGCATGAAAGTATGGAATAAATTTATGAAAGTGTTGTTGGATGTTTAGGGAACATCCCCATGTGATCCATACACTACTAATTGGCCACTTTGGTGTTGCATTGTGTCTTGAGTTGGCTTTCTGGGATATTTATGGATATCTGGCTGACAAGGCTTGTTCCTTTGCTTGCTTTGTGTACTTGGGTGGCTACACCAACAATGTAAAATGTGTTATGATATATTTAGATCTTGACTTATCTTGCTTGGAACTTCATCAAGTTAATTCAATAAGAAGTTTGTTTATGGTGCAACTGGTTATGCACTTCAACGTTTCATCCACACATTTCCTTGATTCCGACTTAGGTTGATGTGCACCTACGTGTAAATTGTTTTGAATCACATTGGAATAAGTGCTAAGAGTGTTTTTGGTCTTCTCTATCTTCTGGATAGGAGCACATTATGTTTTGGTGGCTGACCAGTTGATTTCATTGTTTATCCTTTTCTTGGTTGACCTAATTCAAGTTTTGAAGTGTTTGGTGGATATAAATGCAAGATCATTTTTGATGCAATAAGATGGAGAAGTGTACAAGCACGGAGAAGTGTTTGTGAAAATTGTATTGAATATCCAGCAATGATAGTGCTAAAGTGAGTGAAAGTAAAGATCAATTGTGCTATAACACCTCAGTCAATAGAGTGTTATGTTGAAAAGAATTCTAATCTTTATCTAAATATTTATATCTTGCTTTGAGATAGTGAATCTCATCAGGTCCTCTATATATTTTTCCTGAAGTTGTGTTGGATTTAGTTCTATAAGTCCTTTTGTATCTTTCTCTAAGTCAGTGAGCCTTCTTGCAAGTGTTTTGGGCAACAAACCTTTATATTATGAGTTAACTTTCACTGTGGTTTTTCCCTCATTAGGTTTTCCATGTAAATCTAGTGTTCTCCTTGTGTATGTGTGTGTCCTCTATTTATTTCTCATTGTTGCCGATCTAGTTAGAAGTAAAATTTCTATGTCTTGCATTGCTTAAAGGTTGTTGAGATTGCTAAGGATTCAAACTGCTATATCATTCTCTATTACTGTTATGTTTTAAGGTTTTGATCTGATAAAGAAGGTTGGATTGTGTTGAAAGTTTCAAGGTTCGAAAGTGCTTAAGTTTTTGTGTAGATTGATTCACCCCCCTATTAGTCTGTGGGTGTGTTTAACATCATATAAATTGTAGGTGGTTTTCAGATTTTAAGTTTGCTAAAATCACCTCTCTAGTCTAGGGTTCCTAGCGCCATTTTCCAGTCAGTTTAGGCTAAAATTTTCTAGATGCAAATACATTCAGATCTGGTTCCTGTTTTGGAATTCTATTATGAAAGCTGTCTAATTTACTATGCATCACTAGTTTGATCCATAGGACAATAACATGTTTCCTCTTCAACAATCTGGTTTTGATATAGAAAAATATGGTTTTCCTACCTATAGTTTTTCTACCTATGAGAACATCAAGTGAGGGAAAAATAAAATCATTGATACATTTATTAACATCATTTTACCTAATCTTCATTCTTCAAGTAATCAAGAAACTCACATTTATCCCTCTCCCAACATCTCCCTATTTGTGAGGGTATTTTGGTGCAAGAGGATGCAATTGTTGACAATCATGACAATCATGTTTATTCTTTGCCCAATATCTCTCCTATTTGTGAGGGTATTTTGGTGCAAGAGGATGTAATCATTGACGATCATGACAATCATGTTTGTACTTCTCCCAATATCTCTCCTACTTGTGAGGGTATCTTGGTGCAAGAGGATCCAATCATTGAGAATCATGTTTGTTTCCCTCCCAATACCTCTACTACTTGGAAATATATTGTGGTGTAAAAGGATGAAATTATTGATACATTTCCTCCTTCAAATGATATTAAGGTAGCTTGCATAGATGAAGATTCAAAATTGACATTAAGTCCTCGATAAAAGATTACCAACAAGTTGAAATTATGAACCCACAAATAATTATTGGACCTCATAAAATTCTTCTAATGATTGGACCTCCTAAAAATCCTCTAATTATTGGACCTCCTAAAATTCCTCTCATTATAGGACCTCATAAACCTCATGACCGTATATTAAACTTTGCAAAAAAACTCACTAGTAATCATGTGCAACAAGATGTGTTGAAGTACCAAGTTATCATGCAGTTGCTCACACATATAACACTAGAAATAATAAGCAACCAAAAAAAATGCCAACCTCTATTCCATTACCTCAACCATATCTTCCTCCCCCACCTAGCGTTCCTCAATGTAGTGGTAAAGAATATGATCTTGTCGAGAAACTTCGTAATACTCCAACCAAGATTTCCCTTTGGGATTTGATTCGAACATTACCCACATACCATCAAATGGTCCAAGAGGCTTTGTAGAAGATTGATATCTCACCTTCTATCAAATCGAATGATGTAGCAACCTTGCTTTATTGTATGCAGGAAAAAAATTTGGATATTACATTCCCTTAACATGAATTACCTCTTCCTTGGATCCAAAACTAATATGAAGCTCTAATGATATTAATGGTGGTCATTAACAAAACTAGGATTAGACGTACTATTATTGACAATGGATTAGGTCTTAATGTTTGTAGCATTGATCTTCTAGATAAAATTGGTGTGGATAAGAATCTTATAGAACCTAATGATCTTTCTATTCATGTATTTGATAATGTTAGTAAGCAACCATTAGGGATAATAAAATTACCCATTAAGGTAGGCCCTGTGACTTTTCCTACCCTTATCCATGTCATGTTTTTGATATAGTAAGCAACATTTTTAGGGTGTTGTACCCTTCACAGAGAGCCACAAGGGCCAAAAGAGTCCAAGATTTTAAAAAAAAAAACACTAAACCAAAATAGACACGGACTGAAAAACACTCGAACCAACAACAAACCAGCAACAGACTAGCTAGTATTCTCCCAGTTCTTTGACAATAGCTGAACCAAATTATCATTGATTCAATCCTAGTGGTCTTCAACCTTCTTCATCTCCATCTCTTCCTTCATGACAACAGACAGGGTTCTAGTGACACAGTGGACTAATTTGACCATGAAACGGGTGAGACCATTGAAGTTTTTGTCCATTTTGTCCATTCTTTCTTTCAGCACATCGAGCTCCTCCCCTCTACCCATTGTGTAGCTGAGATCATTATGCTCCATATCCAGTGGTTTCAAAGAGGTTGAAACCTCCTTCTAAGATTTTCCCTTGTCGAGAATGGAAGAGGGACCTCTGACTTTCTCACCATCTTCACCATCTGAAACCTCTTTAAATCTACTATCTTTGTTGTTCGACAACTCCTCCTTAGTGTCGAAATCCCTGACCTGCACTTTTTTCCTATTCTTTTCCAACCTGCTAGAGTGCCTAATAATGGCTCCACATCCAATAACCACAGTCTCCATCACCACCGTGTCACCCAATGAGTCCTTCCTAACAACATTTTCCCCTTTATTCAAAGGATCCTTCTCCTCCTTACCTTTCTTTTCCGGGGAAAGCTTACTGGGGGTCTTAGTAGGGGTAGACTTGAGGTCACATAGACTCACCACCGCACTGGTTTGGGTAGCTCCCTCAATACCTTTAAGTTTTTTGGTAGCAGGATTGGGTTTCTGAGAATTAACAGGGACCGGGTGACTTTTCCTGATAGGGCCTTTAGATTCGGGCAGAGATAAGTTGGTCTTAGTGGGTGGCTCAATCTCCTTAATGTGGACAACCGAAATGGGTTTCAGAGGGCATAAAGCTAGGTGAAAGTGGTAGAGTCTTAGGATTAGACCCTGGTGGAGCGACAGGGGAGTGGGTTCATTGGGATTTAAAGCAGCAGACTCCACACCATTTTTGATTGAGTTTTCAAGGTCCATAAGCAGAAAAAAGGGAAATCTCAACAAAACTTTATGCCTAAGGTGATTTAACAAGGGAAAATGGTAGAAGTAAAAGGTCTTGTACCTTCCTTCCAGCATGATATATTTCATTAGTGCAAGGCACACTTGGTTCCATGGCTAAGGAAGAGCCTCCTATTCAAAACTAGACTGGTTGCGCACCGGCTTCTCATATCCCACAAATAAATTGTCCATACTAGCATTGTCCTGGGTCTTTGAATGTTTAGGATGCTTCATACCAGAGCTGTGGAGGCCCGTCGCCTACACAATCACTTCCTCATCAACTGTAAAGGAGATGCCCCCCAGAGACACATGCTGATTCTTCCAAGAGTTGATGAACTGGGTCAATAGATTAGGGTCGTGGCCCACAAGTCTCTCCATCAGAGGAGCAATGCCACCTTCTACACAAATGTGCCAGACTAGCAGATCTTTGTGAAATTCGTTGCAATTATCTGGCTCCATCCTCACCCTATCTCCCCCCATGATATCACTCTACGCGTAGAATAGCCAGGAACCTTGAAAAAACATAATGTTAGAGAAAATTGCAATGTGAAAAATTACCCACACACAAAGGCCTTTAATCCATAAATGACAATCTTTGGGAATCAAGCCTAAGGACAGGTCACACGTATGAGTTAATAATTTCCAAGTAACAATCTTAGCATAGGAATTGATGAGGATTTCATTGCAAAAATGGCTAAGCAAAAAGGACATGATCGGTAAGGAAGGATTGTGTTCCACATAGAAAAAATACTAAAATCTAGGCAAGGTAGCCGTGGGGCCATATTTAGCAATCACTAAAATGATAGAAAATAGAGGTTGGTCAATTTTAGTAATACCACTGATGCAAGCTAAGAGGCACGAAACCAAAATAGCGGATAAGGAAAGGCCAAAAAGGAGCTTTGTCTCATAATTATAAGTCACATCAAACTCAAAAACACAGAATTTGAATATTCACGATCTTAAGAAAATCCCCATCAAGAGATTACGACAAGTATGGTCCAACTTAGAGCTAATCAACCGGTACTTATCGCAACAAAACATAATTTACTTTTTCCAACCAAGCTCCATTCTATAATTTTAAAAAATCCACTTGGTATCCATCCCATCGATCCAATTAATCATCCATCTCATCAAAACAATAAGACCACCAAGCCCAACGAAGAAGCTTGTGGGTCCCCCAATAATCCAGCTAAGCACATATTGTATTCCCATCATGAGTCAAGTAAGGGCTTTGTTCCTTCACTATAATACTCTGAATATTTGGTGGAAGAAGACTTAAATCACACCAACATTTGGAAAATTTCTAGTGAGAGCCAAGGTTGGATAAGGTGTCAGCCAATTGGTTCCCCTCTCTATAAATATGACTGGCCACCTTTAAGTTTTATTTAGACATAAGGAATCTAATGTCAAGAAAAATATCCTTAGTGTTCCAGTCCAGTAGTCTATCAAAATTAATAGCATCAATAATGGACTTACAGTCACCTTCAATGTGCAGGTTTTCTATCCCCAAGGAAACAACTATCTGCAAGCCCTTTAATAGAGCTCTAGCTTCCGCTATCATAGAGGTATGAAAACCAATCCCCCCCCACATAACCAACCACCAACAAACCTTTGTGGTCCCTGATGACACCTCCTATACTTGCTCTGCCCGGGTTTCCCTTAGCAACCCCATCAAAGTTTAGTTTAAACCAGTTCCTGTCAGTGGATTTCCAAATAGTGGCTCTCCTAGCAAGGATTTTTGAGTTGTCATATGAGTTGGCATCCAAATTCTGATGCCAAGCTTTAGCTATACTTATTTCCAACTCAGTGGGACCTTTTTTTGGGGTTCTCCCTTTGAAGAGAGAGAAATTCTCCTCAATGAGCCGAGCTCCTATACCAAACACCTCTTTCGAGTTCATGTTAGTGTTCCTAAAGATCCTATTGTTCCTCTCTTTCCACAAGCTCTAACATATAATGGGGGGGACTTGGTTCCATATTTCTCTAGTTAGCGGATGGGTAAAGGGCCCATACCAACTCATAATAAAGGATGTGATTTCTTTGCACACAATCCACTATATTCCTAATCTTTCAAAAGCCAGCTCCCACACCTTAGTAGCAAATGGGAAGTGTAACATTAGATGATCAACCGATTCTTCATTGTATTTACACAAAAGGCATTTGTTGGAGATTTGGAATCCCCTTTTCCTTAGATTATCTTGAGTAAGAATTCTGTTATGACATACAGTCCACCAAAAGAAGTTAACTTTCGGTATCATGTATCTATTCCAAACCTTTTTCCATAGATTATTGACCACCCCCTGATCAGTCAACTATCTATAAGTAGATTTAATAGTAAGATCACCCTGAATATCATGGATCCAATAGAAGTCATCCCCACAGTGAGAAGGGGTTATCCTGGTGAGAGAGAGTAACTCCTATAGCTTCTTGGCTAGAAGACACAGGTTAGGGGATAAATGACAAAAAAGGCTAATGTCTTTCCATTTCCTAGCTCTCAAAGGTCCAACAAGATAATCACTAATATATATACCAAAAACTTGTTGAGCCTGAACTTAGAATAATCCAGCAGAGAGTCAAGTAACCAAGAATCCTCTCAGAATCTGATTTTATTACCATTACCTATCTTCCATTTGATCCCATTCCTCATAAGATCTTGAAGAATGCAAATACCCTTCCAAACCAAGGAACCTGAAGGGTGGGCCTCCAAAAGGCAGACAATCAATGGCTTGTTCAAAAGGTATTTAGAATTCATTATTTCACACCAGTCCTTCCTATCCCTCAAATGATCCCAACCCACTTTGGCCATAAGAGCTTTATTAGAATTAGAAATGGTTCTTATCCCAAGCCCACCATGAATTTTTGATTGACAAACCTTATCCCATTTAACCAAGGCGAGTTTCTTTTTTTCCTCAATGCTTGACCAGAGGAAAGACCTTTTGATTTTCTCAAATTTGTCAGCAATATATCTAGGTATCTTAAACATGGATAGGAAATAGATGGGGATACCTTGGAGAACAACATAAAGAAGTTGAAGTTTACCCACATGGTTGAGAAGAGATCCTTTCCACCCAGTAAGCTTCCTTTGGACCCTTTCAAGGATAGAATTCCAAAACTTAGGAGTGACTTCTTTGATAGTTAGGGGTAGCCCAAGATAAACCAAGGGGAGAGAACCACTCTAACAACCCAAAACAACAGTCACCCAATTTTGTAAGTTAGGAGTGTTGTTTAAGAAGTAAATCGTGCTTTTATTGTAGTTAATGCATTGTCTAGAGCAAGTAGCATAATTGTTGAGACAAATTTTCCACTTCCTGGCTTCCAACACTGAGGCTTTCCCAAATAGAAAAGTATCATCCACAAATTGTTGGATCACAGTTGGCTCAAGGGTGGAAGCAACCTTAATTCCCTTTATCCATGTCATGTTGGATACTCTCTCATACAATTTTATTTTTGGTAGATTTTGGATTCATCCCATGAAAGGAGTCTTGTCTACTCTTCACTATGAAGTGAAGTATGAATACAATAACAAGATACATACAGTTAAAGTAGATGCAAAAATTTATGTCTTACAAGTTGAGGTCGAGCAAAAAAATTCCAACTCTCTTAGTACTTTGATTCCATCTTCAAAAGTTGATCTATCATCTTCCAATGATAATGATCCCATGAATGAGCTCTTGGGTGATGATTGGGGATCATTAAATTTTACACCTCATTTCAATGGGGATTCTAAAATCTCACCATCAAAGCCCAAAGAGTCGAATGTTGTAGCATCAATGTAATATAATACAAAGGAGATCATGGTATTGCTTCATCTTCAAACACATATTTTGGTGATGATTTGGATTTTACACCCTCCTTTATAGGAAAGTACAAAATCTCGTAATCTAAACCTAAGGAGTCTTATGTTTCATTTGCTAAATTTCTAGTTCTACATCAACAAATCCAAAAATACCATCTCATGATGGTGATGGGGGAACTTTAGCTTTCATCCCTCATGTGTTGACAATGCCTAACTTTAAAACAATTAGAAAAAATTGCATTCTTGTGAAAGAATCAATTCTTCTCATAAAAATTTAGACAAGACATCTTCATCTAAGTTGGAACAATGCTATGAGCTTGGATATAGAATTCTTTCTAAAAGTGGATATAATGAGAACATGAAACAATGAGATAAGGGTCATGTGAAGTCTATTCTATATCTTTCTAAAAGGGGTTTAGGTTTCCAACCTTCTTCTCCATCTACATCTCATACTCTGTCATCTACTATATTTAAAACATCATGTTGTAAGTGAAATATTTTCTTCGCAAGAGAAAAATTTGTCTCCTACACCTTTATCAAAGAAAGAGCATAGTTTTTTGAGGCTTATCAAAGCCTGCTTGATTACTCTTCCTCTTCCAACACATAAGAAATTTTATAGCAATAACTCTTTTTGTGCTTTCCATCGAGTGCATGGTCATTCCACCAATGAATGTCAAACCTTGAGTAGCAAAATACAACAACTTGTTGATTGTGGTGCTCTTCCATGTGTTGATGCACCTAATCACTCTAAACAATAATGATCTTTTTTCTATGGTGTTGCTCCTCACTCTGTGACATTTGTAGCTACATATGTTTGCTCATTTTCATTCATGGTGGTACAATCTTGAGTGCAACCATATCTCTTTCTATGGTAGCAACACAATAGTCTCTTGTGTGGTTGTCTTTGCCTTTATGTACTTGAGGGGCAAGGATAACTAGTTTTGAAGGTGTATATTCTTTGCAAGGATCCCCTCTTCATCTCTTGTTTCCTTAAAATACCAACATAAAAAGTATGTTGGCATTTTAAGGGGGGGTATATCACCCTATCTATTCCATAGATGTTTGGTGAGATTTAACTTATTCATATATACCTTTGGTGGTGGTGTTATTTATAATGCCCCTTGAGGTGTGATTATCAATTTTTCCCCTACGACAATAAGCATTTATTAATCCCTCATGATGTTAAACGTTTATGCACCTCCTTAGGTGTGGATGTCAATTCATCTCCCATGATGTTAAACCTTTGCGCACTCCCTGAAGGATGATTGGAAAAATAGTCCATAGATTTGGCATAACACAACTTGTTGACTCATGAACTTGAGCACCTTTTTAACATGACCATCGAGCATAACACAACTTGCTTGCTAGTGGAGCCATGTCTTCCATGAGTCACCTAGCATAAAAAAACTTGCTAGCCTTGTGGAACCCATCATATTGCATGGACACCTAGCATAACACAACTTGCTAGCCAATAGATCCATGTAGCTCATGGGTGACTTGGCATAACACAACTTGTTGGCCCTTATGAGAGCACTATCTTGTCTAACATCACATTCAAGAGATGGCGTTTGGTATTTGAGACAAATTTAAGATTTAGGTCTCTTTGTTATGTATGCTTTGTGTTTTCCATGTTGCATCACACTTCATATGTGTGTTCCTCCGTCCTTGTATTGTCTTGCTATAGGATCTTGAATCTAGGGGCTAGTGCATCCCCTAAATTCAATGCCATCCTATCTCTTCAATATTTGGATAATGGAACCCTTCTTGGCGTATTCTTACTTTAGTGTGAGTCTGATCATAAGTTCATACTTTCACTAAAGTGGGGGCTAAATGTAGCATAAAAAATTGTCACCCTTAACAATTTCACACTAGGTTTTGCTCCCCTCTATGCACATTTGGACCTAATTATGTATTCAATTTCCTGTTTTATAAATATATTTAGAAAATTAAATTATGGGAATGAAAATATATATTTAATATTTTTCCCTGACACTTAAGGCCTCAACAAGGATAGGCCTGGTCTAGGGAACCTAGCGCCCTTGACCAACTTATTTTGGCTCCAATTTGAATATGCCAGTGTTGATATTTTATTATTTTAAAATTTAAATTTATTTGTTAGCTATCGATATTTAATTTTTTAGGAAATTAGAATAATTGCATATAAATACTAGTCTTTTTCATCATTTGAAATCCTAGAAATTTTCTTGAGCAAATTGAAGATCCTAAAATCAGTCAAGGTAATTTAATGGGATATTTAGCAACATTATTACAACATTTTCATCAATCAAGATCATGTTTGCAATAATTCAAGAAGAATGAAAAAAATCATGTGCAAGAAGCTATTATGATCAATCATGCCAAATTATGAAGATGTATTGAGTTATCATCTACATGTGCTAGTTGCAACAATCTATTATGTTTCAGGAACTAACCTTTTGCAGGTCTATCAAACAATCAAGGCATCCATCAATCAACATTTGTGACTCGTGATGTGACATCACTTCATCAAGGATTTCACCTCAAGATAACATTATCATTTATCATTTCAATCAATTATTGTTGTTTTGGCCTCTGCTCGACCTAGGGTATTCCCTCTTGATCATCATCATTTGTTGTACGTGGAGGTCGAAATACCAAAATGGGGTTTGACTTAGGCAAGCCCATATACAACACAACCTTTCCCCCTCTTTTCATGTGTGCAGGGTAGATCTGAGAGTTTCAAAAGAAGACAATTTGGGAAGAAAAAGCAGATTGTAACCTACATCTTAGAATTTATAGATCTGAAAAGAGAGCAATCCAATCAAGGGCACCCCATGCCCTTGACCAACCGTTCCAACTCCAAATTTGTAGTATAGGTTCCTCTATGTATCCTAGTCTTAGATTTGATGTCATTTTGCTACTTTCTATTTTTGTCTGAGTGATAAAGTACATTTTTAGATTAAGTTGCATAGTCTGAGTTAAATCAATTAATCTACATAAAAATTCAATCAATTTCCAGATCAACAAAAAAACTAGATCTAGGGAAGATTGGTTCTCCTCTTAAGTTGTTATCCAATCTTATACCCTTATTGATTTGACTTCTAATTTTATTTGAAAAAGGATTGATCATAGTGATCTACCCATTAGACCTAGGATCCCTTTTTCAATTAAACCGATAGAAGCTACTAATTGTACATCTTTTCTTTGTTGTGCAAGTTCCTATGGAACGTGCATACTAAGGAGGAACACATGAAGAGATTGAGTTGGGTCCATTATTATACATGGACTTAATATCCTTTTATGTCTAAATATTTCATATTTATTGTTAGAATATGTGCCTCAATCCTTACTGACATGGAACTCTTGAAGGGAAAAGTCGCTATGACAGTGCTCATTTCTGGGCGACTAACAGTTCTGAAGCTCTTGAAATGATCCTATCACCGTGACAGAGTTGATGTCTTGCCGAATGAAGTCTATTGCTATGAATCTCTGAGTTCGGCATGACCTTTTGGTGATCGGAAGAACTCTGGGTGACAATTGATCTTATCGGGCTAGCTCACAAGTGTCGAGGAGAAGTCTCAGTGAATGGTGTAAGTCTCACCGACGTCAGGCTAACGCTAGGGCTTCAGTGAGATGTCCCAGCGAGTATGTAATGTCGCCGACAATGGCTGCTCTCGGGTGTCAAGGTGAATGTCGAAGTAACTCACGGGTCGCGGGGAGAGGTCTCAACGATGAAGCTAAGTCTTGCCGAATAGATTGTATCCTCATGGTGACTTCATGGTGACAAAAGACTTCACTGAGAAGTCTTAGCGAAAGTAATAAGTCACGTCGACAGAAGTCTTCGGGTTAACTCTGGGAACTCGGAGAAACATCTTGGCAAAGGGCTTATGTCTTGCTGACTCGGTAAGACATGATAGAGCTCGGTGAAAGGTCATGGCGATAGGCATGAGTCTTGGCGATAGTGTGACGTTCGGTGGAAGTTCTGCTTCGATGTGAGTCTCACCGAAGAGTGATAGTCATGCCGAATGGCTCACGCCGGCATGACTTGAAGTTTTTGACATAAGGTCTTGGCTACATCAGTATGTCTTGCCGATGGATTCTCTGGATTTGATATGACTTGTTCCATTCGATATGAGTCTCATCGATAAGGGAAACCTTTGCCAATAGGATCAAAGTGGACATCGATGGTTTTGTTGTGACTTATACATTTGATATAGCATCTTGCCTACTCGTGGAAGCTATAGCGATGCCGGTAGAGAAACTTTGTGGCATTGGGGAGACACTGTGAGTGTCTCACCGATATGCCAACAAAGTTGAATGCTCTTGACCAGTCTGACCATCCTAGGTGGAGCTTCATTGACCAATCACAGGAAGCAGTTTTAAAGCATGATGACAGTTGATTTTATGCATCATTTGAAATGTTGGAAAAACAACATGCAAGGAAAAATGAAGACTTGAATGGAAATTGTCTATGGTTGGCATTGGCGGATAAGGATGCACAGAAGATTTAAAAGTAGATGGATTCTTTTTTTTGAATGAATGAACAGAGTGATGAGTTTATCGAATGATAGAGAGATTTTCTGAGAGTGTTTTTAATGGTGAATGTTGCAGCTACTGAAAAATAATCAGAGAGTTGTATTTCTGATTGTATGTAATTATTGTTACTGTAATACAAAGAGATTCAACTTGGTGTGGTGGGTTTTTTCCCGTAAGGGTTTCCCATGTAAATCTGTTGTTTGATTTGTCTTTGTGTATTTTCTCTATTTATGTTATTCCTTCATGTGTGTCTCAATTGGATTGTAATTTGAAAAAAATTTAAAAGCCCTACATTGCATTCTTCCCTATGGATTTGGCATTAGGAAAGTGTTTCCACACCTTTTCTTTCCTTACAAGTGGTATCAGAGCCTTACCAGTTGTGTTGTCCTTGTGAGTGGGTTGGGATTTTTGTATCAATCCTTTTCTAGTGGGAGTTTTGTAGAGTTCTTTTAATTTAATTACAGATTAAGATGGCGAGCACATCCAATAGGATGGATATAGAGAAATTCAATGGAAGCAATTTTGAGCTATGGAAACTCAAAATGGAAGATTTGTTAGTAGACCGAGATCTTTGGATTGTTGTGTCTGGAACAATGCCTCAAGGCATGAAGCAAGAGGATTGGGACCTTGCAGATAGAAAGTCTAAAGGGCTAATAAGGATCTGTTTGGTAGACTGTTCTTTTGAACGTGCATGAAGAAAAGACTACATCTTCCTTGTGGAAAAGATTAACATCTATTTATCAAGGCAAGTCCTTGGTGAACAAGTTGTTCTTGAGGAAGAAGCTGTACTCTTTGAGAATGCAGGAAGGAGGGTTTGTTGCTGATCACTTAAATGCTTTCAACATGCTGATTGCTCAGCTGACATCTGTTGGTGTGAAGATTGAAGATGAAGATCGTTGCATGCTGTTGCTGTGTTCTCTGCCCAATTCTTGGGATCATCTAGTGATGGCCATTGGGAGTACAACATCCACATTCAAGATGGAAGATGTTGTTGCTTCTCTGTTATCAAAAGAAATGAGAAGAAAATATTTTGAGATGAAAAAGGAGGCTCTTGCTCTTAGAGGTAGACCAAAGGAGAAAGGCAAGAAGAAGGACAATAAGTCCAGATCAAAATCAGAAAGGAGATCAAAGTCTCCTGGCAAGAAGTCAAAGGAGAAGTGATGGAACTGTGGGAAACCTGGTCATGTCCGAAGGGATTTCAAGGAGGAGAAAAAGAAGAACTCTTCTAGAAATGATTCTTCTCAGAGTGATGTAGATTCCTTCATTGCAGCTTTGGCTACACAGGCATCCGATGATGTCTGGTTGATTGATTATGGAGCATCTTTCCACATGACATCTCATAGAGAATGGTTCACGAAGTATGAAAAATACAATGTCGAAAGGTATACTTGGCAAGTGACTCATCTTTGGAAATTATTGGTCGTGGAAGAGTCAAAATTCAATTCCCTGATGGAAGAGTAAAGGGAATCAATGATGTGATGCATATACCAGGTCTGGCTTGAAATCTACTTTCTGTAAGTAAGCTGAATGATATTAGAGTGTAGGTCACATTCTCAGGAAATGGCTGCAAGATGACTAGAGGCTCTATGGTGCTGGCTAGGGGTGCTCGAATTGGTACTCTGTACAAGCTAGATGCACAAGCTATTCAATGCAATAGTGTCTCTGCAAAGTCACTCAAGGCTGCTCATGAAGAAAAAAAGGAAAACATTCCTGATGGTGTAAACTACATGGAGATTAAACTTCTAGCAGAGAAGACTATGCTCTGGCATCATAGGCTTGGCCACATTGGTGAGAAAGGTCTAAAAACTTAAAAAAATAAAAACCTGGTAGAAGGGCTTGAAGATTGTAACCTTGAATTTGATTTCTGTGAACATTGCATATATGGAAAGTAGCACCGTGTTTCATTTTATTCCAGTCCTCACAAAACTTCTAGTTTACTTGATTATATACATTATGATGTGTTTGGTCTAGTGAATGTTCCTTCTTTGTCTAAATCAAGATACTATGTGTCGTTTATTGATGATTATTCAAGAAGAGAATTTATATATTTTTTGAAAAGTAAATCAGAAGTGTTCAGTCGGTTTAAGGAATTTAAAAACCTTGTAGAAAATCAGACTGGTAGAAAAATAAAAATGTTTAAGGACTGACAATGGCGGTGAGTTCTGTTCAGATGAATTCAAAAGGTACTGTAAAGATCATGGGATCAAAAGACATAAGACCACACCTTATACTCTACAGCAAAATGGAGTTGCTGAAAGGTTTAACAGGACGATAATGGAAAGAGCACGAAGTATGTTGAGCAGTGCTGGCTTGGAGGAGAAGTTCTGGGCTGAAGCAGTCTCTACAACATGTTACTTGGTAAATCGCTCTCCTAACTCTGCTCTTGTTGAGAAGACACCTTTGGAAGCATGGTCTGGAAAGAAGCCCTCTCTGAGACATATTCATGTCTTTGGCTGTGAGGAATATGCATATGTGCCATTTGAAAAAAGATCCAAGTTGGAAAATAAAGCTGTAAAGTGTATATTTATAGGCTATAGTGCTGGCATAAAAGGATACAAGCTTTGGAACCCTGAGACTGAGAAGGTTTTGTATAGCAGAAGTGTTATCTTACGTGAGTTGAAACCTTCTACTTTGGATCTGCAGTCAGAGAAGAAATTAGAAAATGAAAAGGATGTTGCAACAATTCCTCAGACACCAGATAAAGAGGAATTGAAAAATAAAAATGTACCTGATACTGAGGAAAGCTTGAGCAGTTCTGAAAGTTCTGAAGATGATGAAGAACCACCTCAGCCTCAGCCTGTGAGGAGGTCAACTCGTGAAGGAAAGCAACTTGAAAGGTATGGGTTTTTTTTAATAGAGTCTACTTGTGCCTATGCTTTAATTTCTAGCACTGGTGAACCTAGGACTGTAAAAGAGGCATTTAAAATGTCTGATTCAAACTCTTGGTTGGAAGCCATGAATGAAGAAATGGCATCATTAGAAAAGAATGACACCTAGAGTTTAGTTCCATTGCCTAAAGGCAGAAAATCTATAGGCTGCAAATAGATATTCAAATAGAAAATATGTCTAGATGGCAGTGTAGAAAAATATAAAGCGAGGCTGGTTGCAAAAGGTTATTCCTAGGTAGAGGGAATTGACTATGGAGAAATTTTTTCTCCTGTAGCTAAGCTGACATCTATTAGATTTCTTTTGTCACTTGCATCAACATATGATTTAGAGATTGAACAGATGGATGTGAAAACAACGTTTCTTCATGGTGATCTTGAAGAAGAAATTTATATGTCCTAGCCGGAGCACTTTGTGGTAAAAGGTAAGGAAAGGCTGGTTTGCAAGTTGAAGAAAGCTCTGTATGGTTTAAAATAGTCTCCTAGAATGTGGTACCAAAAGTTTGACACGTTTGTCTTGTCTTTGAGATTTGTAAGATCAAAATGTGATCACTGTGTGTATTACAAAGCTGAAAGTGATTAAATTCTTATTATTTCTCTGTATGTTATGACATGTTGTTTATAGGCAATAGTAAGCTAATGATTTTTGATCTTAAGTCTCAGTTGTCTACAAAGTTCGAAATGAAAGATCTTGGTGTAGCAGGGTACATTCTAGGAATGGAAATAACCAAGGACAAAAAGAATAGAAAGCTTTGGCTCAGTCAGAGTAAATATGTCATGACTGTTCTAGAGAGATTTTGTATGACTGAATGTAAGCAGCTAGTTGTTCCAATTACACATGGAACGAAGCTATCTATTGAGGATTGTCCAAAATCTTCTTTTGAGATGGAGGACATGACCAGTGTGCCTTATGCAAGTGCAGTTGGTAGTCTCATGTATGCTATGGTCTATACAAGGCCAGACATTTCCCAAGCAGTGGGAGTTCTTAGTCAATTTATGGCTAATCCTGGAAGAACACATTGGGATGCTGTGAAGAGAGTGTTTAGATATCTGAAGGGCACTTCAGACTATGCTTTGTGTTACCATGGTAACTTGGTTGAATCACAGAAGACTCTTAGCATTCAAGATTATGTGGATTCTGATTAGGCATGGGACATTGACAACAGGAGATCCACTAGTGGATATATTTTCATGATGAATGGTGGTGCAATGAGTTGGATGAGTAAGCGGCAGGCTGTAGTCGCTTTGTCTACTACAAAGGCAGAATACATGGCAGCCATGCATGCTTGTAATGAAGCAATTTGGTTAAAACATTTTTGTTCTAACATTAATGCAGAAAAGATAACTATCTACTGTGACAGCCATAGTGCTATATGTTTGGAAAAGAATCCTACTTTCCATGCCAGGACGAAACATATAGATGTACAGTATCATTTTGTATGAGATATGGTGGAGGATGGGAAGGTCTCTTTGGAGAAAGTGGATACTTTGGAGAATGTTGCAAATGCATTGACGAAGCCTCTGAGTACAAACAAGTTCAGTTGGTGTGCTAGTTCGATGGGCCTCTTGGCCCATGAATCTCAGTAGTTTTGTTATGCTCTAGAGGTGTCAGTAAGATCTTCGTCAAGTGGGAGCTTGTTGGAATATGTGCCTCAATCCTTACTGACATGGAACTGTAAGGAAACTTTGCAGCCATAGAATGACAATTTCCACATAACCCAAATCTAAAAACATGCAAGTAAAATACTCAACATCAACATGCAAGAGAATAGACAACATACCCATCAAAGATGACACAAGATATACCCTGGGAAAACCCTCAAGAGGGAAAAACCCAGCCTCCAAAAGCATCCACACTCCATGTATTATTCAGCAATGAAAACCCATTACAATACATCTGCAGAGACTCCATGAACACTTTTGAAGCACAAGCTATCCATGCATTCCATGTGACCAAGCATGAATCCACACATCCCATGCCATGCTTCAAACCCTCACACATGCACAAGCTCAACCTGCTAACCTGCAACAAACTGTCCAACCCTTAACAACTACCCTTGTGATTGCTTTTATAGAAACAAGCTCCCACAAAACCACCAAGTGGTATTACATAAACCATGTGCCCAAAAATACTACATCATGTGACCCCACATTTAATATTGGGTACTTTATTATTTTATTATTCCCCAATATTAAATAATTACATTTGACAATTATGTCCCAATGTTACATACAACAAAGTGGCCCCAACATTATAACTCCTTGTGATGCACATTCACCTAGAAAACCCCTAGGTGCACCACACACATAATAAATAAATAAAACATTACAAACATTATGCAAGGTGTACAACACCTAATCCTAACAATCTCCCACTTGTTGTATACATTGCATAAGGGGTAACAAAAACTCCATAGGCAACATGTACAATCCTAGAATCCAAGTGCTCCATGTGCTCCATTAAGATACCTATAACAAGAACCAAGGTGACCACCATCTCACCCATGAATGCTCTCATCCTCCACCATTCCAACTGCACTAAGATATGAACACATCCAAAGAGATGTCACACTAACTGTCACAAAGAAGCATAAACCTGCCTCAACCTGATATCTCAAAACATAAACACTGAATTCAATATGCACTAGTAGCTATCAAGAATAAATCACCATAGCTGAAATGACACCCACAACAAGTGCCAACACATCCAACTATCCATACCTCCAAGGTATACATAACATAGTAAACTTATGCCAACAACATATCCACCCATAAACCACAATAACAAACTCCATGTGCAAACCTGTCAAAAGTGACATACACATCCAAGAGCTCCCACTGCATGGGCAATGCCAAGATGAATGCAAACATGGAATGAGCGCATTCAATGCATCGCTTTGTTAACATCCCAAAAAAGGCACCATCACAAAGGAATACCAAGTCTACTACCAACATCTCATAGAAGTAAACATGTAGTACAAGGGAACATCCACAATGATAAGCAAAACCTGCAAACCAAACACCTGTAGCATGTCCTCCTACACACACACACCTCTAAATGCCAACTGTGTCAAGTATGATCTCCTCCATAACACCCCTAAACAAAAATCCATAACCACATCCATCCATCCAATCACCAAGATCAAACATAACATATGTAACTAACATGGATGTAAGCATCTCAAAACAAGAAGATCAAACTCAAAGTAACCATTCCCAAACCAAGGAAATCAGCCCAATAAACCATCTCCTAAACCCAACATGTACAAGGAGATAAGCATGCCAACACTCCTCAAATGAACCCTCCAGAAACCAAATATCCATGGCTCAAGATCCATATCCATGAGAAGACAAAGCATAAATATAATGCACCTGAAAGAATAATGGGCAATACCTCTCAAGTGAACCACCGAGTAGACCAAGAGTGGGGAATGAGAATGCTCCTCCAGGATATCCAAGTCATCATGACTAAACCAAGAACACTCTCCTCATCGGTCCATGTTGAACTCACATCCAACCAAGGTGTAGGCTCCCTTGGACTTCCTTCTAAAACCTCATCAAGAGTAACCATCTCAAAAACATGTCTCTAATCACAAGAGAACACCAAGCCTCACCTATGTCTCCAAGTATCCATGAGCACCTATAACTGATCAATTCATGCTAAAGAACCAAGCAAATGATCAATGTACTCAATACAAAGAGAACCAACCAAGATCAAAGTCATAGCTCCAACTGCAAAATCAGGAACATAAACATGACACCATGATCTCACATCCTCTGAAAAGAAGATCACATGCTCAAATCATCATAACATGTACCATGCCACAACTCTAAACTAGTAATCAAGAGTATACCATGACATAATAACAAAACCATCCTACAACCAAGGATCACCTGTCAAAACCAACAAGTCATAAATAATACCTCAACATCTCCAACACCTGATGTCAAAGAACTCTCACTGTAGCACACAGAATCCAAGAGCTCCTCCATGATACCAAAGATCACCTGCTGAAGACAACCATCTATAATAACCAATGGATCCACATCATTGCCAAATGCTCCCATTGAACCGTGATACCGAGCAATCTCATTGCACCATGATGCACAAAACCAACACTATCATAAGCTCACACAAAAACCTGTGAATCCAAGCTCTCAATGACAACATGATAACCATCCTCTAAAGCAAGAAGATACACTGCCAAACCATCATATCCATCACCGCCAAACCATCACTGTCACAAGCTCCCACTGAACCGTGTAACCAAGCTATCCATGACATCGTGATACCAATCTCCTCAAACCAAGAAGATACACCACCACAACCTAAATCAAGATCCAATCCAACACCACCAATAATGCACCTGCATAAACCATCATAACATGCCAAAGTCTCTAATGCACAAGAAACATCCATGACATCATGATCACCACCAAATATACCAACAAATCAACCCAACCGTGTCCACATATCTGTATAATCATAGTCAACTGCATAGATCTCATATCATGACTGTACCTGGTAATACCATCTCACCTCCTCAACATGACAACAAAACCAACAAACCAAGTGACTAAACCAAGCCACCAAAACTGAACATGCATCAACACTAAAATATCAATGGGCAAAGACAACCCATATTCAAGTCATAGGTGCAACAAGTAAGTATAGACCGCCTACAACATTGCACAACTTGTAGATACAACAATGCAACATACAAATCCAACCATATACTGATAACCATGTCAAAAAGAGAATAATCTGAGATGTACAACTGAGCATACAATAAATTCAACATCAAATCTCCAAGATCCAATCATCCATAAACTCACAGTATCACCATAGTCAAAGAAACTCATAAACAACTCAGATAAAAAAAAACAGCAAATAAACCATGCCAAAATATCTCCAAACCTGATCCACTATATAGTGCTCTGAACAAGCTTTCCGTTGACTATTTGAAATCCAAAATCCGACTCCGTATGCACCCGATATCACCTCTCAAAGCTCAAAATGAACACCTGACTTCAACCAAGCAAACCACTATTGAAACTACAAAATCATGGAACAAATCCTATACTATTGTGTAGTGCTCAAAACCAGCTTTCCAATGACTATAAGAAGTCAAAAAACGGACACTCTGGGTAAAAGTTACATGCATTTGAAAAAAACTGCTACAAAAAACACAATTACACCTCTGGTGGCGGATCCCAAAAATATTTAAATCCGGTTTAATTTTCAAAAAAAATTTCTTCTCCATCCTGTATGAATCCGACCACCCTTTTAAATCTGGCATATAAATTTTCAAAAAAATCCGGCAGACTTTTTCATTGGCAGAATTTTTGAAAAACAATTTTTATTAAAAATTATGGGTGGATTTTTATTTGTTTAAAGCTCGCATGGGCTGTGGCGGGCCCGGAGGACTCTGCCGGACGGGGACCACCCGACGGCCATGGTACCGGCGGTAGTACCCACTGGCAGAGCCGACCACCCTGCATATGCAGGGTACGGCTGTCTGTCGTGGGCGGGGGGCGGGTTCCGCCCCTCCCACATTTTCTTTTATATTTTTTTTGTTTTTGATTTTAATTTTTTAATTTTTCTAATTTTTTAGTTTTTTCGTTTTGCAGGTACAAAAAATATTTTCTGACAAGATTTTATTTTATTTTTTAGATTTTTAATTTTCGGACCACTGTACCGTCGATGTCCGTATGGCCGAACAGGCGTTTTTTATAAATAATGCATTTGTTTTCTGTAACCAAAATAGGGCAAATTATATGTCAAAATTTCTCTCTCGGCCACCCTGAATCCAAACATGAGGTCCATTTTGTCCCAAGAGGTCATCTACAATTTCACCCCCTCAAAACCTTCATTTAAATGCATAGCCAAGAAACCCTATTTTGCCAAAATTTTCTCACAACCCAAAACCCTCAGATTTGCAATAAAACACCTGCAAAACCCCTATATCTTGCCATTGTCTTTCATTCTCTTACAACCAAGGGTTATCCAATCCACAACTAAAGCTCTGATACCACTTGTAAGGAAACTTTGTAGCCATAGAATGACAATTTCCACATAACCCAAATCTAAAAACATGCAAGAGAATAGACAACATACCCATCAAAGATGGCACAAGATATACCCTGGGAAACCCTCAAGAGGGAAAAAAACCTAGCCTCCAAAAGCATCCACACTCCATGTATTATTCAGCAATGAAAACCCATTACAATACATCTGCAGAGACTCCATGAACACTTCTTAAGCACAAGCTATCCATGCATTCCATGTGACCAAGCATGAATCCACACATCCCATGCCATGCTTCAAACCCTCACACATGCACAAGCTCAACCTGCTAATCTGCAGCAAACTGTCCAACCCTTAACAACTACCCTTGTGATTGCTTTTATAGAAACAAGTTCCCACAAAACCACCAAGTCGTATTACATAAACCATGTGCCCAAAAATACTACATCATGTGACCCCACATTTAATATTGGGTACTTTATTATTTTATTATTCCCCAATATTAAATAATTACATTTGACAATTATGTCCCAATGTTACATACAACAAAGTGGCCCCAACATTATAACTCCTTGTGATGCACATTCACCTAGAAAACCCCTAGGTGCACCACACACAATAAATAAATAAAACATTACAAACATTATGCAAGGTGTACAACACCTAATCCTAACAGGAACTCCTGAAGGGCAAAGTCACTGTGACAGTGTTCATGTCTGGGTGACTAACAATTCTGAAGCTCTTGAAATGATCCTATCATTGTGATAGAGTTGATGTCTTGCCGAATGAAGTCTATCGCTGTGACTCTTTGAGTTCAACATGACCTTTTGGTGATCGGAAGAACTCTGGGCGATAGTTGATCTTATCGGGCTAGCTCACAGGTGTCGGGGAGAAGTCTCAGCGAATGGTGTAAGTCTCGCTGACGTCAGGCTAATGCTAGGGCTTCTGTGAGATGTCCCAATGAGTATGTAATGTCTCGCTGACAATGGCTGCTCTTGGGTGTCAAGGCGAAAGTCGAAGTAACTCACGAGTCACGGGGAGAGGTCTCAGCGATGAAGCTAAGTCTTGCCGAATAGGTTGTATCCTTGTGGTGACTTTGCGGTGACAAAAGACTTCGCTGAGAAGTCTTAGCGAAAGTAATAAGTCACGCCGACATAAGTCTTTGGGTTAACTTTGGGAACTCAGAGAAACGTCTTGGCGAAGGGCTTATATCTTGCCGACTCGGTAAGACATGATGGAGCTTGGTGAAAGGTCATGGCAATAGGCACGAGTGTTGGCGACAGTGTGACGTTTGGTGGAAGTTATGCTTCGATGTGAGTCTCGCCGAAGAGTGATAGTCATGCTGAATGGCTCACGTCGGCATGACTTGAAGTTTTCGACATAAGGTCTTGGCGACATTAGTATGTTTTGCCGATGGATTCTCTGGATTCGATATGACTTGTTCCATTCGATATGAGTCTCGCCGATAAGGGAAACCTTTGCCGATAGGATTGATGTGGACATCGATGGTTTCGTTGTGACTTATACATTCGATATAGCATCTTGCCGACTCATGGAAGCTATAGCGATGCCAGTAGAGAAACTTTGTGGCATCGGGGAGACACTGTGAGTGTCTCACCGATATGCCAACAAAGTTGAATGCTCTTGACCAGTCTGACCATCCTAGGTGGAGCTTCGTGGACCAATCATAGGAAGCAGTTTTAAAGCATGATGATGGTTGATTTTATGCATCAATTGAAACAATGGAAAAACAACATGTAAGGAAAAATCAAGACTCGAATGGAAACTGTCTATGGTTGGCATTGGCGGATAAGGATGCACAAAAGATTTAAAAACAGATGGATTCTGTTTTTTGAATGAATGAACAGAGTGATGAGTTTATCGAATGATAAAGAGCTTTTCTGAGAGTTTTTAACGGTGAATGTTGCAGCTACTGAAAAATAATCAGAGAGTTGTATTTCTGATTGTATGTAATTATTGTTACTGTAATACAAAGAGATTCAGCTTGGTGTGGTGGGTTTTTTCCCGTAAGGGTTTCCCACGTAAATCTGTTGTTTGATTTGTCTTTGTGTATTTGCTCTATTTCTGTTATTCCTTCATGTGTGTCTCAATTGGATTGTAATTTGAAAAAAAATTAAAAGCCCTGCATTGCATTCTTCCCTGTGGATTTGGCATTAGGAAAGTATTTCCGCACCTTTGCTTTCCTTACATTTATGTATGGTTGGGATGCTCATATTCTTTGGAAAACACGTTCATTTTAGGATTCACATGCACCTCAAAATGGGGGGAAATGTAATGGTAAAATTTTCCCACCCATGCCAATTCCCATTTAGTTTTGGGCACATTTTGATGGATGTCTCAATATAATTGCATATTGACAAATAATACCATCTTCTATAAAATTGAGGTAATTTCTAATCCTGTATCCATCTCTATTTACACATACTCCCATACATTTGAATTTATCCTATCTTTGTTTGCACATATTCCTATACTTCCACATTTATTACATATAGCCTTGTACATACATTCATTCTCCACCTTGATATATACACCTTCCTATCTCAATTGAATCCCATAGCATGTGGATTCACCCCCATAAAACTCAAAATTGACCATTGAAATCCAAAATTTCAAATTCAAAGTTTTTTGACTCACTTATTTCACTAATTGTTATGAGTTGACTTAATATATGTTTGTATAATTTATTGTTGTCTTGGTAATTAAGGACATTCAATATGTATAAATTCACATCCAAGCATTATCCAAAAATCTCTTGCATTACAATTAATCCTTCTAGGAACATTTTATTTTGGAGCACTAAAAGGAACCTTAATTTGCGTCAAATTCATCTAGGCCACTATGTACCCCATTGTTGTCTTTGATATTCTTCTACCAACATGAAGTCAATCTAATCAAGGGGATCAACCTAGGAGAACATGACCCTTCTAATCTAGTTTAATCTCCCCAAGGTATTTTCAATACTACAAATCCCTACATGTCAATAGATATTATAGTTTTAGGCGGCATTGGTTTGATTACTCCACAATCAACCAAATCATTCTCACACATACATAGTGATTCCACATGTTAGAACACTTTTGTAGAACGCAAAATTAATCCAACATAATAAACATTAATTTTAAAGACTTTAATGAATGAAATGAATGCGACATCATCATCCAAATCTTCATTGTAATTCCCAAATCTAAATACCCTAATTATTCCCTTCTAATTCCACAATATTCATTTATTTATTTGTTTAGCCTAGTTTAACCTTAGTAGTTATTGAGCAATGAATTATGCTGAGACCCGTAGTGATAAACAAGATTTGAACATGTAAATAGATCTCAGTACCAAAAGAAACAATGTTGTTCAAATCCTGACCGTATCATCCTGTGAAAGTCTGCCATTGAGGACCTGTGAACCTCCCCGTCCGTGCACCACGACGCCATCTAAGGGCCCCCCCGCCAAGTCAGACCCGCACCATGGCTCTACCAGAGTGGGCATCCTCAAATAAGACAAGTGACCGTGTTACCGCTTTAATGTCCTACTGGATGGCACCCATTAACCACTCCCTGTCGTTACTAGTCTAGACGAGTTCTTTCAAATGAATATGCCTCTCTGCCTCGTGACAAGCACCCAGTTTTGATGTCGGCTGTCCAGTCTTTGCCAAACGACACGATATACATTTCCCCAGTTTCGAACCTGCCCCGCCATGCTCACACCATCTTCTTCCTCATCGCCCCACCTCTTGGACCAGTTCACCCTTGTATCATTTCTCTTCACCCTAAGACCATTCCTTTGAACGCCGAGCTTCCACAAGACAATCATGGACCCCACATCAGACAGACTCGTCTAGGAAGCGCCGACGGAGGTTAAAACATCTCCTTTGCTTTGTCAATGGTGCGGTAGAAGTTATTTTTGAGTGTAAAGCACGTTTTGTTATCCTTCATTCAGTAGTCTCCTTTATAAACTGCAATGTGTTTGGTAAAAAAATTCACGTGATTGATGACATTGGCGTGACATGCCTTTCGGTACTATGGGGATGGGAGGAGACTAGACCTCATGACCTTTGTTTGGTTATTCTATTTTTAATCCAGAGTTTTCCCTAAGCAAGATTTTTCTAAAGCTATCTTCAAGTAGATATTTGCAAGCCTAGATTTTTTTTAATGATGGAATAATACTTATTTATAGTAAATGCAAAATTATATAATGCATGTTTCACATAAAGAGTGGGTGGAATGGAATCTCATTTTGAAGAGTTCAAGTTGAAAACAAAATATACTAGTGGTTACATTGTTAAGTAACAAGAGTTATATTGGGGAGGAGTAGGGGAGTCATTATTAAGTGGCTTTCCTTAGTCATATGAGGGAACTTAGGCATTATAGATGAATTCCTATCATGTGATGATGTCTTTGTTTTTCTTTTTCTTCTTTAGATCACTAGGAGTTATGTGAACATGTGAATTAGCAAGGTCCAATTGAGGGAACTTCCCACTATCATGCCAACCAAGGAGGTGACGATCACACTAAGAAGTTGAGGACTACCCATGTGGTGGGGACTAGGCATGGCATTGGTGTGGAGGGGATCCATGGGACCCATGAGAGTCATGTCTTGAATGAGCACTATAGCTACGACCACAATGATGCCCACATGGAGAAGCATCCCTATTGACAAGAGAAGGTGTCACATGAACAACATTACAAGTCGCATTGGCCCAATACTCAATAAGTGTTTGCAAGTGGGAATCCTCTAGATCAACTTTATTGACTTGCACATGAATATATAACATAACATTAGAGCATATCGTGGCTTTAGCATACAAAGATAAATGAGCATCTATTGCAAAATCTAAATATAAAGTTATACTTTTGTCTTTTCAAATACTAAAGAGAATTTCGTCTCTAAAAATATGCCAACCTTAGGTTAGTCACAGGTAGAAGAATCGTATGCCAATAAAAAACTCTATAAAGGCTCAGAGAAATCATCTATCCATTTTCAAACCACTTGGGCTTAGGGGGGAAACCAAAAAGGGTGCTCAAGAGAGTCTCCACATGTCCACAAAAAGGACAAAGATGGTTAAATAAACAAATAAATGGATAATGCATGATACAATGGGAAGATCCTAATATAAGAGGCACCAAGCAAAATGAGCCAATTTAGACCAAACTATTTGAAACCTATGGCTCTATTTAGTGGCAATGGACTAGAGGTTCCACTTGACATTAATTTTTTGACCATGGGTATGCAAGGAGAAAGCCAATAATATCCTTGAAAGGGTGTGTAGCTCCTCAATAGAGTGTTTGGGCACCACTTCTAATCTTTCCATTAGGTCATGACTTGCATCAAATTAGAAACTCACCCATAATTTTAGGAGGCACATAATCCATAATGGTTTGAAAGGACTCAAAATCCTAGTTGCTAAGCTTGCATTTGGATATAAATTTTCACCAAGAGAGCTAGTTCTTAGTGGTTCTAAAGAAGAGACCTAAAATTAAGCAAATCCTATGCTTAAAGAAGTTAAGTGCATAGACCCAAGGAATTTTAGCAAGAGGTTGATCCTAGTAACTAATCAAAGGAGATTTTCATAACAATTGTTGGTTGAAGGAAAGCCTAGTGCTAAAATGGTTTTCTTTCTGGAGAAGCCATGACTTGAGGGATTTTCAAGCCTTCCAAATACCTTTGGCAACAAATATTCCATGAGTTTGAATTGTTTCCTTCATGATGAGAATGGAGTGACGACTCAAACCATGCCAAGCTTGCTTTCCATGAGGGCATTGGAAGCAATTCAATGCTTGAGGAGGATTTTTTGGGTTTATTGGCCTTCAAGGGCTTGAATTATGTATTTAGCACATAAGGACAATCCTTGCATATGGGTACCAATAAGGCCTAGATTGTTAGATTCACATGGGAGGCAACACAACTCCTAGGGAACTTAATGGAAGATTTTATATTGCTTTGAGGATTTTGAATTCCATAGATTAAGGGAACTTCTAACCAAAAATACCCCATGTAGCTTAATTTCCTTTCCTTAACCTAGTGTTTCATCTCTTCCTTTGTGCCATAGCTACCCATCTTGCTTAGTTTAGATAAGTTTTCACTACATGTTCATCCCTATGCATACAAGGAGGTTGACCTTTCCTTGAGATTTCTAGAATTTATACTACATTTGGTCTGAACTTTGAGGTCAACCAACTTGTTAAATGTGTAAACAAACCTAATGCATATTTTCAATACCACTAAGATATCCACTTGATTTGTGCCTATCCTATTTGCAATCCCTAGCTTGCTATCCCATCTACATGATGGGTTAAACATTATCAACCTTCCACTCTCTTGCCTCTTTTTCCTATTTCTCATAATCTCACCACACTTCTTTCCTCCACTACCAAGTCCTTCACAACTCCTACCTGATGAATGCCAAGGGAAACTACTCTAATTTTATAAAAAGTGCCTCCTCTTTGCCTAAAACTTACCTTGCCCAAAGATTTATGAATAAATTATTGTGAAATATTATTTAATTATGTTAAGGTACAAGTTTAATACTTTAAGGAATTTTTAGATAGGGAGTTCAAATTGTAGGTGGAACTAACAATTGATTATGCAAAAACATAAATTTTTGATTGAAATAGGGCTATAGAGATATCTCAAGTCGAGTTCATAAAATTCCAAGGATATTTTATAGATATAGAAGATTCTCCTAGTCTCTACACAATTTTTGGAATTTTGGTTGGATAAACTAAATATCATCCACTCTTCAGATGATAGATCCAGTGGAAATGAAGGGGGGAACTAAGTTGCAATTCCAACAAGAGTTTCTCTAGTGATACTTTGCTATCCTAGTTGTCTACACCAAAGTCCAGTCCTGCTACTAATCAACTATGTATGATCCTTAAGAACATGGGGTTATTGATCAACACACCATAAGAAGGAAATCACATGAATGACCTTTTTATTTAGTGAAATGCAATTTTTAAATGGGAGAATAACTCCTTTCATCCTTCTTCAAAAATACTCTTAGTTAAGATTGAATAATTTGTAGCAGACTCAAGTCCTTGGAATCTAATAACCATCAATTAAAGAATAATTGGTATGATATATAAGTTGTAGCATAGATATAAGCTCTTTCCATCTTTTCTTATTTTAGAAGAGTATAAAAATTAAAGAGTAAAACTATGTTATTCTTGAAATAAGTTTGTAACTTTGTTCCAAGCCATGAAATAAGAAGAAAAAATTCATTCAAACTATTGGTTGTTGATTATTAATTGGTCTCTCTTCTAAGGTGGAGCAAGGGCCCACTCCAGTCAAGGATAGGGATTGGTATCTTTACCATTAGGACATTTTATTCTATTTGCATTTATTGTTAATTAGTGTGAGCTTATATGATTTATCTGATTGTCCATCAACTACTACTGTTTACTATGATTCATGATTTCCTAGATTAATCTTTTCTTTCTGCTACAATTGGTGACTTAAATATCTACTACAATATTTGTTTCATTAGATTATTTTTTGTAAGGAAAGATAAGATGCGGAACAAACTCTCCTAATGCCAAAACTCAGGGAAGAATGCAGATATGAATTTAAAATTTGCAATTATAGTTCAATAAGATACATATGAAAATAATAATAGAATAGAGAAATAAACACATACGCAATTGGACACCAGATTTACATGGGAAAACCATTATGGGAGAAAAACTCACCACACCAAGTAAAGCATCTTTGTATTACAGTAAACAAAATTACATACAAAGATTGGACTTCACTTTCATATGTCAATATTACAGCAACAACATTTCCCTGATCAACCTTGTACAAAACATCATTGTTACAATGCTCTCAAAAGCATACAATGAATTCACACACTAATCAATTCATGTTCAATCGAACAACTCTTTTCACCACCAAACTGTTCATCATCTTCAACCATTATAGAGAAATTCTTTTCGTTCACGGTCTGTTGATCTTCCACACAAGAATGGTCACAATAGTTCAACTACCACCGGTTCTCCTTCTGCTTCTCTCATTGGTCCAAAATAGACCACGTATGATAGTCATTCGGTCAAAATGAGTTCAACTATATCACATTTTGGTGAGACACTAGACCGTGTCTCACCGATGCCAAAGTGCCCGATCACAGAGCCATCGGCAAGACCAATGCTATTAGTAACATCCTAAGAAGTCACACCAATAGTTCAAGTCTCCCCGATGTCACAAGGAAAACAACTATCCTTATCGACAAGAGTCACATTGAAACAAATCCATTAGCCAGACATGCTCTATCGCTAAGTCTCTTATAGAACCTTCATGTCACCCCGACCAAGTATCATCGGCCAGAGTCACATTGAATGCAAAACTGTCAGCCAGACACACTCTATCGCTAAGACTCTTATAGATCCTTCATGTCACCCTAACCAAGTATCATCGGCCAGAGTCTCCTCGATATACATCATGTGTAATAACCATTAGCGAGACATGTTATGTCGCTAAGACTCTTATAGAACCTTCATGTCACCCCAATATGTCCATCGACAAGAGTCTCCCTGACATTCAACATGAACAAATCCATCGGTGAGACTAGCACTATCGGAATGAGTCTTAAAGTCACTTCGAAGGTTCATATCTCCCTGATGTCTTTTGTTGCCAAGAGCCTCCCTGATGATCACTAGGAGACAACCCATCGACAAGAGATCTACCACTAGAACACGTTAGGAATCTCACTCTGATAGCCCATGTCTTGCCGATGACTTCCGTTGGCAAGACAAACCCAATGTTACACCGATCTGACCTCTTCAGGAGTTTAGAAGACAGTTGCTTGTCAACAAGACATTCTGTGGGTCTCACCAATTTTTCTCTTTCTGGAGTTTCATGTCAGTAAGTTTGAGGCACATTTTCCATCAATCTCCCACTTGACGAAGATCTTACTAACACCTCCAGAGCACAACAAAACTACTAAAATTCATGGCCACCAAGGCCTATCGAACTGGCACACCACATGTACTTGTCAGTGCTTACTGGTTTCGTCAATGCATCTGCAACATTTTCCAAAGTATGCCACTTTTTCTAAAGAGACCTTTCCATCCTCCACCATATTTCGTACAAAATGATACTGCACATCAATATGTTTCGTCCTGGCATAGAAAGTAGGATTTTTCGCTAGACAAATAGCACTCTGACTGTCATAGTAAATTCTAATTTTCCCTACATCAAACCCAATGTTAGAACACAAACGTTTTAACCAGATTGCTTCTTTACAGGCATGTGTTGTTGCCATGTAGTCTTCCTCTATAGTGGACAAAGCGACTACAGCCTGTCACTTACTCATCCAACTAACTGCACCACCATTCATTATGAAAATATATCCACTGGTAGATATTCTGCTGTCAATGTCCCCCACCCAATCAAAATCCACATACCCTCGAATGCTGAGAGTCCTCTGTGATTCAACCAAATTTCCATGGTAACACAAAGCATATTCTTAAGTTCCCTTCAGATATCTAAACACTCTTTTCACAGCATCCCAATGTGTCCTTCCAGGATTCGCCATAAAACGACTAAGTACTCCCACTACTTGGGCAATGTCTGGCCTTGTACAAACCATTGCATACATTAAACTGCCAACTGCACTAGCATAAGGCACTTTGGTCGTGTCCTCCATCTCAGTAGGAGATTTTGGACAATCTTCAACAAATAGCTTCGTTCCTTGCAAAGTTGGAACAACTAGCTGCTTGCAATTAGCCATACAAAATCTCTTCAGAATAGTATTAATATACTTACTCTGGCTGAGCCAAAATTTTCTACTCTTTATGTCCTTGGTTATTTCCATTCCTAGAATATACCTAGCTATACCAAGATCTTTCATTTCAAACTTTGCAGACAACTGATATTTTAGATTAGAAATCATTAACTTACTATTGCCTATGAACAACATATCATCAACATAGAGAGCAATAATAAGAACATGATCATTTTTAGCTTTGAAGTACACACAATGATCAGATTTCAATCTTACAAATCCCAATGACAAAACAAATGTGTCAAACTTCTGGTACCACATTCTAGGAGATTGTTTTAATCCATACAAAGATTTTTTTAACTTGCAAACCATATTTTCTTTACCTTTTTCCACAAAGTGCTTAGGCTGGGACATATAAATTTCTTCTTCAAGATCACCATGAAGAAATGTTGTCTTCACATCCATCTGTTCAATCTCTAAGTCATATGCTGTTGCAAGTGACAAAAGAAATTTGATAGATGTTAGCTTAGCTACAGGAGAAAAAAATTCTCCATAATCAATTCCCTCTACTTGGGAATAACCCTTCGCAACTAACCTCGCCTTATACTTTTCAACACTTCCATCTAGACCTATTTTCTTTTTAAATACCCATTTGCAACCAACAAATTTTTTGCCTTCAGGCAAGGGCACCAAACTCCAAGTTTCATTCTTTCCTAATGATGCCATTTCTTCATTCATGGCTTCCAACCAAGAGTTTGAATCAGACATTCTAATTGCCTCTTTGACAATCCTAGGCTCATCAGTGCTAGAAATTAAAGCATAGGCACAAGTAGAATCTAACATAGAAAACCCATACCTATCAGGTTGCTTTCTTCACGTGTTGGCCTCCTCACGGGTTGAGGCTGAGGTTGTTCTTCTTCTTCTTCAGAACTTTCAGAACTACTTGAGCTCTCCTTAGTTTTAGGTACATTTTAAATTTTCAATTCCTCTTTATCTAGTGTTGGAGGAATTTCAACTACATCCTTTTTATTTTCTGATTTTGTCTCTGATTGCAAATCCAAAGTAGAAGGCTTCAACTCACAAAAGATAACACTTTTGTTATACAAAACCTTCTCCGTATTAGGATTCCAAAGCTTGTATCCTTTTATGCCAACACTATAACCAATAAAAATACATTTAATAGTCTTGTTTTCCAATTTAGATCTTTTTTCATTCGACACATATGCATATGCCTCATAACCAAAGACAAGAATGTGTCTCAAAGAGGGTTCTTTCCAGACCATGCTTCCAAAGGTGTTTTCTCAACAAGAGTAGAATTACGAGAACAATTTATTAAATAACATGTTGTTGCAACTGCCTCAGCCCAAAACTTCTCCTCCAAGCCAACACTGCTCAACATACTTTGTGCTCTTTCCATCACTATCCTATTGAACCTTTCACCAACTCCATTTTGTTGCGGAGTGTAGGGTGTAGTTTTATGTCTTTTAATTCCATGATCTTTACAGTACCTTTTGAACTCATTAGAACAAAACTCACTACCATTGTCAGTCCTTAAACATTTTATTTTTCTTCCAATATGATTTTCCACAAGGTTTTTAAATTCTTTAAAATGATTGAATACTTCTGATTTACTTTTCAAAAAATAAACAAATGCCCTTCTTGAATTATCATCAATGAACGATACATAATATCTTGATTTAGACAAAAAAGGAACATTTACTTGACCAAAAACATCAGAATGTATGTAATCAAGTAAACCAGAAGATTTATGAGGAATGGAGTAAAATGAAACATAGTGTTGTTTACCATATATACAATGTTCACAAAATTCAAATTCGAGGTTACAGTCATCAAGCCTCTCAACCAGGTTTTTATTTTTCAAAGTTTTTAAACCTTTTTCTCCATTGTGGCCAAGCCTATGATGCCAGAGCATAGTCTTTTCTGTTGGAAGTTTAACTTCCATAGAGTTTGCACTATTAGGAACTTTTTCCTCCTTTTCTCCACGAGTAGCCTTTTGTGATTTTGTAGAGACACTATTGCATTAGACAACATGTGCATCCAGCTTATATAAAGTACCAATACGAGCACCCCTAGCTATCACCAATGAGCCTCTAGTCATTTTGCAGCCATTTCCAGAGAATGTGACTTGCACTCCAACATCGTTCAACTTACTAACATAAATTAAATTTTGAGCTAGACCTGGTATATGCATTACATCATTGATTCCATTCACTCTTCCATTAGGGAACTGAATTCAGACTCTTCCACAACCAACTATTTCCAGAGACGAATCGCCTGCCAAATACACCCTTCCACCATCGTATTTTTCATACTTAGTGAACCAGTCTCTATGAGATGTCATGTGGAAAGATACTCCAGAATCAATTAGCCAGACATCATCTGATGCCCAAATTGCCAAGGCTGAAATGAAAACATTTGCATCACTCTGAGAAGAATCATTGTTGGAAGAATTCTTCTTCTTCTTCTTCTTTTTCTCCTCTTTTCAATCCTTTCGGACATGACTAGGCTTCCCACAATTCTAGCACTTCACCTTGGACTTCTTACTAGGAGACTTTGATCTCCCTTCTGATTTCAATTTGGATTTCTTGTCCTTCTTCTTTCCTTTTTCTTTCAATCTTCCTCGAACAACAAGAGCCTCCTTCGCCATCTCAGAAGATTTTCTTCTCATCTCTTCTGATAACAAAGAAGCAACAACATCTTCCATCTTAAAAGTGGATGTCGTACTCCCAATAGCCATTGCCAAGTGATCCCAAGAATCTTACAAAGAACATAACAATAACATACAATGATCTTCTTCATCAATCTTCACACCCACAGATGCTAACTGAGCAATCAACATGTTGAAAGCATTCAAATGATCAGCAATAGATGCTCCTTCCTGCATTTTCAAAGAGTATAGCTTCTTCCTCAAGAACAACTTATTCACCAAGGACTTGCCCTGATAAATAGCTCCCAGTCTTTTCCACAAAGAAGATGCAGTCTTTTCTTCATGAACGTTTAGAAGAACAAAGTCTACCAGATAGAGCCTTATCGACCCCTTTGATTTTCGATCTGCGAGGTCCCAATCCTCTTGCTTCATGCCTGTAGGTTTCATCCAGACACAGCAAGCCAAAGATCACGATCAACCAATAGATCTTCCATTTTGAGTTTCCACAACTCAAAATTACTGCCATTGAATTTCTCAATTTCAATCTTTCTTGATGTGCTTGCCATCTTAATCTGTAATTCAAAATTACTAGACTTCTACAAGACTCCCACTGAACAAAATTGACACAAAAAACCCAACCTATCCATAAGGATAACACAACTAGCCAAGCTCTGATACTACTTGTAAGGAAAGATAAGATGCGGAACAAACTCTCCTAATGGGTATGTGCAGGATCATGATGGGCAAAAAAGTGGCGATATAATGGGTATGTGTAGGGTATATGGCTGGCAATTTTTTTTACCCAAAATTAATGAAATGAAAAGGGTTTTTAAAGGAGATTCTCAGATTTCCACCAATATAAATTATGCTATACTTTGAATTTTATAAATAATTATTATTCATTTTCTATTTAAATTACGACTAAAGTCCTAATTGATAGGCTGATTGAAAAACATCTATAGATTTCAAACGATATCATTTTTTTTGAATCTAAAACATGTGTCACATTCTATGCTTCACATACTATAGGATTAAAAAAGAAAAATTGAATTTCATGAAGTTTTGACCAAGTTAAGGTGGTTAGACATATGAGTTTTATATTTTTAAAAATTTGTAATAAAAAATCATAATTAATTATTTTCTTGGAAAAAATTACAAAAAATATGCATCACATCGGACATGAGTCCTCTACTTATATATACAATATTATAAAAAAATATTATCATTTTATTGTGGTTAGGGTGGTCATACACCTACTTCTTATTTTTTCCCTAAAATTTAAGTACTACTACATTGAAATTTCAAATTTTCACCAAATAGATTTTTTTTTTTAAAAATAAACCTAGTAGTTTAGGAACAACATTCAATTTTATATAGATTCTATTCTTACATATTTTTGAAATAATATAGATAACTTATTCAATTTTTTACATCAAGTTGCCTAACTCTGAATTTTTTGAATTTTTGCCCACTTAAGGGCCTGTTTTTTCCATGATGATCCTACACATACCCTAATGCAAAAACTCAAGGAAGAATGCATATATGAATTTAAATTTTGCAATTATAGTTCAATAAGATACATATGAAAAGAATAAAAGAATAGAGAAATAAACACATACACAATTGGACACCAGATTTACATGGGAAAACCCTTACGGGAGAAAAACCAATCACACCAAGTAAAGTCTCTTTGTATTACAGTAAACATAATTACATACAAAGTTCATACTTCACTTTCAGATGTCAATTTTACAGCAACAACATTTCCCTGATCAACCTTGTATAGAACATCACTGTTACAATGCTCTCAGAAGCATATAATGAATTCACACACTGATCAATTCATGTTCAATCGAACAACTCTTTTCACCACCGAACTGCTCATCATCTTCAACCATTACAGAGAAATTATTTTCGTTCACAGTCTGTTGATCTTCAACACAAGAACGGTCACAACAATTCAACTGCCAACAGTTCTCCTTTTGCTTCTCTCATTGGTCCAAAATAGACCACGTAGGACAATCGTTCGGTCAAAATGGGTTCAACTGTATCGCATGTCGGTGAGACACCAGACCTTGTCTCACTGATGCCAAAGTTTCCGATCACAGAGCCATCGGCAAGACCAATGCTATTGGAAACATCCTAAGAAGTCAGACCAATAGTTCAAGTCTCCCCGATGTCACAAGGAAACCAACTATCCTTATCAGAAAGAGTCACACCGAAATAAATCCATCGGCTAGACATGCTCTGTCGCTAAGTCTCTTATAGAACCTTCATGTCACCCTGACCAAGTATCATCGGCGAGAGTCACACCAAACACAAACCCGTTGGCCAGACATACTCTATCACTAAGACTCTTATAGATCCTTCATGTCACCCCGACCAAGTATCATTGACTAGATTCTCCTCAATATACATCATGTGTAAAACCATTGGTGAGACATGTTCTGTTGCTAAGACTCTTATAGAACCTTCATGTCACCCCAATATGTCCATCGACAAGAGTCTCCCCGACATTCAGCATGAACAAATCCATCGACGAGACTAGCACTGTCAGAATGAGTCTTAAAGTCACTCCAAAGGTTCATATCTCCCTGATGTCTTCTGTCGCCAAGAGTCTCCCGGACGATCACTAGGAGCCAACCCATCGGCAAGAGATCTACTATTGGAATATGTTAGGAATCTCACTTTGATAGCCCATGTCTTGCCGATGACTTTCGTTGGCAAGACAGACCCAATGTTACACCGATCTGACCTCTTCAGGAGTTTAGAACACAACTACTTGTTGGAAAGACATTCTGAGGGTCTCACCAATTTTTCTCTTTCTGGAGTTTCATGTTAGTAAGTTTGAGGAGCATTTTCCAACATTTTCCTTTCAAGAAATGGTACACTTAGTTAGTTCATTTGCTTCAAGTAATTAGTAGTACAATGTTTTCTTGAAATCAGTTAGGAGATCCATCAAGTAGAAGTCTACTGCAAATAGCCATGAATGTGCCCCAAATTTGACAATTAGACATATAAATCTATTTAAATGAAAGGTGAATAACAACCTTTGTCATTTTTGGCACCATTTCCAAGGAACTAGAGTTAGCATGTAGATTATTTGGTAGTTTTAGATTGGGGTTAAAACATGTGAATGGCTAGGAAAAGAGATCCATAAGGACAATTTGTTAAAAAAAAACCCCAAAAAAGTTCTATAGGTGAAAGTAGTAACACGAAAAAAGCCATTGTTGATCCTAAAAGCCGTGTCTTACACCTTAGGAATATTGGAACTCTGCCATGGTACTATCATCTTTGAAGATGTGATCTATCTTGATCTTTAACTCTCTATATTACAAGTAGACCTCCCTGGTCATAGTTGTGTTCAATATCTTTCATTTCCCATTATCATAGTCATTCTCATTATCTTTCATTTCCCAACCTTAGTCCTCCTTGGTGATTCATGGGGACTATGTTCTTCATAGAAGTCACTACCTTTAAGACCTTTTTTACCATGGAATTTAAAGTTGCATAATTATTATGTCTTCTCATCATGCATTATCCTTTCTAAGTTTCATAGCGACTGTCCTCATTGACTTTGCATAGTCATTTAAACATCTACCCTTTATCTTCATTGTTAGATTTTGATGCTTGGGACTATTATCTTAAAATCGTAACTTTGAATGTCATGTTGACTATCTTGATCCTTTCTTTGTCCTATTGATCCTCTCATGGTTGCCATTGTCAACAAGTTTGTCATTGATTGGTAACATTTGTCCTTCATTAATGAGCATTGGTGTATTTATGAGAATTGTCCTTTGATTCATCTTAAGCACTTCATGATTGTCCTTCCACCATAGTCCTAAGATTTTCAAAGACACATTTAAAAACTTAAATCACAATCATTCATATCTTTGTCATAGTCATTAATGCCTATCACACATTTCATTGTCATAGATTCCTCATGGTTTATATCCACCTACCATTAACCACTATTAACCTTAAATTTCAGTGCTCTTAGTCACAAACATAAACCACTATCTTTCATTACTATCTTGAGGCTTCACAAGTCACTGTCTTCATTATAAAGCAATAATACAACTCATAGTTAAAGGTCACAATCATTGAGTACAATTATTGTCTTGAAGTATTGATCAAAGGTCATAGTCATAAGGTCACTGTTAGTGATTCACTGTCATAGTCCTTACCTTTGTGAACCCTTTATCAATAATGTAGGGATTCTCTTTAATATTGACTATCGTGATAGGTCTAAATCCATATGACTCCTTCTTACCCTTGCAAATTTCCATCCATTATTCATGATGGAATCTTCTCTTCATGATCTTTGTAAATCACTATGTTCACATCTTCTGATAGTGACTATGATATTAAACCTCATTTA
The DNA here is from genome assembly GCA_007258455.2 of Sequoia sempervirens. NCBI lineage: Eukaryota > Viridiplantae > Streptophyta > Pinopsida > Cupressales > Cupressaceae > Sequoia > Sequoia sempervirens. Next base: position 37,537,008 of record VDFB02000007.1, on the reverse strand, counting down.
AAGTGGTTGTCCTGTGCTAGTTCTATGAATTGCATGACTATTCTCAATATTCAACTTTAATTGTAAAACCCTAACTTGGGTCTTAGCTAGGGTTTGGCTTGCAATAGATTTTTTGAGTTTGATAGACTTTGGTATTTGCTAACATATCATTTACTTTATAAGAAAATAAATTCTTGATATACAAAGCCCCTTCATAAGCCCTATATCAAACTACCTTGAAAACCCTTCAATACATAAGAATCTTCAACAATATAAAGCATACCTAGGAAGACAATAAGAACCACATAGAAACTCACCTTGAAAATATTTGGACACATGGGGATGATCTGTATTTAACCTCTGCAACTCTCCTTTCACATGCAATGTGGTATTTAACTTCTACAACTCCCTCTTTTGCAATCATGTAATTACCAAAAAGATAAAAACCCTAAAAACTCTTTCTCTATGAAAACTTTATTTCAGATTTGCTTTTTCTCTCCATTTCTTGGCACCCAAAAAAGAGTTAAATTTTTATTTTACCTTTTTTCATGCAATCCATTCTTTTCCCTAAACTTGGTGTGAATGTTGAGATAAGCTTTATTAAAATATTTTACATTACCCAAACTTAAGTAAAGATAAGAATGATCAACCCCCTTTTTTTCAAGGAATAATTATTCCCATATCAAGTAAGCAAAAAGGGATATTTTTTTTCATGTCCACAGTTAGCCCCCACTTTACTGAGATGATGAAATTGCTTCAAACTCACACTAAAGTAGAAATTCAAGAGGGGATCCAATCGAACCAATGTGGATGGTCTAGGATAACAAAGATCGAGGAGGCGGTCAAGCCCCCAGGATCTAAGATCCTAAGTCAAGTCGGCATGAGTGCAAAAGGACACATGCAAGATGCAACAAGAAAAGATACATGATCATACAATGGAAAGAAATGGAAGGAAATGAAAATGGGGTGGATCAAGCTTCGACCGTTTGTCCAACATGTTGTCGATCAAATCTAGGCTATTTGTCCAAAAATACATACTCACTCTGAGGTGACGAAATTCTTGGCTGCCCGCTGAGTGAGAAGTCCTAAGTATACTCACTCTAGGGCCACAAAACTTCTAGTTGTCCGTAGGGTGATAAATACAAAAGGTGGCTATGGGGAAAATTCATGCCTCAAAATGGGCTTCCCGCTCAACCATACCAAAGTTATACCTCCTGATAACTTTAATAAGGCACGACAAAGGAAAATATTTTTCGAGATTTATGAGGTAAGAAAAAATTCGTATGCTTGACACTCATAGACATTGTAAATGCAAGATAGTGCAAGGGATTTTTCTTAGTTCATGCAAGGTTTCATCTTAGGGAAGATCATGCCTAATGTTTCCAAGAGAGGAAAAGTGCAAATGGTCTCATCTTGTTTCCAAGAGAGGAAAAACGCAAGGTCTCATCCTGGGCAACATTGTACCTAATGTTTCCAAGAGAGGAAATCACAAGAAAAAGAAAATAACACAATGAAATGTGAGTGTGGATGTATTCCCCCACTTTAAAGCAGTTGCTAACACCATTACTGTGAGAAATTTCTTTAAAGTAGAAGAAGGAAACATGAGAGCTTACTCAAAAATCCCTATGCCAATTCATATGTTTTTAATAAGCTACGTCATGAAAAAGGAAGTATGTCATCTGTGAGCCAACTTAAGGCATGTCGTCCACATTCCAATCTTGCTCTTATATGTTTATGAAAGGTTAACAACTAACCAAAGGAGGCAATGAAAAATGACATACGAGGACAAGGCTACTTAACCCCTTGCTCCCACTTAGTGCAGGACAAAGGTAAGCCGAAATGATTAATGAAATGCATGCTAGAGTGACAATTGGTATCAATTAGAGGAATGGGGTGCCCCCACATAAGGAAGAACAACAAACTCTTGAAGATGTTGGATTTTACTACTCAAAGACTTACATTTATTATTAGAATGACCATGAATTCTATGATATGCACAAAATGAAGTCTTGTAATAGCATTTATTTTGAGTTTGTTTAGGGAGAGATATCAAGTGATCTTGGAGGAGTCTTGACAAGATACCCTCTTGATCAATGATAGAAGGTGGTCTTGTAGGTTGCAGAAAAGATGTACATTGCTTAGATGTACAAAATGTCATATCTACACAAGACTCTTTAGATTGCAAGATTTTGTTCTCTCCTTGGAAAGAGGGTGTAAAATCTAACGAGTTCAATTCATGAGCATTTTGTCAGATGACATTGACATTAAGTGAAGAGTTTGTTGTTTGTTTCATGTTGTGTAAAGGATGACTTTCAAGAGCACTAGTGTCGATGAGTTCAAGATGCTTTACAGTTAAAGTTGAATTAGAAGAATGTTGTGTGAGAGTGTTGATGTTGAGTGAAGGCTTGGTGATTCCTTTTAAAGGACAATAACCAAGACCATGAGTTGTTTGTTGTGTGATAGGATCGATAGGGTTGCGAATACCTTGTTTGTTAGCACCACATCCTTTTCCACTATATCCAAGTTGTTTCATAAGTTCATACCCTTGTCCATAAATATTTTTCATTGCTTTTGAATCGGGTGATTGTTCGTTATGAAGTTCATCAAAGGTTGTTGTGTAATTTGTTGTCTTATGTTTTGTAGTGGTTGAGCTAGATGCTTTCAAAGAGTTGTCCAAGTTATGTGTTGACATGACTGCTTTTTCGTTTCCCTTAGTTGAATCTTTGTTTATGATCTTGTACTCATCCATGAGTGTTTGTGTGAAGTCTAAGGAACCCCAATCATCATCTAATAGCGTAGTGTGTTGTTGTACAGGTTCCACATGTGTAGTTGATGTTGATGTGTTTAAGGGATTTTCTTTGAGTTTCTCAAGCTGCAAAACACTATAAGGCTCAGGATCGGCGTCAAGGGTGTATACTTTGTAAATGTACTTCATTTTTTGATGAAGAGTGGAAGGCACACCTTTCATTGCATGAATCCATGGTCTGCCTAAGATAAGATTACATGAAATTTTGTGAGGCATAGCATGGATTGGTGTATTCAAGGTGGCCACTCCAACTGTAAGAGGTATAATGATCACCACGAGCAGTTTCTTTTCAACATTATCAAATCCCTTAATAGATAAAGAATCAGGTTGAATGGTTGATTGATCAATGCCAAGCCTATCCAGAAGGCTCACACTACATGCATTAAGGGAAAAACCAATATCTACAAGAGTTCTCTTTATTCCTTTTTGTTTGTATTGTGCTATGATCATGAAAGGATCATTTTATTTTTGCACAGCCAAAGAGGGGAGTACACTTTGGTGGAAAACAATGTTAGTGTTGTGTCCTTGAATCATGACTGCTATGTCATTTGGTTGTGCATTAGAAGGGATAGGAACTTGTTGTAAGGCTGTTTGAAGCATAGTGTGATAGGTAGGTGAATTCTAAAGAATATCCCAAAGGGATATCTTTGTGGGAGTTCTCTTAAGTTGTTCAATGAGATCATATTCCCTTAATCAAGGAGTAGGAGGAAAATTAGGCAAAGGTAGGGAAGTCGGGGTTGGTTGTTGTGGGAATAGATTATTTCTAGTGTGATATTTATGAGCAACGGTAGTATGAATCGGTTGTTGCGACACATTATTCTGATGTGGGTAGACGGTGAATTCTGGTTTGTGTTGAGTTGAAGGTTGGTGTGATGGAGGATAAAGGATGAGTTTAGGTTGCTTTTGAGTTTGTTTTTTGTGTGAAGGGGAATAAAGGATGAATTGAGGTTGAATGATATTAACATCCCTTGGTGAATGTGAGTCTAACATGGGCTCTTCATCTTCTTCTAAAGGCATAATATCATTATTGTCAATGTTATCCTTGTCTTGTATCATGATATTCTCCCCAGGAGGAGAGTTTTTAGGAGAACTACAAACCACATGTTCTTGACAAGTAAGGCTTGGTTCTTCCAAAATAACTTCATTGCATATAAGGGAGTTATCAATGGTTGAATATGTTTTATTATCGATAGTGGGGAGGGTAGGGGAAGACTTTATTTGATTTTCTGTTGTCTCTAAGGTGTCATTCTCTTGTTCCATAATATCTACCCTAATAGGAGAGCTTGCAAAATGGTCATCCAAGTTTGAAGTTTGTAAAGGGGCTTCATCACAAGTAGGGGAGGCATCAAGAGAAGGACCACTATGGTTGTCAAATAGATTGTCCCAAACAGTAGGAGCATTAGGGAAGGGAGGGTCAAGATTCTCATGAATCTTAATAGGTATATCTTTTAATACCAACCTATCCTTGTGGTATCAAGGAGGGGTATTAGGAGAAGGACAATGTTGATGGTCATGGTTATGGAGACTAGGTAAGGTGATATTTAGAAATGTTTCTATGATCTCATGTTCTTTTTGTCTAACATCTTCCAAAGGGGAATGGGGAGATGGACAATCAAGACCCTCAATACTTGTATCTTCCTTCACCAAGGTACCTTCGTCACTAATAGGAGAGGTATCAGGAGAAGAACAAGTATGATGGTTATGATTGTCTACACTACCATTCTCACCAATGGGCAATGCAATATTAAGGATTATGTTAATGGTTTGAACATGTTTCTTAATGACCTCATCGTTGTAATCAAAATGGAACTCATAAGAGGGGATGTTGTATTTATGCAATCCATTTTTAACCAAATCAAAACCACATCTCTTGAAAGAAAACATGCTTTCATGGAAAAAGTGTAATGCAATGACTTAAAATGAAATGTTTAAATGCAAATTTTTAGATGTGAAATAAGGTAATTTTTTGATTACATTTTGCATCAACTTGAAAGATGAAATGTTGGAAATGCAAATTTCAAATTAAACAATGCATGAAATGAGCTAATTTAGACTAGATCTAATGAAATGCATGTTATAGAATTTCAGCCAACTGATACAGGTAGTTGATGGCAACAAATAGAAGCTTAAAAATAAGGTTTTCAACTCTGTAAAAGGCATTTTCAGGGCTGAATAGGGACTAAGTCACCCAAGGTGGTGAATTAGTCCTAGTAGGGATTTTTTAGAGATTTTTTGATGGATTTTGATATTTTTTGTTATGTATGATGCATACCTAAGATGCCAATGTAAAATTTCAAAAAAATTCAATGATTTAAGATGCAAAAATGCTTGTAATTGAAATAATTTCAAAAATGACTACCCTTAAATGATGTTTTTGACCTAGATGCATAAAAAAATGTTCCTAAAACTTTCTAGATTTATAGTATATGATACTAGGAGGCTTATGAAGCACAAAAGGGGGTTTTTGATGTTGTAACAAATAGTTAGAAATCTGGACTGGGACTAAGTCGCCTAGAATGGTGAATTAGTCCCAGTTAGGGTTTTTTCAAAATTTTCAAAAAAATTTAATGGGTTGTGATGTTAGTATGTATGACCTGAATACTAAAAGAAAATGCAGTTTTCAGAAGTTTTGTAATGATTAAAAATGCAAAAATGCAAGGTATATGCACATTTACTAATGCAAAATTTTAAAACCCTAGAATGCAAAACAATGCAAAACCTAATGCAATGTTGATGCAAGCTATATCTAAGATGATGGACTCAAAATCAGAAAAGAAGGGATTCAAACGTCAGGTTCACCAAAATGTGGACAATGATTTTGGATTACCCAACTACTTTAAGCTCCTTCTAGAGTTTTTCGCCCAAAAGGAGAAAGGATGGGGTCCAAAATGCTAATGTCTACACTCAAGATTAATGTGAAATGGATGTAAGTTTCCTAAATGTGATATCTAAATGCAATAAAATAAAAATAAAGATGACTTATTGATGCTAACCCTAAGAAATGCAAAGTGTTGGAAAACACACTATGATATGCAGAATAATGAAATAAATGCAATAAAGAACAAAATAAAGATATTAAACTAAAATTTTGCACCTCAAAAATGATGAAGAGTAGAACGTAGATTGCAGAGACCTCTTGAAATTCTGAAAAATCTAACTTTTGAGCCAACTGGGACATCACGCCAAGCTGGGCGACTTAGTCCCAGATCGAGGAAACTACTCTGAAGCTCGTTTCAACCAAATGGGTATCTAGATCTACCAATTTTTTTGAAAAATAGCTTTAGTGGGACTAAGTCACCACTATTGGTGACTTAGTCCACTTTTGAATTTTTGAAAATTCAAAAGTGGAAACAAAAACCTTCGGTCTGCACTTCGGTTCTTCACAGGTGTCCGCTTTTGAAACTCTAATTTTCAGTCCTAAAAGTGACTTTTTGTTGATATTATGGCTTTACAAGAAAGGAGAAGTCTTCAAAAATTCTTCAACCTAACCTTCAATGATCTTCAAACCCCCAAAGTGTCTAAATCTGCAAACACACAATGAAAGAGAAAGAAATGGTGAATGTTAGGGCATGGGGGTTTGCCTTGGTCAAACCCCTTTTTAGGTAATTAAACCAAATGGAGAAAGAATGTAATGAAGCATGCAACAATGGAGTTAATACCTTTCCATGATGTTTGATCTTGAATTTTTGTAGCAAAACATGAAAAATCTGCCCTTGAATGCCCTAAAATGCCATCTTGATGACTTAGAATGTTAAAACCCTAGCTTGCTTGACTTGAGAACATGATGAATAATAGATGAATGATGATGAGTTATGAATTCGGTCAAATGAGAGGGAAAGCCCTATATTTATACACAATTATGCCCTAATTCCTAAAAATATCTCATCACAGGCCGACCTTAGGTCTTAAGAAATAAAAACCCGAAAGAATTTTAAATTAATTTTGATTTTTGAGCCAAATGGGACTAAGTCGCCACCAATGGTGACTTAGTTCACTTGGGAATTTTTAAGTGGGTGTCAGGAATTGTAATAATTTAAATAATGTTTATTAGGTTCTTCTTCAATAAGACACTTAAGTAAGGCTTGTAAGTGTATAAAGGGGCCATTTAAAGCATAAGAAAGGTGTAAATATTGATGACAAGCCTAGGAAAGTGTGAAAGTTTGTTACAAGGCTTTACAACACTTTGAAATAGGTCTTGGTAAGGTTATTTAGGTGAATTATGATATTATGGTCTTAGAAAACTGTGAAGATGTGTTACAACACCTTACAACACCTTTACAAGGCATCAATAAATGCATTTTATTCAATTTGCAAGGGCCCAAGACCTAATGTGGATGTGTAAAACACCTCACAACACCAAATCAAGGCCTCATTAAGTTCAATTTATCATCAATTGTTCCCATATCAAGCAAGTAAAAAGGGATACTTTTTCTGTGTCCACACATCAACACAAACCTCTATCTTGCTAGTCTTTATAAAATCAAACTCTCAGGCTCTTATAATTTGGATAAAAAATTTATACTCTTCCCTTATGACTATGCTTCATACTTAACTATCATGTCATATATTCATGAAATCATGTTGACTTTCATTTAATTTTTTCTCTTAGAATTGTGAACATAATTTTCATTTCATATCTATGAGTTGTTTTCTCAAGTCTATATGCTTCTTTCTTCAACACATGCTATGGACTAGAATTTCATTATTTCTCTTTCTTTTCATGAAAAAATATACCTTCTTCATGACCTTATCATTTATTAAAGACCACTACCCTTCACAACACTTGTTCTTTTGTCACTATCCTCTACCTTTTAGGTCTCTTTTTACTGTGGTTTGAAGGCCACCACCACACATTTGAGAATGCATCTCTTATAGTACTATGGACTATCATTTCACAGTCCATAATTTGAAGTGTCATGTTAGGACTACTTCCATCATGTTGTCTCTATCATATTGATCCCTATTTTTCGCAACAAAATATTATTATACATCCTTAAAAAATGGAGAGGTTATTGTTTCATCACAATCTATATGTTCGACACTTAAAGGCCTTATGATACTTTGATAGCCCTCTTAAATTGTGGATTTCCCTTTGAAGACTGTCCCCTGATACTTGGTAACCTATATATTTTTGTTCTTCTACTAGGGTTTTACTTGTTGCATGTCATAGGGTACACTATCATATACAAGTTGAAGTGACTATCATTCAATGTCTCATTATCATGAAATTTAATACTATTATCATGATATAGTTACAAGCTGCCTTGGATCTCCAAGAACTATGTTGTCATAATTTGGTATTCTTTGCTCTTAGGGACCTTAAGTAATTTTGCATTAGAATAGTGTAGCTCAAAATGATTAGGAAAAGATTGGTGAAAAACAAGGCCTTTAGTTGTATTAACCCACCCATTTTGATGTTTTAGCGTAGTTAGTTGCACCCCATGACACATAGAATGCAACAAAATCTTTTTTCCACATTTACATTGCTCTCAATTGACACTTCTTGCAAGAATTCATTCATTGTTGGAATTATTAAATGGTGCTGATTTTACTAGAATCAATATAGTGTACTAAAAAGAAAATCCATATCCACATGTAGGTTCAAATAGAACAATCATAGGTTCCATGGATTTCAAGAACAAGTCTATCATAGTTTGGAAAAAATTTCACTTAAGGCTTCTAAGAGACTGTGTTGGAATAGTGTAGCTGAGAATGATCGTGCTATCTAGGTTGAAAAATAGGGCCTCCCATAACATTAACATGCCCACCCTAATATAGTCACATAGTATATTGAGCTCCATTAGACAAAGAACACAAAAATATGGCTCCAGACAAGTTTTTGTTGAGTACAACAACGTTTGATACATCATTTCCATGGTAAAATGTTTTAGAGATAAAAACTATAAGAGAGGTTATTATGGAGGGAATATACATGCAACTCTAGTTTCAAACAAAAAATTTATAGGTGCCATCAATTCTAAGAACCAATTTGTCATAGTTTGGAAGTTTTTTGCACTTAGGGCTCTAAAGATACTGCACTAGAATAGTGTAGCCCAAAAATATGGGGACAACTAGGGTGAAAAATTGGGGCCTCCCTAGAATTCACCCACCCAACCCAACATCTTCACCCAATTTATTGAGCCCCATGAGATGAAGAATACAAAATATGGCTCTCGACAAGTTTTTGTTGAATGTAAATGATGCTTTTTTCAAATTTTCATACATCATCATCATGGTAAAATGGTTTGGAGATAAAAAATATGAGAGAGGTTATTATGGGGGGATGCTACATTTAGTTTTAATTTTATACATAACACTCCTATGTGCCACAATTTTTTGAAACCAGTCCATCATAGTTTTGCAATTTTTTGCACTTAGAATTGTTAAGAGACTACACCAAAATAGTGTATCTTGGAATGATGGGGACATTTGGGGCACAAAAAATGCCTCCCTAAAATTTTCCCACCCACCTCAATGTTTTTGCATAGTCGTTGAGCCCCATGAAATGAAGAATGTAGAATATAGCTCCCGACAAGTTTTTGTTGAACACAAAATATGATTTTTTAAACTTTTTATACAAAGTTGCTATGGTCAAATGGTTTGGAGATAAAAAATATGAAATAGGTTATTGTGGAGGGACTCTACATACAACTTCATATTTAAATAGAACATTTATAGGTGCCATATATTTCGATAACTAATTCATCATAGTTTGGCTATTTTTTGCACTTAAGGCTCTTAAGAGGCTAGGCCAAAATAGTGTACCTTTGATTTGGGGAATGAAAAAATTCCCTCCCTAGAATTCACCCACCCACTTGGACATGTTTTCAAAGTGGATTGAGTCCCAAAATACAAAGAACACAAAATATGGCTCTCGACAAGTTTGTGTTCAATGCAAATGACACTTTTACAAGTTTTCATACATCGTCGCCATGGTCAAATGGTCTAGAGATAAAAATAATATGATAGATGTTATTGTGGAGGGACCCTATGTGCAATTTTAGGTTCAAAAAATAAATTTAAGTGCCACAAGTTCTGAGAACTATTCTGTCATAGTTTGGTAGTTTTTTGTACTTAGTGCTCTTTAGAGACTGCATCAAAATAGTGTAGCTCGAAACAATTGAGTGATTTGGAGAAAAAAAAAGGCCTTACATAGCATTCACCCATGCACATAGACATGTTGGTATAGTCATTTGAACCCCATGAGATGAAGATCACAAAATATGGTACCTAGAAAGTTTTTTGTGAATGAAAATGATGCTTTTGCAACTTTTCAAACATCGTCACTATGATCAAATGGTTTGAAGATAAAAAAAATTAAGAGAGGTTTTTGTGGAGGGTCTTTGTATGCAATTGTAAGTTTAAATATAACATTCATAGGTTTTTCCGATTTTGAGAACTAGTCTATCATAGTTTGGCATTTTTTTGCACTTAGGTCTCTTAAGAGACTACGCCAAAATAGTGTAGCCCAAAACGATTATGTGACTTGGGGAATGAACATAGGCCTTCCTTAACATTTTCCCACCCACCTAAATGTGTTGGCATGGTTAATTTTACCCCATGATTCATGAAATGAAAATATGCTTCTTGTCATATTTGCATTGCTCTCAACTAACACTTTTTGCAAGAATATATTCATTGTTGTAATGGTCAAATGGTGTTGATTTGACTAGAATAAAGAGAGGATAACATGGAGAGATCCCATATCCACTTATATTTAGACAAAATATTCCAATGTTCCATGAGATCCAATAACTAATTATCATATTTTGGCATTTTTTTGCTCTCAGGGCTCTTAAGAGACTTTGTTGGAATAGTGTACTAAAAAAAAAATGGTGACCTAGGGAATGAACAAAGGCCTTCCCTAGCATTCACCCACTTACCCATTTTTTTTTTCATAGTCAGTTTTCCTCATGGTGCTTGAAAACCAAAATATTATTCTTTCCATATTTGCACTACTCTCGACTAACACTTTATGCAAGAATGCATTTGTTGCTTGCATGGTCAAATAGTGTTGAGTTGACTAGAACTAAGAGAGGTTAATGTGGAGGGACCCCATATCCACTTGTAGATCTAGATGGAACATTCCTACATGACATGAGCTCTAAGAACTAATCCATCATATTTTGGTAGTTTTTTGCTATTAGGGCTCTTGAGAGATTGTATTAGAATAGTGTGCTCTGGATCAATCAGGTGACCTAAGGAACAAATAAAAGTCTTCCCTAGCATTCCCTTTCCCACTTGGATGTGTTGGAATAATCAGTTTTTTAAATATAATTCATTTCCAACCTAAGTTAAGTTACTTCATCCCTCAAAATACCTAGATTTGTATTTTCTCATGGCCAACCTAGGGTTTTCCTATTTATGACTATTATAATAGCCCTCTTTATGGCTCTAAAATATTCATATTTACTTTATTTTCTCATTTTTTTTGGACATTGATGGTTAGATTAAAATAATTATTATTTAAGCTTATTTTATTTTATGTATTAATCCACTTTAGGTGGTGATGTGTCACTTGAAGAGCTAGTTGAACTCTTCAAGGATGTGTGGCATTTCTCATTTTCCACTTGCTGGAGCATTCTTCCCACCTTGATTTGAGCACTCCTATAATGACTCAAACTCATCATCCTATATTTACATTCTCCTCATTGAGGATTTCAAACACTTCTAATCAAGCATTCACCTCTTGCATTGTATTCTTTCAGTTTCATCTCACAGGTTTGAGCATGTTCATTTTGTGTGGCTCAACTTGATACCAACATTCTATGTAGAGATCTTGTTAATTATAACATGATATCAAAGCCATTTTGTATTAGGTATGGGTTTGCACTTGGGGAGGTGCCTTTAAAATATAGGCAGTGATTTTTGGGAGGCCTTTGAAGGAATGGATAGGCATACCATCATGACCTTCTCAGCTCCCCATGGCCCCTCACCTCCAGTGAGAAATTACACCTAAATCATGGTGGTAAACGCCTTTGAGAAGGTGTGATCAGTCTGTAAAAGAAGCGGCCTAATCCATGCTTTTTAGTAGGCCAATACATTCCTTATGGAAGGATGATCTATCCTAGATAGACCCACAAAGCTCATCCCTCAAGTATCACAAAATGCATTACAAGTCGATGTGAATGCAACGATTCATGGTACAAACTTGTGCAAAGAGTATCTGATTCCAGTAAACAGAGACATCATAATCCCAGGCGCATAAGAAGCTCAATGGCTTTGGTGTCCTCCTCTATGCCTCATTTCCGCCATTCGGGTTAATCTCCACACTTCTAGCATAGACAATTCTTCTCCTCCACTATCTCCTATTGCCTTAGAATTCAAAGGCACTTCACCAAGATCATCCAGAGGTTCTTTCTAGTAGAAGATCACAAGGAGAAGTTGAGCATCATCTTTTGGGGGGGCTTCATAGTCTCTGTTCATTGTACTTTCTTGTTATCATCTCTATTTTGAAGGGTATTTTTTCCCAAATTTTTTTCTACCTTTCTCCACTTTATGAGAGAGTTTCATCAAGTACATCGGTACCTCATTAGGCCTAGTTTTTGGGACCCATCCATTTGTGTAACCACCTAAGCTGAGCTTAAAGTGGGGTGGAGTATAATAATAATTATTTAATAGTTTATTTTACTTTATGTATTAAGCCACCTTAGGTGGAAATGTGTCACTTGAAGAGCTAGTTGAACTCTTCAAGGATGTGTGACATTTCTCATTTTCCACTTGGTGGAGCATTCTTGCCACCTTGAGTTGAGCACTCCTATAGTGACTAAAAATCATCATCCTATATGTACATCCTCCTCATTGAGGTTTTCAGACACTTCTAATCAAGCATTCACCTCTTGCATTTCATTCTTTCAATTTCATCTCATAGGTTTGAGCATGTTCATGTTGTGTGGCTCAACTTGATACCAACATTCTATGCATATATCTTGGTAATTATGAAAATAATAACACCCAATAGCTAGATCTTGGTGTGTAATACCCTAGGAAACTAAAATATTTCATTTTTTCTAGTATTTATTCATGGGATTTTATGTTCTTGTGGACTGTTATGACTATCTTATCATGATATTTGACTGTTATGTGGATTATGATAGCCTTATATTCATAAAAAAAAATTATTTTCATGAATATATCCATCATTACCTCTTTTAGTGAATAGTCCTAAAAAACAATCAATAAACCCTTAAGGTATTTTATGAGTGGTCAAAGGTCATAAATCCAAAGACACCCTCACTAATATCTAAAAGACAACTAGAAGTCATGCCAAGAAAGAGAAAAGGTATGCATAGAAATTGTAGTGATGCATAAGCTAAAACTAGAAGTCATGCCTAAAATAGTTTTAGATAGTTCGATGACATGTGATAATAGGTTGCTAACATGAAGATCCCAAGAACATATGCCATATGTGGGTCCTAAATAATGGGACCCCCATGCCATTTTACCTTTTTTGGTGAATCCACCAAACACGCTCATGTTATAACTTTCTTTGAGAATTGTGTGTCAGAGAGAGAGAGATAGAGAGAGATGGAGAGAGAGGGGGGAGAGAGAGAGGGAGAGGGGAGGTAGAGAGAAGTAGAGAGGAAAGGAGGGAGGAAGGGTAGGTAGAGATAGTTCACCTGTGCTTGAGATAGGTAAGATGGGTCCTTGTGGTCCATGTGTCGGCTCTCCGGTGCCTCGTGGGTCGGCTGGCTCCGGTCTCGGATCTGTGTGATTCTGTGTCTCTTCATTTTCGTGTCCTCTTTCCGGTCCTCCGTCTGTCTGTCGTGTCACCTGTGTGTGTCCTCGGCTCATTTCATTTCATCCGTTATCCTTTTCGGCTGTGTTCTGTCCATTCTGCCTCTGTGCTCGTGTCTCCTGTGTGTGCCTGTATGTGTGTGCCTGTGTGTGTCTGTGTATGTGTCCGTGGGGCTACAAGGCTATGCCTCTCTAGCTGCCTCTCCTCCACCCACCTCTCTCTGTCTCTACCTACCTCCCTCACTCATTATCTCTCTCCCCCTCTCTACCTCTCCCTCCCTCTCTCCCTCCTTCCATCTCTTTCCCTCCATCTATCCCTCCCACCTTACCTCTCTCTCTACCTACCTCTTTCTTTGTATCTCTCCCTCTCTCCCTCCATCCCTCCATCTAACTCTCTACCTAACTCTCTCTACCTACCCCTCTATCTCTCCTTCGTTCACTACTCTCTATCTTCCCTCTTCCTCTCTTTCTCTACTTACCTCTCCCTCCCTCCCATCCTCTCTCTCTCCTCTCCATTTCTCTCTACTTACCTCTCAATCCATCCATCCATCTTTCCATTCTTCTCTCTATCTCCCCTCTCTCTCTATCTTTATATCTCTACTACCTCTCACTCCATCCCTCCCTCATTCCCCATATCCCTCCCTTTAGATATATCTCTATATATATTTTCTCTCTCCTCTCTATCTATCTCTCACCTTCCCTCTCTACTTCTCTCTATCTCCACTCACCCTCTCTCTACCTACCTCTCCCTCTCCCTCTCCCTCTCCCTCTCCCTCTCCCTCTCCCTCTCCTCCTCCCACCCCACCTCTCTCTCATTACATACATCTCCTCCCCTCTTTCCCTCCTCCCCCCCTCTCTCTCTCTATCTCTTTATCCCTCTCTCTATACCTCGCTCTTCCCTTCCCTCTCTACTTCTCTCTATCTCCCCTCACTATCTCTCTCTACCTACCTCTCACTCTATCCATCCCACCTTACCTCTCTTTCTCTCCCCTTCCCTCTCTACTTCTATTTATCTCTTCTCACCCTCCCTCTCTCTACCTGCCTCTCCATTCATCCCTCCCACCTTACCTCTCTCTCTCTCTCTAATTCTCTTTATCTCACATCTTCATCTTCCACTATCTCTACCTACCTCTCCCTATATCTCTCCCACCCTACCTCTCTATCCCTCCCTCTTTCTCTACTTCTATCTATCTACATCTCCATATCTGATGAAGGGTCCTCCCCTTACCTACAAAAGCTCACTACATACACATAGAAAGAATAACTAGATACAAGAAGAGAACAAACATTTCCTCTATTACTGGGATGAAATTAAAAATTATGTGCCATCATATGGGCTACTTATTGCATGCATTTGTCGATAGGTAGATATGAGTTTTCCTCTGTTTTATACCATAGGCTATTCTCACACTTCCCTTTGACCTACTTTCCCTGTACTCCTTTAGTATTTATATCTCTCTCAATCTATCCTGGCTGGCCTTGATCTTTCCTGATCTTCTTGTCGTAGTATCCATGTTTATTCTCCAAGCGGTTACATATATTTTTGTGACTATGTTCTTATTCGTTCCCAGTAAGTCATCTTCTAGCCATTCGCTGCATGCCCATAAATTCGTTCACCCTAGTCGATTAGCAACAATGATGCGAATCAATGAATGCTACTGATGGAGCCTCAAATTTAAATCCTTGGTTTCCTTTTATTACTAGTTTGTCTTGATTATTTGGAAGGTACCTTGGTGTTCTATCTTTGGGTTGGGTCTTTTTTGTCGTTACCTTTTGGGAGGGTTTTTTTTTAAAAACAACTTATGTCCCATTGAATCGTCTAGGCCAGGCCCCTTTTTAATAAAAATGCTAAATATTTCACCTGCCTCTTTTTATTTACTAAAGTCTGGGTCAGTCCATGCCTTGTGCTTTTAAAACAACATTGAGTCATTGACTGTCATTGCCCTAAGCGGTGTCCCCTTCCCCTTATTTTCTTCTAAATAATTTTAATGTTTTGTAGGGGTTATTTTGATGACCGTCGATTTCCCTACGGTTGATCTTGCTTGTTCCCAGTGATCTCGTGATGACACCACCGCTGGTTGTTTGGTGATCATGATATCGCGAGCGGGTGCCACGTGTCCCAGGTTACTAGTGTTGAAAAGAATAAATAAAGTGTTTAATATGTGTATCGGACTTTAGTGAATTATAAAGTGGGTTACTAAACCACATGTGAGATGCACGTACTCATGATCAACGGCGATGTTTTAACCTTGGTTGAAAAGATGCTCGATGGATAGGTATTGTTGTTGCTCCTTATTATGTATGATTGTGATCACCGATGAAGGGAATCAACAGTTGCCCACCATCACATGATCCTAAACTAAAGGGAGTTTAGCGTTCGCGATATCGCGGGCGGGCGCCACGTGTATTCTTTTGGCACTATGTATTATGGTGGGCCCTTGATAATGACGTGGAGATTTTTCCAGCTTTTTGAAGATGATCGTTTGATGATCTGATAGAAACAAGAGATCGACGACGAAGATTTAAATTTGCATCAAATACAATTAAATTTGTTGGCGTGGCATGCAAGTAAGCTTTCATGGCAGACGAGACGTCTACTGGCCATTTTTCATAAATTATAAGTATTTAATTTTAGGCTATCTTCAACACAAAGGCATTCAAGTGTTTTCGAAGTGGTCCAAAGCCAAAGATAGAGTTTTTTCAAAGCAATTACAGCAGGGTTTGATTTTTTGCAGGGCACGAAATTCCATGAGTTACTTTCTTTATCACTGTTTCTGTTTGAATGCGATTCTTGCGAAGGGTTGTGTTGTGTTGGTCAGGGGTCTTCTTGATTAAGGTTCTAGGGTTACTGGTTCTTTTGAATTGTGGGAAATTGCAAAATTCTACTATAATTTCATTTTGGGTAGCCCTAGTTTGTTCACAAAATTGATCTTAGGAGAAGCCTTGGTTGTTTGAAATGGCACCATCAAAGCAACATTCTGGCCTTATTGATTATTTGCAAATGAATCTATATGATGATTTCCTTGACCAATTCCCTTTGTCAACAAATGACAATAAGAGGGGTTTGATCTTAATGAAGGGAACATCCTTAGGTGAGGGATTAAGATATAAAACCTATAACATTGTGGATGCTAGGGTACAAATGATGGGCTTGGAAATGTTTAGGAGATGGTTTGGGTAGAGAAATCTATCTCATCCTTTTTCAAATGGTTGGAGATACGATATGGGAAAACTTGTGGTACCGAATGTATTTCTTGATGTTAACCTACTCAGGGCAGTGGCTGCATGATATGATCCTGTCACAAGGATTATCAGGGATAATGATGGTAGGGTTTTATTGAATATAAATGCAGATGAGATTCGACAGGTTTTCGATTTAAGTGAATATAGATCATTCTTGGTTCGGGTAGACTTTGAGGAGATGAAGCAGGCATATGCCAGGTTACAACCTCTTTTCAGATTAAAGTTACTTCCTCCTCATCCAGCTAGGGCGGGCAGTTCAACGGTTCACATCAGCCCAACTGAATGGGAACCTTTTAGGTTGAGCTATTTTGCTGATCATTTCTTGGCAACTTTTTATTCACTCATCCAAATTTTTGATTTCAGCCCTAATACTGTGATGCCCATTGTTTATATGTTTATGGGGGCTCAAATTCAACATCCTAACTTTTCTGAAGTGTAGGACTATGCTTCTTTCCTTGCTGAAAGGATATATGAGGGTTTGCTGAAGTTACATATGGGGGACACTGGTACTCCTTTCTTTTGGCACTCCTTATTAATGCATATGTTCTTGTATAAGAATGCCGACTTCTTCTCAGAGAAAATGGAGTTGAGGCAAGAGGTGAATGGAGAAAAATTGCCGGTGCAGGCTTGGAGTGTAGACTTGTCTTACAACAAGGGAGGTGCCAGCTTTGTGCAGTTTGATAACTGCTTTGCTTCCAGGCTCAGAGCTAGATTGATGGTGAATTTGCCAAGGATTCCTAAGGATTTGCATGACTTCCTCTGACCCAAAGTAAGGAAGCTTGATTTGAAGGTGTGTCATAATTGGGGTGACATCATTCTATACCCTGTAAGCACTGTCCTACGGGTTTATGGTTTCCAGGAAGCTCCTCATATTCTCCCGTATAATGTACCATGAAGGATGGGGTTTGCAGAGGTCATGTGGCAACTAGGTTGCATTCATGAAGATAATTTGATAAGAAGAGGAAAAGGGACTTTGTTCCCTGATTATACTATTTTTTTCAGACTTTATATTTTCCAAGAGAGGATGGGTTCACTTTAACATATATTTTGATGATTACCATTTGAAGAGTGGATCTAGGAGGCAACATGACCCTGAGGGATTCTTTGCCCTATTCAAGCAAAGAATTATGGGTGGCAAGTTTGCTCATGTTTTCAATTTTCTTGAGGATTTGATTATAAATGAGTTTGATTTGAGCCAGTAGGAATTAAATAAAGAGAAATGGATTGCTTATGAGAAAATGTTGGCCATGGTGCATAAACTAGATCCAAAATATGATCCACTGATGGAGTTCACTCCATTTCACAAAAGAATTAATTTCTTGATGGATAATTTCAAAGAAATCATGAACACACTGAGAACTAGGAAAATCAATTTGGAAGTGGACTCAGGAATTCAAGGACTGGAGGTGAGGCCTGAGGAAACAAGGCCGACTTATCAACCATCAGTGGACAGGCCTATATACAGGAGGAAGAGAGATGATAGCAGTGATTAAGAGGCATAAAATAAAAAGGGCAAACAAAAAATGAGAACATCAGCACAACCGGGTCATGGGATCAGGAAACTTGAAGGGATAAAGATTGTCGATCTAGATTCACCACCTAGAAATGATCCTGTAGGGCTGCCATCAGAGCCAAGCCTTAAGAGGCGAAGAGTTGAGGAGTCACAAGAGGCTCTGGTGGATGAAATAATCATAACTGATCAGGACATGCAGGTTGGTATCCCCTTCCCTCCTAGATTAGCACAATTGGTGCTAAGTGATATGGATATAAAGGGGCAGTTTGTATAGAATGGTAGGATGGTGGCTTGCAAGGCATTCCTGGATGATGATGTCTTTGTGAAAACTCTTGTATTCTTGCAGTTGATTTGGAGGATGAAATTTGAAGAATATCAAGATAAATGCAAGAGGAGGGAATCAAGACCTGATAGGTCTGACCAGGAGAATGATGATGAAGTCAAAGCTGAGTTATTGGAGCAATTCAAGAGCATCACTCCTGATGAAGGAAGGAAACTTGTAACTCAGGCTAGTGTCTTACTTCTCCCTGAGTGGGAAATAGATGATGCTGTAGCATTCAATGCTATTATGCAGTCCAAGAATCCTATTCAAAATAGTGAAGAAGAAGTCAAGGCAGCCCTACAAGACTCTACCTTTAGTGAGGAATATGAGACTTTAGCCATATGGGCATTGGCACCTCAGGGTAGAAAACCAAATGTGGCTGATATTAGCCCAAATGTAAGGGGTGGGATTATTATCAAGAAAGCTTCTAAAACCTTAACAATAGAAGCCACAAGCCTAACACTGAATGTGGCCAAATTGGCCCAAAAGACAACTGAAAGAGAGGAAGCTAAAAGGAAAAGCTTGATGGAAAAGTACAATGCAATAGTTGGGGAGTATAGTAGAATGCAGCAAAAAAATGTTGAGCTACAATATGAAGTACATAGATTAAGATACAGGCAGGTGGGAGAATCCTCCAGTGCCCCTGCTATCAGAGCACTACTTAATATTTCAAGGTCATTGTCCCCTATTATCCCAATCATTTGTACTCCTGGATCCTCAATTCAGATACTTGTTGATAGCCCTACACCAGGGCTAGTTGAAGAGGAAGTTGAGTATTCTGCAGATCCTGCCAAAAGGCAGATGATAAATAAAATCACAGAATTACAGGATGCCCTAAGGGTGAGTGAGGATGGTGCTGTGGATAAAAAAAATGAGGTGGTTGACACCGTTTTGAGACATTCAAATGAGAAGGTTGATTCTAGGTTGCTAGTTGTACACTCTTTATATTCTTTATTCTTGGGTGGAATACTAAAAATTAACAGAGATCGGGAAGTGGTTCTACCTCTGGTTGAGAAGTGGATCCCTTGGGCCACTGATTTAGATGTTATGTTTAAGGCTTCCAGATTTGATACAAATAATAGGCCCTAGTCATTAAAGCCTACTCAAATCTTTGTGAAATCATTGAAGGGATTCCAGGCCCTGTCTGATGATTTGAGTAAGAAAATTAGAGAACTAGTAAAGAGTTTTGATGATTGGAATGATACTTTTCTGCCACATGTAATAGATGCACAGAGAAATATTAAGACATTGCAGCAATGGTAGGATAGGGCAGAAGAGGTTATTAATGCACAAATCAAATTGATTTGTGATGACTTGGACCATGACTTGTTGGTAAGTAGCATGGATAAAATAATTAATACCAGCATGTTCTTAGAGTCATTTGAGAGCGAGGCCAACTAGGTTGCGATGAAATTCACACCTTACAATACCAAGGTGATGGAGGTGGTGAATTTTAATTGGCCAATGGATGAGGAATATCAGAATTGGGTGGACAAGTACTTAACCAAAGAGGAGTGAAACTATGTCTATTACTGGCAACTGACAGCTCAACGGTTATATTAGAACTGATTATGGTTTTGTTTCCATGGCGGCTTTGGGCGTAGGTTTTAAGGTGTAACAAATGTTGTGGCTATTGTGTAATGAGTAGAATCAATAGAAAGATGCTCCAGGACTTGGTGGTTTTGATCATAGTTTTGAATTGGCACATAACGTTCCAATTGATCGGTGACATGTGTAATTTCTGGCCCGATGCTTGTTTGCTCCTTCATTTTCTATAAGATGAATTTGAAGGCCAGAAATAGTGGTTGGCAAGTCAAATATTTTTGAAAGTCGAGTCTAGGTATAGTTGCAGAGCAAATTGTAAGAGTTTTTTTTTTAATGTTAAGGAAATTTAGGTTTGGGGTTATCTTGTAATGGGTTTTAAACTTATGAAGATTTGATGTTTCGTAACAGTACTAGAATTTGAGTGATGATGTTATATCTCAGGCTCATGTCTCTCCTCTATACAAATATATCATAATTTTGAATAGAATAATCAAGGATTATGACGTTCATCTCATTGCTCTGATGTGTGTGTTTTCCATTTTGGCTTTAATTCAAATAATTAATTAAAATGCTTGGATTGAATCATGAATGGGTATGTTTGTAAAGGGATTTAGTAAGAAGTATTGGGTTGGGACAGGAATTGACATTATTGTAATATAATAATGCCAGGGATCATGTGTGCTAAGTATTTAAATCTGTTGTTGAATCGTGAATGTTTGTGAATTTGACTCCTCAATGGTATATGGCACTGATGTAAATTGTATGAATCTATGAAACTCTATGTTTGTATGTCTTTGCTTAGGGCTTGCTGCCAAATTGCACATAAATGACTATCATAAGTTACGAAATAATGTTGTAATCATCTCATGCTCCAAGTAGTTTATATTACTGGTGAAGGGCCAATTCATTTTAGTGGTATCCTATTCTGTTGAGCTATTTGTGGGATTATCTGTGAATTGTTAATGATTGTTTATGAATTTGGTGCAGAGATCATAAACACATGATAGGGACCACTATCCTGGGTCTTGCAGAGCCCAAAGTGTAGGAGGTTATTATTAAAATCCTCGTCAGTTGGTGCAGGTCCTCCAAGCTGCCCTAGATTGGAATTGGCAATTCCATAGGTAGATCAGGAGACAAACCTGGTTTACAAGAAAAAACACCAACAAAATGACGACTCTACTAGGGACTTAGCTTGAATGTTTCTTGTCAGTAGGTTAGTTATCCATTTTGCATAGAGTCTACCATAGTATTTATGTGATTTGAAGGTTGAGCCATGGGCGTTGTGTTTCTTTATCCAATTAAGTGTGTTAGTTCAAAATTTGCATATACCTCGTGCAATGTGTCTTGTGTATTGTCAGTACGATAAGTTCTGCAGATCTTTTAAGGTATTATCATGTGTTTTTGAATAGTTGATATTCCCAAGATAATTGGGTGGTGACTTTGATAGTCTCTACACTAGTGTGCACTTTATTTGAAGTTTTATACAAGTTGAAAGATCTTTGAACACGCATAGAGGAATGAAAAGTACTAGTTCATTCATGAAGAACCATATGAAATCTAGGTTGGAAGGTGAACTTCCTAAAAAAAAGAAGAGAGAATGGATAAAGAAGAAACTAGAAACTAGCAATGCCACTCCCGCATCCCAGAAACCTGTACATCAAGGTACAAGTAAGCCTCTACATCCTATTCCTGAGACTTTTGAGCGTGTATCTAGACATTCTGAATTAGATAGCTGTGGATTTTTTGATGCATTGTTTAATACACCTGTTCAAGAGGATGTAACATGTCATAATAAAGGGCTTGTTAATGTCCAATATATTGAGAGAAGAAGTAGGAGTAGAAGTCGAAGCCATCACATAGAATGCACCAGTGATGTGCCTCCTCCTCCTGCTGATGATGATGGAACCCCTTTATTATTTAGATAAGAGGGAACATATTTGATAGATTTAAGCGAGACATCAAGTTTTGATATAACTTTTCCTGACCCCGAAGATGTTTTTGGGGATATTAGTTCTTTAAGACAAGAAATCCAAAAGCAGGCTGAGCTTAGGGTAAAGAAGGACAAAGAAAAGGAAGCAAAATTGGTGAGTGCTATTATTGAAAGGGATAGGTTAATTATAAATTTGGCAACTATGAAACTCCTGAACCAAAGTGGACCAGACCCAGAAGAAAAGGGTCCTACTGTACAACAAATTGTTGATAAGGAAGTGAAGCTAATGTCCAAAGTGGGTCCAGAGGGTCAAGCTAAGGTCCTACTGTACAACAAATTATTGATAAGGAAGTGAAGCTAATGTCCAAAGTGGGTCCAGAGGGTCAAGCAAAGGTCCAACCAAAGATAACAGATCTGAAACCCTTGAACCCTATTAAGTCACAATCAAACAATCCAAGTCTTAAACCTGTTGCAGACAAGGGAAAACAAAAGGCTGAAGGGATCAAGATAAATGAAAGGATGGTTTCCCACTAGCCTAAAAAAGATCCCCTCCCACATGTATCATCACAAGTAGAGACTGCCTTAGAAAAGGCTAGAAGGGAAGGGGAAGCTTTAGCAGAAGAATTAGAGAGGACTGAAATTGAGGCTGCAAATGCAGAAAAGAGAAGGAAATTAAGTTTCCTAAAAATGACAAGTCTGGATGAAGTCGCACAAGTCACAACTTCATCAGGTCATTAGGAGATTTTGAAAAATGATCCTAAACCTATTCAGGAGAATATCACAAGTAATTCTGGCCCAAAGGTTCAAGTAACCCAGTTTGTTAATTCACATCAAGATGGTTCTAAACCTCAGAATAGAGTTGTGGCTGATGACCCTCAGAAAGTTGATGGACTATTGCAAAGGAGACCTATACAATTGGAAAGATATAGGAAACTATTTTTTGATGGTATTCCCAGTTACCCAAACCTTATCCTTGATGAGTTAAGGGAAAATATGAACAAATTTGCTAGGAATAATGCCTTTTCAGCAGAAGAGAATTTGAAAGGTTTCATGGATATGTTAAATGATTATGAAGTAGAACATGAAGATGTAGTGATGAAATTTTTTGTCCAATCCTTGATAGAAGACGCAAGGGATTGGTACAGGGGTTTACCGAATGCCAGTATTGGTTCATGGGAGGAGTTTGAAAAATTCTTTAAAGAACAATATGGTGACAAGACAAATGCTAGTTTTATGTAGAATGAATTCAATACTATAAAAAGATCAGCTAATGAGCCTGCAACAGAGTTTAACCTTATATTTCAAAAGGAAATGTATAAGTTGTTTCAAGTGATGAGGCTTGATGAGAATGTTTGTTTAACTACTTATTTCAATGCTTTTGATGCTAAAATGGCATATCTTCTTCGAGACAAGGACCCTCGAACCATGAGGGATGCCTTTAGAGCATCTATTAATATTGAAAGCAATAGGAGAGCTTCTGGAAAGTATGGTAGGAGGGAAGAACCTACTCTTTTGAAGAATCCTAGAGATAAAACTGAGAAACTCTCTACTGCAGGCATTAAAGATGATGAGATGTGGGATAAGGTCCTTAGCACTTCTAAGGATATAAAATATACTGTTGCTAAGCAAGAGAAGGGTCTTGGAGGTGATAAGCAACAGTATAATAGAAGTGAAAAACCTCCTAGATTGCATAATTATCCCTACAATACAAATTGGAAGGATGGAAAACCAATACTACCTATCTAAAAGCCTAAAACTGATCAACAGATACTAGATCCTTTGCATAAGTGTTTTGTAAATCTAGCACAAGATAGACCATGGTGTGTGGTGTGTGAACACCCACATGATAAAAATTATTGTGGTGTTGCTTAGTTGCTTGCTACTGAAGGAAAAGAAGAGAATGTTCATCAACAGACTCCTGATTTCAAGCAAGATGATGTAGATTGTTGTATGGCCCGGTCATATATTGATGAGGTTGAGTTTCCTTTTGATGAGGAATTGCAAGAGGTTGATGTAAATAGTCAACAATTAATTATACCATCAACAAGTTTTTTCTGATGAAGAAGGTGAGTGTGGCCACCATGCCTACAATATGGAACAGGCTGAGGATCTAGTATCCTTAAGAAGACCATCAGAAGATGAGATTTCTTGATTAACTGAAGAGATGGCTGCTTAGATGAGAAGTACATTACAGTTAAGAAATGGGAGTAGGGAAAACCTGCTGGCCTTTTCATTAAGGAACAAAAAGGTAAAAGCAAGGATGCTAAAGAAGATAGCAAAAATGATGTCAAAATCAAGGATGTCAAGAATGACAAGATATGGGAAAAAAGGATTGAGATCCAAAAGCCCAGTGAAGATGCTACTCCTCTATTGGTAAAAACCAAAGTGATTTCCAAATCTACTGAGTCAATTCCAGAGGAAAAGCAAAGGAAACTTGAAGGAAAAAAATAGTTGGAGAAGAAAGAAACTAATGATGGTATGATTCCTAACCTATCCAAATACACACATGTGGATATATTTCAAGTGTTGTCTCAAGTTAAAGTTACTGTACGCTAGCTCGAGATAATGAGAATAGATGAGCATAGAGAAAAGACAATAGCCTTGATTATTGGAATTCCTAGCAGTAAAGTTGAACAAGGAAATTGTAAAGAAACTAGGGAAAAGGAAGAAATAAAAGTGAAAGAGTTGGAGGGAATTGTAACTCAAATTCCCCCTATGTACCTAGGGAATTCTATCAATATGTGATTGGAGAACATCACCCCTTTTTTCTTGAGTGTTAATATAAATGGGAGAACTCTGAGGAATTGCATGATAGACTCAAGAGCATCAAATAATGTTATGCCAGTAAAGATTATGGAAGCAATGGGCTTGACAGTTGATACTACTCAAGGTAAATGTTATGCATTGGATTTGAGAGATTTTCCTATTATTGGGACCATTAGGGCCTTACCTTATGTGCTGACCCAATATCCTGATAAGGTTTTGGCCATGACTATTTTAGTTGCGGACATTCCCCCTCATTTTGGAATGCTATTATCAAGAAAGTGGAGTGCATCAATGGGAGGCAACATGCAATGTGATTTGTCATTTGCTACCTTTTGCATTGATGGAAAAGATATCAAGATCGAAAGAGAATCAAAGGTGCCTCATATGATTGAGCACGGTCTGACCGAGGATTTGACATGTTTTATTAACTGTGGCATACATGAGTTTAGGGCTGAAGAATCCCCTAGTATTTGTGATAAGTTTGTTGCACCAATTGATACAAAAGTTGAAAATCTGTCAGAATCTGATGATGTGTAGAATATGTTTTTTGATGGTGCTAATTCAAAGGAGGGATTTGGTGTAGGTGTGTCGTTGAGGTCACCAGTTGGAAAAACTTTCAAAATTTCTTTCACCCTGTTATTTGAATGCACTAACAATGTAGCCGAATATGAAGCATTGTTGTTAGGGTTAAGATTGGCTCAAAAACATGGGATCAAGAAGCTCAAAGTGATTGGAGATTCCGAGCTTGTGATTTCCCAAGTCAGATCCCTATATGTGTCAAAGAATAAAAGGTTG
This sequence comes from Sequoia sempervirens, assembly GCA_007258455.2. Taxonomy (NCBI): domain Eukaryota; kingdom Viridiplantae; phylum Streptophyta; class Pinopsida; order Cupressales; family Cupressaceae; genus Sequoia; species Sequoia sempervirens. The sequence goes on along the minus strand of VDFB02000007.1, from coordinate 37,511,372 downwards.
AAACAATATAGAAATGTTGTTTGGGATGAATTGGAAAGTTTTGATGCTTTTGGGATAAATTGGATGGAGAGAGGTCATAATAAGGTGGTAGATTTGTTAGCAAATATCGCACTGAGGCTAGATGACATGACTTATGCTGGAATTCCAAAGGTTGAAGTGCAAACTAGACCATTTGTTCCTAATAATATTAAGCACTAGCAGGTTTTTGACAGTGATGATGATATATTAAGATTTTTAAATTGTGTGGATGAGTATGAAAATCAAGAAATAGACTTTGGAGCCTTTGTTGAAAATATTGATGGTAAAGATACTGTGTTTGGGAATGAAGTTATTCAGTTAAAAACTAACACAATTTCTAAGGGTTTAGTTGTTCTTGAAAGAGTGTTTGACAACCAGGATAGGACTAAGGCTAATTGTGCTACTTCCCATCCTAATGACTTGGAGGAAGTAAACCTAGGGACAAATGCAACACCAAAAAAGGTGTATATTGGAAATAAATTGTCACCAAGGGTGAGAAAGATGTTGGTTGATTTGTTAAGAAAGTTCAGACACGTGTTTGCTTGGTCTTATGATGATCTTAAGGCTTATAAGTAGGATTTGTTTCAACATGAGATTCCTTTGAGTAGTGATGCCAAGCCTTTTAGGCAAAAGCAGAGACCTATTAATCCCACCTTGGCTCCAAAAATGCAAGAACTTACTAAGTTAAGAGATGTCGGAATCATCAAACCAATTAGACATTCATCTTGGGTATCTAATTCCTGTGAGAAAAAGAATGTAGATATTAGATTATGTGTGGATTTCAGAAATTTGAATCTGTCTTCATTAAAGGATAACTATCTATTGCCGAATATGGAGGCCATGTTGCAAAGAGTGATAGGCTATGAGTTAATGTCCATGATGGATGGGTTTTCTGGTTATAACCAAGTCATGGTTAAGGAATCTAAACAATTTAAGACAACTTTCACTACACCTTGGGGGACTTATGTGTATGTGAGAATGCCTTTTGGTCTAACAAATGCAGGGGCTACTTTCTAGAGAGCTATGGATGTGGCATTCTCAGATTTCATTAATTTGTTCTTGGTGATTAATCAAGATGATTTAATGGCATATTCCAAGAAGGAAGATGATCATTGTGAGCATCTTGAGAAAATATTCATTAGGGCATTAGAATATGGTATTTCCCTAAATCCCAGGAAGTGCACTTTTGGAGTAAGGGAAGGAAAGTTGTTGGGACATATTGTTTCTAAGAATGGAGTTAAAATTGATCCAGAGAGGGTAATGGCAATAGATAAGGTCTTGCAACCCCGAAATGTCAAAGGAATCCAATCTTTCTTTGGGAAATAAATTTTTTAAGAAAATTCATTACAAATTTTGCTGAAGTGGTTCACCCTATTTCTAATATGCTTAAGAAAGGGGCCAAGGTCGAATGGGAAGAAGCATCAATATGAGCTTTCCATGATATCAAGCAAGCTATTAAGGAAGCACCTATGTTGAAGACCCATGATTTTTCCAAACCTTTGCAGATTTTCTCATTTGCTTCTTTCTACACAATTGCAGTTGTGTTATTACAAAAGAATGCTTAAGGTTTTGAACAACCTATATCTTTTTTCAGGAAATCCTTGCAGGCTGCAGAACTCAAGTATGACATAAATGAAAAATAGGCATATGCATTAGTAAAAGTAGTCAAAAATTTTAGGACCTATTTGATGGGATCTACCATAATTGCCTATGTCCCCAGTGCTGTTGTGAAGGACATTTTTACACAACAAGAAGTGTTAGGAAGAAGATGTAGGTGGATTAATAGGATCCAAGAATTCAACATTGAAATTCAGATTACCAAGTTAGTGAGGGGACAAGGATTGGCCAAACTTATGACCCAAAGTAATCTTGAAGAAAATCAGATAAATTTGCTTGAAGAAGAGGATAGACCATACATATGTGACATGGAACATTCTGATTGGTACAAGGGTGTGATCTATTACTTGCAAAAGATGAAATTTCCTGATGATTTGAGTGAGAATGAAAAGAGGACATTGAAGTTACATGCTATCAAGTATGTTATTATAATAGGAAAACTCTAGTGGAGAAATGGAGAGGGTGTTATGCTAAAATGTGTAGACCAAGAGCAAGCAAAGGAACTTTTGAATGAAATGAATAGTGGAGTTTGTGGAGGGCATTATATGGCCAAAATTACTACACAAAAGGTAATGTGGACTGGGTTCTGGTGGCCTACTATTTTCAGGGATGCACGCCAATTAGTGAAGACATGTGATGCTTGTCAGCGTTTCTCTAGTAAGTTAAATTTCTCTGGTAACTTACCTTTAAAACCGGTTGTAGTTCAATCTCCATTCTAGCAATGGGGTATTGATTTTGTAGGAGAGATAGCATGCAAATCAAGTGGGGGCCATTCATGGATATTGGTGGCCACTAATTACTTTACCAAGTGGGTGGAAGCGATTCCAACAAAGAAAGCAACTAGTAAGGTGGTAATTGATTTCTTAATGAATAATATAGTGACTAGATTTAGATGTCCTGAAAGGATTGTGTCAGACAATGCAATGTGTTTTAGATATGAGGAATATATGGAATTTTGTGAAAAATATGGCATCCAAGTCTCTTATTCATCACCTTACCACCCACAAGGAAATGGACAAGCGGAATCAAGTAATAAAAGCTTGATGAAGATTATCAAGAGAATCTTAGATCAAAATAAGAAGGTGTGGGATTCTAAATTAAAATTAGCAGTTTGGGCAGATAGGGTGACTGTGAAGAAAGCAATAGGATGTGCCCCATTTGATTTAGTCTATGGGATAAATGCAAGGTTGCCCCAGAATAACCTCATGGAAATGTATAGATTTTTCCAGAAGTATGATAATGAGATAGAAGATGAAATGCAACTGAGAGTGGAAGCTCACATAGAGCTGGATGAAACCAGGAGGGAAGCTCAAATGAGAAATGCCAAATTATAGTTGCAAATGAAAAATTTATATGACAAGAGGACAATTACACGAACTTTCCAGAATGGAGATATAGTTTTGATGTGGAATGCCAGGTTGGAAGACAAGGGGAAACATGGTAAATTTGATGCAATTTGGCTAGGTCCATTCTTGATGATTAACAAGTGGGGGGAGGATTCATATTTCCTACAAGAAATGATAGGTGATATTCTTGAATTGCCAGTTCATGGACAATTCTTGAATTTATACTTCAGTTGAGGTATTGTTTTCCATGAGTAGTAGGTTTAGGTTTGTATATAGGTTTCTTGTTGGTTTATTTTTTTGTGGGATTGTCTTTTCTGGATAATCCTTTTGGTTGTCTCTGCAACTGGTCTGCTCTACCTGAGATTCTATTATTCTTGCTTCATTCTAGTAGAATGAACATCCCCAACTAGAGCCACTGATGGAGCCTCAAATTTAAATCCTTGGTTTCCTTTTATTACTAGTTTATCTTGATTATTCGGAAGGTACCTTGGTTTTCTATCTTTGGGTTGGGTCTTTTTTGTTGTTACCTTTTGGGAGGGTTTTTTTTTAAAAACAACTTATGTCCCATTGAATCATCTAGGCCAGGCCCCTTTTTAATAAAAATGCTAAATATTTCACTTGCCCCATTTTATTTATTAAAGTCTGGGTCGGTCTGTGCCTTGTGCTTTTAAAACAACATCGACTGTCGTTTCCCTAGGCAGTGTCCCCTTCCCCTTATTTTCTTCTCAGTAATTTTAATGTTTTGTAGGGGTTATTTTGATGACCATCAATTTCCCTACGATTGATCTTGCACGTTCCCCGCGATCTTGTGATGACACCACCGCTGGTTGTTTGGTGATCGTGATATCGCGGGTGGGCACCACGTGTCCCAGGTTGCCGGTGCTGGAAAGAATAAATAAAGTGTTTAATAGGTGTATCGAACTTTAGTGCATTATAGAGCGGGTTACTAAACCACATGTGAGATGCACATGCTCATGATCAACGATGATGTTTTAACCTTGGTGAAAAATTTGCTCAACGGATAGGTATTGATGCTACTCCATGTTATGTATGATCATGATCATTAATGAAGGGAATCAACGGTTGCTCGCCATCACGTGATCCTAAACTAAAGGGAGTTTAGTGTTCACGATATTGCGGGCGGGCACCACGTGTATTCTTTTGGAACTGTGTATTATGGTGGGCCCTTGATAATGACGTGGGGATGTTGTCAGCTTTTTGAAGATGACCGTTCGATGATCTGACAAAAACAAGAGATCGATGATGAAGATTTAAATTTCCATCAAATACAATTTAAGTCATTGGCACGGCATGCAATTAAGCTTTAATGGTGGATGAGACGTCTACTAGCCATTTTTCATAAATTCTAAGTATTTAATTTTAGGCCATCTTCACGACAAAGGAATTCAAGTGTTTTTAAAGCGGTCTAGAGCCAAAGATAAATATTTTTCAAAGCAATTACAGCAGGGTTTGATTTTCTACAGGGCGCAAAATTCTGTGAGTTACTTTCTTTATCATTGTTTCTGTTTGAATGCGATTCTTGTGGAGGGTTGTGTTGTGTTGGTCAGGGGTCTTCTTGATTAAGGTTCTAGGGTTACTGGTTCTTTTGAATTGTGGGAAATTGCAAAATTCTAATGTAATTTTGTTTTGGGTAGCCCTAGTTTGTTCACAAATTTGATATTAGGAGAAGCCTTGGTTGCTTGAAATAGCGTCATCAAAGCAACATTCTGGCCTTATTGATTATTTGCAAATGAATCTATACAACAATTTCCTTGACCAATTCCCTTTGTCAACAAACGACAAGAAGAGGGGTTTGATCTTAATGAAGGGAACAACCTTAGGTGAGGGATTAAGATATAAAACCTATAACATTACAGATGCTAGGGTACAAATGATGGGCTTAGAAATGTTTAGGAGATGGTATGGGAAGAGAATTGTGTCTCATCCTTTTTCAAATGGTTGGAGATACGATATGGGAAAACTTGTGGCACCGAATGCATTTCCTGATGTTGACCTACTCAAGGCAGTGGCTGCACGATATGATCTTGTCACAAGGATTATCAAGGATAATGATGGCAGGGTTTTACTAAATATAAATGCAGATGAGAATTCAACAGGTTTTTGATTTAAGTGAATATAGATCATTTTTGGTCTGGATAGACTTTGAGGAGATGAAGCAGGAATATGCCAGGTTACAACCTCTTTTTAAATTAAAGTTGCTTCCTCCTCATCTAGCCAGGGTGGGTAGTTCAATGGTTCACATCAGCCCAACTGATCGGGAACCTTTCAGGTTGAGTTGTTTTGTTGATCATTTCTTGGCAAATTTTTATTCACTTTTCCAAATTTTAGGTTTCAGCCCTAATACCATGATTCCCATTGCTTATATGTTTATGGGGGCTCAAATTAAGCATCCTAACTTTTCTGTAGTGTACGACTATGCTTCTTTCTTTGTTGAAAGGATACATGAGGGTTTGTTGAAGTTACATATGGGGGACACTGGTACTCCTTTCTTTTGGTACTCCTTATTAATGCATATGTTCTTGTATAAGAATGCCAAATTCTTCTTAGAGAAAATGGAGTTGAGGTAGGAGGTGAATGGAGAAAAATTACCAGTGCAGGCTTGGAGTGCAGACTTGACTTGCAACAAGGGAGGTGCCAACTTTGTGCAGTTTGATAACTACTTTGCTTCCAGGCTCAAAGCTAGACTGATGGTGAATGTGCCAAGGATTCCTGAGGATTTGCATGACTTCCTCTGACCCAAAGTAAGGAAGCTTGATTTGAAGGTGTGTCATAATTGGGGTGACATCTTTCTATACCCTATAAGAACTGTCCTAAGGGTTTATGTTTTCCAGGGAGCTCCTCATATTCTCCCATATAATGTACCATCAAGGATGGGGTTTACAGAGGTCATGTGGCAACTAGGTTGCATTCATGAAGATAATTTCACAGGAAGAGGAAAAGGGACTTTGTTCCCTGGTTATACTATTGTTTCAGACTTTGTATTTTCCAAGGGAGGATGGGTTCACTTTAACATATATTTTGATGATTACCATTTGAAGAGTGTATCTAGGAGGCAACATGACCCTGAGGGATTCTTTGCCCTATTCAGGAAAAGAATTATGGGTGGCAGGTTTGCTCATGTTTTCAATTTTCCTGAGGATTTGATTATAAATGAGTTTCACTTGAGCCAACATAAATTAAATAAAGAGAAATGGATTGCTTATGAGAAAATGTTGGCCATGGTGCATAAATTGGATCCAAAATATGATCCACTAATGGAGTTCACTGCATTTCACAAAATAATTGATTTCTTGATGGATAATTTCAAAGAAATCATGAGCACCATGAGAACCAGGAAAATCAATTTGGAAGTGAATTAGGAATTCAGGGACTGGAGGTGAGGCCTGGGGATACAAGGCCGACTTATCTACCACCAGTGGAAATGCCTATATATAGGAGGAGGAGAGATGATAGCAGTGATGAAGAGACATAAAATAAAAAGGGAAAACAAATAATGAGAACATCATCACAACTGAGTCATGGGATCAGGAAACCTTGACGGATAAAAAATGTGGATCTGGATTCACCACCTAGAAATGATCTTGTAGGGCTGCCATCAGAGCCAAGCCTTAAGAGGTGAAGAGTTGAGGAGTCACAAGAGGCTCTGGTGGATGAAATAATCATAACTGATCAGGACATGTAGGTTGGTATCCCCTCCCCTCCTAGATGATCACAATTGGTGCTAAGTGATATGGATATAAAGGGGTAGTGTGTATAGGATGCCAGGATGGTGGCTTGCAAGGCATTCCTGGATGATGATGCCTTCGTGAAAACTCTTGTATTCTTGCAGTTGATTTGGAGGATGAAATTTGAAGAATATCAAGATAAATGCAAGAGAAGGAGGGAATCAAGACCTGATAGGTCTGACCAGGAGAATGATGATGAAGTCAAATCTGAATTATTGGAGCAATTCAAGAGCATCACTCCTGATGAAGGAAACTTGTAACTCAGGCTGGTGTCTTACTTCTCCCTAAGTGGGACATAGCTGATGCTGTAGCATTCAATGCTATTATGCAGTCCAAGAATCCTATGCAAAATAGTGAAGAAGAAGTCAAGGTAGCCCTACAAGACTCTTCCTTTAGTGAGGAATATGAAACTTTAGCCATATGGGCATTGGCACCTCAGGGTAGAAAACCAAATGTGGCTGATATTAGCCCAAATCGAAGGGGCGGGCTCATTGTCAAGAGAGCTTCTGAAACCTCAACAACAGAATCCACAAGATTGACAATAAATGTGGCCAAATTGGCCTAGAAGATAGCTGAAAGAGAGGAAGCTAAAAGGAAAAGCTTGATGGAAAAGTATAATGCAATAGTTGGGGAGTATAGTAGAATGCAGCAGAAAAATGTTGAGCTGCAGTCTAAAGTAGATAGATTAAGATATAGGCAGGTGGGAGAATCCTCCAGTGCCCCTACTATCAAAGCACTTCCTACTACTTTGGGGTCATTGTCCCCTATTATCCCAATCATTTATACTCTTGGATCCCTAATTCAGATACCTACTGATAGCCCTGCACTAGGCCCAGTTGAAGAGGAAGTTGAGTATTCTGTAGATCTTGCCAAAAAGTAGATGATAAATAAAATCACAGAATTACAGGCTGCCCTAAGGGCGAGTGAGGATGGTGTTGTGGCTAAACACAATGAGGTGGTTGACACCGTTTTGAGGCATTTAAATGAGAAGGTTGATTCTAGGTTGACAGCTATACACTCTTTATATTCTTTATTCTTGGGTGGAATACAAAACATTAATAGATATCGGGAAGTGGTTCTACCTCTGGTTGAGAAGTGGATCCCTCAGGCCATTAATTTAGATGTTTTGTTTAAGGCTTCCAGATTTGATACAAATAATAGGCCCTAGTCATTAAAGCCTACTCAAATCTTTGTGAAATCATTGAAGGGATTCCAGGCCTTGCTTGATGATTTGAGTAAGAAAATTAGAGAACTAGTAAAGAGTTTTGATGATTGGAATGATACTTTTCTGTCGCATGTAATAGATGCACAGGGAAATATTAAGACATTGCAGCAATGGAAAGATAGGGTAGAAGAGGTTATTAATGCACAAATCAAATTGATTTGTGATGACTCAGACCATGACTTGTTGGTAAGCAGCATGGATAAAACAATTAATACCAGCATGTTCTTAGAGTCATTTGAGAGGGAGGCCAACCAGGTTGCGGTAAAATTCACACCTTACAATACCAAGGTGATGGAGGTGGCGAATTTTAATTGGCCAACGGATGAGGAATATTAGAATTGGGTGGACAAGTACTTAATCGAAGAGGAGTGAAACGGTGTCTATTACTAGCAATTGACAGCTCAACGGTTATATTATAACTGATTATGGTTTTGTTTCCATGGTGGCTTTGGGCACAGGTTTTAAGGTGTAACAAATGTTGTGGCTATTGTGTAATGAGTAGAATCAATGGAAAGATGCTCCAGGACTTGGTGGTTTTGATCATAGTTTTGAATTGGCACATAACGTTCCAATTGATCGGTGACATGTGTAATTTTTGGCCCAATGCTTGTTTGCTCCTTCATTTTCTATAAGAAGGATTTCAAGGCCAGAAATAGTGGTTGGCAAGTCAAATATTTTTGAAGGTCGAGTCTAGGTATAGTTGCAGAGCAGATTGTAAGAGATTTTTTTTAATGTTAAGGCAATTTAGGTTTTGGGTTATCTTGTAATGGGTTTTAAACTTATGAAGATTTGATGTTTCGTAATAGTACTAGCATTTGAGCTATGATGTTATATCTTGAGCTCATTTCTCTCCTCTGTACAAATATATCATAATTTTGAATAGAATAATCAAGGATTATGATGTTCATTTCATTGCTCTGATGTGTGTGTTTTCCGTTTTGGCTTTAATTCAAAGAATTAATTAAAATGCTTGGATGGAATCATGAATGGGTATGTTTGTAAAGGGATTTAGTAAGAAGTATTGGGCTGGGACAGGAATTGACATTATTGTAATGCAATATTGCCAGGGATCATGTGTGCTAAGTATTTAAATCTGTTGTTGAATCATGAATGTTTGTGAATTTGACTCCCCAATGGTATATGACACTGATCTAAATTGTATGAATCTGTGAAAATCTGTGTCTGTATGTCTTTGCTTAGGGCTTGCCGCCAAATTGCAAATAAAATGACTATCATAAGTTATGAAATAATGTTGTAATCATCTCATGCTCCAAGTAGTTTATATTACTGGTGAAGGGCCAATTCATTTTAGTGGTATTTTATTCTGTTGAGCTATTTGTGGGATTATTTGTGAATTGTTAATGATTGTTTATCAATTTGGTGCAGAGATCATAAACACATTATAGGGACCACCCTCTTGGGTCTTGCAGAGCCCAAAGTGTAGGAGGTTATTATTAAAATCCTCGTCAGTTGGTCCAGGTCCTTCGAGCTGCCCTAGATTGGAATTGGCAATTCCATAGGTAGATTAGGAGACAAACCTAGTTCATAGGAAAAAAAACCAACAACTACCATGCCATGTGTCACTACTAAATTCATCCATTCTGCTAACTCACCGTTCAACCAATCATCACACCATTCAGGTCCCTACCTCCATCGGCCTATCACGGGTTCCATGAAGTTTATAACCAAGTCACGGGGTTGTGAAGTTTCCTAACTTCCTGATCTTCTGACTTGCACGCCTTCCATTGACCCATCGCTGATACACCAGATGTTGTCCTATTGATAAGTAATCCTCCCATCAATATAACTCATGCATTGCTCACTGATTGTTGTCATCAGTATGTTGTTGGGACCAAAAGAAACATCTCACCAATATGCTAAAGTCCTATTGATGAGGGAGCAACACTAACCAAAGGGGTTGGAGCATGATGCTCCTGCATCAGACTCCCTAGGTGATTAAAAATCATGTGCTCCTACACATGGCATTTATTATGTCATCCTTCTTTTTCCTCTTCTTCCAATATCTTTCCGCAACACATACCACCTCCCTCCAACAACATTGCACCCTCATCTTCTTTCCCCTTGTGGACTCATGTCCACCAAATCTTGACCTCCTTCGCCAAATGTTTTTCACACTCCTCTCCTCCTCCGGGTTCAAACCCACCTCTAACCATCCACCTCCACCAATATCCTGCAACATCCTTAACCATCTCTACACACAACCACACAACATTCTCTTGTCCTCTATTCGTATCATTTTCTACTACCACATTTGAAAAAAAATAACATCACATAACTAATTTACCTCATTCACATTCATAGCTACAACATCGAACTTCACTATGATGTCTTCCACATTCTCATTAGTTGCAACTACATCCTCCACTACTGCAATAGCTTCTTCATTTTATTTTAGCTTCATTTCTTTTACCTCTTCTTCCACTGTTGCAATTTCATCATCTACTACAACATTTGCAATCTTAACTGTATCTTCATTCTTGGTAGCTGCAAGCTTTTCCTTCCACTCATCGTCTGTCACCACCATCTTTAGTGACAAATATTCTTCAGCCTTCACCACCTTAGTTACAATCTCTTCTCTTTCCTCTTGATCCTTTTGCACAAGGACCTCCTCCTCTTTTTCTTAACTCTTCATATCTACTACAATTTATTTTACCACTTTCTCTGGTTTATCCTGCAATGGATTCAAAACATACTCCTTCTGATCCTTGATTTTGCTATTAGTTTTATCACTGCCATTATGTATATCTTCCCTATCCCAAAGCCAAGGTTGACCCAACAAAACATGAAAAATATCCATGGGCACTACATCACATACAATTTCATCCTTATATTTTCAATGTGAAAATTCATGATGCTTTGTTCACTTACCCGAATTCGATGACCTCCATGCAACCAAGAGACATGGTATGGCTTAGGGTGCTTCATCCTCTTCAATTTCAACTTCTCAACCATTTCCAATGCAACCAAATTATCTCTACTATCATTGTCCACCATCACTTTACAACATTTTCCACCAAACTTGCATACAATCTGGAACACATTTCTCCTTCAAACAGGTTCTTGCTTCACTTCTTATGGCTTCAAATATTCATTTTTCATCCACAAAATCTATCCATAACTCCAAGACATTTTGGCCAAACAAGTATGAAACACTCTCTATCTACAACCACCAACAAATTAGAATCAACACTCACTACCTCTACACGTTCCCCCTGCAACAAACTCTCATCACTATCCTCTACCTAACAGGATTCTGGAAGATGCACCCTCATAATATCTTCTACCCACTTGCTCTCAGTGGAAGAGATTCACACACCTTCTACCTAGCCTCATCTCTGTTGGAGGATATTCAACATGATTCCCATGGAACCAATGGCCTCTCAAGGCTTCTTCACTCTACACAAACTCTTCACCCATGGTCCTGGTGCATACTCTCCACACTTAGGATAACCTGGCTATGATACCACTTGATGAAGGGTCCTCCCCTTACCTACAAAATCTCACTACATACACATGGAAAGAACAATTGAATGCAAGAAGAGAACAAACATTTCCTCTATTACTAGGGATGCTTATTACATGCATCTTCCGACAAGCAGATCTGAGTTTCCCTCTATTTTTTACTGTAGGCTATTCTCACACTTCCATTCAACCTTCTTGCCTTGTACTCCTTTAGTGTTTCTATCTCTCTCAATCTTTCTTGGTCAGCCTTGATATTTCCCACTCTTCATATCATAATATCCATGTTTATTCTCTAGGTAGTTACACAAATTTCTGTGACTGTGTTCTCATTCGTTCCCATTAAGTCATCTTCCATCTATTCATTGCATGGCCATAAATTTGTTCACCCTAGTCGATTAGCAACAACTATGTGAATCAACGAATGCTACCATACCATGTGTCACCACTGGATTCATCTATTCCGCTAACTCACCATTCAACCAATCATCACACCATTTGGGTCCCTACCTCCAGCCGCTTGTTGTGGGTTCCATGAATCTTATAACCAAGTCGCGGGGTTGTGAAGTTTCCTAACTCCCTGATCTTTTGACTTGCATGCCTTCCATCGGCTCATCGCTGAGACACCGAATGCTATCCTGCTAATAAGTAATCCTCCCATCGATGTAACTCACACATTGCTCACTCACTGTTATCATTGGGACTAGAAGAAATGTCCCACTAATATGCTAAATTCCTAATGACAAGGGAGAAATGCAGACCAAAGGGGTTGGAGCGCGATGCTCCTGCATCAATATCTCTCTACCTAACTCTTACCTTATCCCTCCCTCATTCCACCTCTCTCCCTTTAGATATCTCTCTATATCTCTCTTCTATCTCCTCTCTACCTCTCTCTCACCTTCCCTCTCTACTTCTCTCTATCTCCACTCACCCTCTATCTCTCTACCTACCTCTACCTCTATTCCTCCCATTCTACCTCTCTCTCATTACCTATGTCTCCCTCCCTCTTTCCCTCCTTCCCTCTCTTTCTCTCTTTGTCACTCTCTCTCTCCCTCTCCCTCTCTCCCCCCTTCCCTCTTTACTTCTCTCTATCCCTCCCACCTTACCTTCCTCTCCCATTCCCTCTCTACTTATCTCTATATCCCCTCACCCTCCCTCTCTCTACTTCTCTCTATCCCCCTTCACTGTCTCTCTATACATACCTCCCACTCTATCCCTCCCACCTTACCTACCTCTCCCCTTCCCTCTCTAATTATCTCTATATCCCTTCACCCTCCCTCTCTCTACCTACCTCTCCCTCTATCCCTCCCACCTTACCTCTCCCTATCCCTACTTCTCTTTATCTCCCATCTCTATCTTCCTCTTTTTCTACCTACCTCTCCCTATATCCCTCCCACCATACCTCTATATCTCTACCTCTCCCTCCCTCCCTCCTTCCCTCCCTCTCTATTTCTGTCTACGTCCACTCACCCTCTCTCTCTACCTACATCTCCCTCCATCCCTCCCACCCTACCTCTCTCTCATTACCTACCTTTGCCTCCCTCTTTCCCTTCTTCCCTCTATCTCTCATTTTCACTCTTTCTCCCTCTCCCTCTCTCTATAACTCTCTCTCTCCTCTTCCCTCCCTACTTCTCTCTATCTCCCCTCACCCTCTCTCTACCTACCTCTTTCTCCCCTTCCACATTACCTCTCTCACCTTCCCTCTCTACTTCTCTCTATCTCCCATCACCCTCCCTCTGTATACCTACCTCTACCTCTATCCCTCCCACCTTATCTCTCTCTCTACATGTACTTCTCTTTATATCCTATCTCCATCTTCCTCTCTCTAGCTACCTCTCCCTATATCCCTCACACCCTACCTCTCTACCTCTACCTCTCCATCCCTACCTCCATATCTACTTCATGCTATATCCCCTCTCCATCTCTCTCTCTCTCTACCTACCTCTCACTCCATCCCTCCCTCATTCCCCTTCTCTCCCTTTAGATATATCTCTATATGTCTCTTATCTTTGTCCTCTCTATCTCTCTCTCACCTTCCCTCTCTACTTCTCTCTATCGCCATTCACCCTCTCCTTCTATCCCTCCTACCTTACTATTGAATGAACAATATAACTGAGAGGGGGGGTGAATCACTTGTAGGAAATTAAAACTCAAAACCCTCAACAATAATTACAACCACATGCATTCATTAAACCCTTATTCTGTTAAAGTGATTAATCATATAATGCAGATAACAAAAGTTGAAATAACACTATACACAAGAAAAAACTAGATTTACATGGAAAAACCAATGAGGGAAAAACCATGGTGAGGATTAGCTCACAATATAAGTAATAGAAAAACTGGTACAATGACTCACTACCAAAATAGGACACATTGTCCAAAAAGGCTCACAACCAGGGCTCACTCCATAGAAATAACACAAGAAGATAGAAGAGAAATGTTAAATAGAGAACAACTTCTCAATGCAACAATAAATCCACCACAAATGCTCCAACACTTTCATAGCCTTGCATGAAATATTTTAGACTCCTTCAACTCACTACCTTTAGGAATCCAACACTTGACATTCATACTGCTTTGATCAAATTTACATTAGAAAAATCACTTGCATCAATCTCACATCTATCTTGTCTCTCTCTTGCATCTCACAACAACATTACTATTATTTATATCAACCTCAACTTCAAAAACCTTCTCCAAGGTTGAAAACTATTTGTTATAGTTAGAAATTCAAATTAGGTTAGCACCTAAACATTCCCGCAGTGGATAGGAATGAAGGAAACCCAATATAAATCCTTAATTAGGACCCAAATAGATCCCAACACACCTCAAAACGCTTTCACAAGCCTTGCAGTATACTAGGTATTTTTCACTATTTTGTGCACAATCCTTTCAAAAATAGATCTTTGCATTTTACTCAATATCTTTATAACATAACAATTACAAAGGATAAATATCACATTTACAAACTATGTTATTTCTGCATTATGTTCAACCAATTGAACCTAGAATCCAAAAAAGATTTTATATCCTTTAGGGCTGATAATCAAACACATAACTGAAAGAGCCATTAATCGGTAACAACTATCTTCAAAACTGCCCCCTGTTCAAGCTTATAACCAACAAGAAAACTATATTCGAACTGTGCCTAAAAATAAACTGCCATCTTCATAACTGATCTGTATGTTCTTTAATCCTTAATCATAAAATGGTTTTTTGCTTTTGTTAAAAATTGACTAGGGTTTCAAAAGAAATAGTTACAAATTAATGAAACACCATTTTAAAACAAACCCAACACTATTTATCAAACTAAACAATAGTTCAAAGTTAATGAATGTTTTAGCCTTTACCATTTTAGATAAACCGAGAGCTATCAAGTTTAAGGAACAAAAACACCTGTTCACCCTTGATTCATTTCACTAAAGTCACTACCTAAACACCTCCACTGCCATTCTAACTGTTTTGTCGTGCCCTAGCTCAAGAGAACTCTTTGTCTTCAAAGATCCCTTGAAACTATCATTGCTTGGTGAAACCCTAAACTACCCAAGCCATTCACCAATGCTAAACTTTGCATAATACGCAATATTCTTTTTGTTTTTCCACTCTATACACCCTTACCCTACTAAACTAGTTAGCCCTAAAAGGGCCAGTGAAAACACAATATGAAACAATGTCTTTAACCTGTATCAAGATACCAAAACATACCAACCAAGTTATCCTTGTTTTTTTAACGCCTTTTCACATGGAATGAAATCTATGATTTAAACCAAAAGATGTCAATTGCCTCATGTTCTCGATACTCATTAGGAGTATGATGTCCACTCAATACAAAAGTTTCGACCATGTAAAAAACAAAACAACACTTATCCAATTCCATATGTCGATGGTAACCAAGGCAAACACATTACCTTTGAAGATAACCAAAGTATTGCACCTTATATGCCATCTAGGTGAAACATGATCTTGTAATGATACCTTATTACAAGATACAAATTGATATTGTTTGTATTAGAAAATAAATGTCTCATGTATTATGTGAATGATAAAATCTTAATGGATTATCAATGGACTCATTGATAGGACATTAAACCCCTTATCAATGGCACAATGCATCTAGCATTGAAATGTAATCAAGTATCAGCATGTATCAACTAATAAGATAACATAAACCACATGAATAAAATAGAACACAATATAAATATCATGTGAATCAAATTTGAGAATATGTCATCAACCTATATAATGCATTGTCATACTGAACTCAAACATGTCATACCCATGTATGAAATGAAATGTTAAGTGATGTTATAGTTTGTATTCCTGCCAAAACTTGTCATCAAGTGTCTTTGTGTGTCTTTTACATCAAGAGCAACAATTGCAACAACTAGGAGCACCAAAAACTTCATTCCAAATCATCTTCAGACACTGCAACATAAAGATAACTCCATGTACTGACAACACTTCCTCAATATCTCAACTACACATGCACAACCTACAATAATCCATTTTCCTCTTTTTCACAATTTTCTCAATATCATCGACATCTTCATCATGTAACAACACAGTTGACATAAATGACAACACCAGCCAATAGACTTCATATTGACATCAATGACAACACCTTCATACTTACAACAATCTCACCCTTTGTCATTTATGGCAACACAAGATGTGAAAAACCATCAAAGACAACACAAAAACTCTGAACACACTCTCTTATGATTTCCTTTCTTTTTTCCCCTTGAATAGATGAAATTTTCCACAAGATACTTTCTCCCCCTTTGACATCAATGGAAAAGGAAAAATGTTTTGTATTTTTCTCCCCCTTTGACACTGAACCAAGATACTTGCTCTAAATAATCCCCCTTAGGAGTACACCCAAACAACTAAAAAACTCTACAATAATGACAACACATGACACTACCTACTCCCCTTGAGAGGTAGCCACCAACATTAGTCTATAAAAGAGATGAATCCATAGATCCACTGGACTGATGCATCTCCATATGCATCTAGTTCAACAAAGGCTCTCCCAAAACTACTCAAAAGTATACTTAGGAAGAGCCTTAGTAAATATGTCAATAATTTGATCCTTTGTAGGTACATACTCAAGTTTAACCTCATTCTCCACAACCTTCTCTTTTAGAAAGTGATACCTAATTTATATATGCTTTGTCCTTGAATACATCATTGGATTCTTTGACATGTTAATTGCACTTGAGTTATCACAAAAGATAAATATAGGCTCATCATATACAACTCTGATATCCTTTAATGTCTATCTCATCCAAAAAACTTGTGTAAAACATGATGTTGTTGCAATATACTCAACCTTTGTAGTGGATAAGGAAACTGAACCTTGCTTCTTACTTAACCATGATACCAATCTACATCAAAGAAAGAATGCACCACCACTTGTACTTTTCCTATCATCAACACAACCAACCCAATCTGCATCTATATTTTTACTTAATATGAAATCAATATCAATCCTTAGGATACCACAACCCATAATTTGAAGTGACTTTTAAATATCTAAATATCCTCTTCACTAATGCAAGATGTGTTTCTTTAGGTTTTGCTTGAAATCTAGCCACAAGATAAACTACGTGCATGATATCCGATCTAGTAGTAGTTGGATATAGTAGTCCACCAATCATAGATTTATATTTACTTTGATTAGCCTTAGGTGAATCATCATCTTTGCTCAATTTACAACCAATCACCATAGGAGCGCATACCAGTTTGGAGTCTTCCATTCCAAACTTCTTCAACATCTCATTGGCATACTTAGACTATGAAATGAAAATCCTTTTATTTGTTTGATTCATTTGTAAACCAAGGAAGAAATTCTTCTCCCCAAATATTGACACTTCAAACTCTTTCTACATCTCTTTAGAAAATTTATTACACATAGCTTCATTTCCACCAAAGATAATATCATCCACATACACCACTATCAAGATTTTGTCTTCCTCAATTTTGAAGTAAAGATTACTATCTGTGGTGCCTTTACTAAATCCTTGTTATATCAAATATCTGTCTAATATTGCATACCAAGCTTTAGGAGCTTGCTTCAATCCATATAATTCCTTCTTCAATTTTCACACCATATACAGTTGATCTAACAATTGAAATCCTTCCAATTTTTACATGTACACTTCTTCCAATTCACCATTCAAAAAAGCAGACTTCACATCCATCTAATAAGCTTTAAAGTTCTTATATGTTGTAAATTCCAATTTTTTTTTGATAGATTCCATCCTAGCCACAGGAGTGAATGTCTCCTCAAAGTCTATTCCTTCCACTTGTGAGTAACCCTTACACACAAGTCTTGCCTTGTTTCTCACCACTTCTCCATTCACATTGATCTTGTTTTTGAATACCCACTTAGTTCTAATTAGGTTCTTGTTTACTGGTCTAGGGACCAAAGCCCAAGTCTAAATTTTCTCAATCTACATAAGTTCTTCCATTTCCTTCATCCAATGTTCATCTTTACATGCCTCACTCACTGTTTTATGTTCAATTTTAGAAAGTAAACATAGACTTACCTCAACTTCAATAGCTTTGCTTCTTGTCAATACTCCTTTCCTCTTGTATCCAAAGATATCATCTTCAGAATGATTCTTTTGCACATACGTAGGGGTCTTCTCCAAAGCTTCTTCCTCTTCATTCTACACTTCTTTTTCTTCTTTTTCTTCTTCTTCTTCTTCTTCTCCTTTGAAATCAGGTTCATTTGACACATATTCATCTACTGCAATTGAATTCTACAAATTTTCATCAAACTTTAACATTTGCACTTTCAACAATATTTCTCAACGTTTTGTTGTAACATTTGTAAGCTTTTCTTTTAGTAGAATTTCCAAGGAAGATACCTTCATTAGACCATTCATCAAACTTTCCTAAGTTTTCGCATCTCTCCTGATATAACATTTGCTTCCAAGTACTCTAAAATACTTGATAGTAGGAATCCTTCCTTACCATAATTCATAGGGAGTCTTTGTGTTGTTAGCTTTTTCTTGTACTCTGTTAAGTATGTAAATATTAGTATGAATTGCTTCTCTCCAATAGACTTATGGTAGATTTTCTTCTTTCATCATAGTCCTAGCAGCTTCTTGAATCATCTAGTTTGTCTTTTCAACCACTCCATTTTGTTGAGGAGTTCTAGGGGTAGACAAGTGATTATTTATTCCATGAACTTCACAAAAAATTTTAAACTAATTGGAGGTGAATTATCCACCTCTGTCAGACCTCAAACATTTCATTCTCAACCATAGCTTTAAATGCCTTGAATTTATCTAATGCATCATTTTTTCTCTCTAAGAAAAGTAACCCATGCATTCTAGAGTAATCATCAATCAAAAGGATGAAATACCTATCAACTTGTATATTTCTTAACCTTGTAGGACCACAAAGATCTATATGAATTAATTCTAGTAGTCTAGTAGCAATTTTTTCTTTTCCTTTGAAACTACTCCTTTGTTTTCCAAATTGACAATCCCTACAAACGACATTGATAGGATTTTTGATTCTTGGCAGGTCTCTCATTGCATGAATTGAACTGATTCTCACCAAATTATCAAAATTCATGTGACACATCCTCTGATGCCATAACCAACTATCATTAATCTGACATAAAACAATGGCCATCATCACCCTTAAGCTGATAAATGTTTCCATCTATCCTCTTACCAACAACAATCACTATTCCATACCCTTTTCTAATCTCACATGTTTCATCCTTAAACACAATATTATATCCTTTGCTACATATTTTTCCAATACTCAAAACATTATGCCTTAAACCCTTAACATAGTAAACATCTTCAGTATTGTGCTTGCCATCAAAACTGATTGAACCTATTCCACAATTCTTAGCTCTTGAATCATCTCCAAATTTAACTAATCCACCATCATACTTTTCAAGTTTAACAAACTTACTTTTATCTCCAGTCATGCGATTAGAGTAGTCACTGTCAATAACCCAATAATTCTTATCTTCTTTAACATGAAAGCAGATATCGAAGTACCTTCAATCTTCTTCTCCAAAACATTTTCCTTCACACAACTTTCAAAGTTAGAAGAACTACATTCTTCTTTTATAGCCAAGAACAAGCATTCATTATCATCAAAATATCCATAATTAGATTCATCATCATAAATACTAGAATCTTCTTTGACATAGTAAGATCTTATAATCATCTTTCCTTTATTCTCCTTATTCTTATTGTTCACATCTCTGTTTGGAAATATAGAATCATAATGACCTACATTTCCACAACTAAAAAATTTGAAAGGTAGTTTACCTTTGTACTTACCGATGCCCTTTCTCATCCTTCTTACAAAGTTATCTTCCACATCATCAAGATCATCTCCATCTGAATCTTCAATATTTTATAATTTTCCAACCTTAAAAGCAGTCTCCACTTTTGTTCCATTTTTCATACCAAGCTTTCTCATTTCAAATGAAGTTAGTGTACCGATCAACTGATCTCTAGAATAAGTATTAAAATTTTCAACTTCCTCAATAGTATATACCTTTTCATTGTATGAATCAAGAATAGTTTTGAGAACTTTCTTTACCACCCTAGGCTCTTTAACTTGTGCACCGAGAACTTTCATAGCACTTACCAGTTCATCAATTCTCTGCATGTAGTTTGGAATTGTTTCATCTTTAGAAATTCACATAGTCTCAAATTGTGCCTTCAGATTTTGCAACTTAGCTTGTTTAACCTTGTCATCTCCTTTATAAATTCTTTCAAGATTATCCCAAACATCTTTAACAGTCTTAAGATTCATAGCTTTAACCAATTCAGAATTTGAAAGACTGTTCATTAGAATAAATCTTTCCTTACCATTTACTTCATGTGCCTTGATCTCATCACTTGTGCTCAGACCATTTGGAGGTTCAACATACTAATTCTTTATTGCTTTTTCAATTTCAAATCCATGAGTTTCCAAATATGTTTCCATTTTTTCCTTCTAGAATGCATAGTCTGTTCCATCAAATCTAGGGCAATCAATTTGCATCACCATCCCAGATCTACCTTAAGCGGTTAAGTTCTTCTCTAAGGAACCTTTCTCTGATACCAATTGTTGAATGAACAAGACAATTGTGAGGGGGGATAGGGAGAATCAGTTGTAGAAAATTAAAACATTAAAACCCTCTACAATAATCAAATCCACATGCATTCATTAAACCCTTATTTTGTTAAAGTGATTAATCATATAATGCAGATAACAAAAAATAAAATAACGCCATACACAAGAGAACACCATATTTACATGGAAAACCCAATGAGGGAAAAAACATGGTGAGGATTAGCTCACAATATAAGTAATAGAAAAACTGGTACAAGGGCTCACTACCACAATTGGACACATTGTCCAAAAAGGATCACAACCAAGGCTCACTGCTAGAGAAAGAACAAAATAAGATAGAAGGGAAATCTTACATAGAGAATAAATTCTCAATGCAACAAGGAATCCACCACAAATGCTCCAACACTTTTGTAGCCTTGCATGAAATATTTTAGACACCTTCAACTCACTACCTTCAGGAATTGAACACTTGCAATTTACATTGCTCTGCGCAAATTCACATCACTCGCGTTGATCTCCCATCTATCTTATCTCTCTCTTGCATCTCACAACATTACTCTTATTTATATATCAACCTCAACCTCAAAAACCTTCTCCAAGGATGACAACTATTTGTTATACTTACAAATTCAAATTAGGTCACCACCTAAACATTCTCGCGATGGATAGGAATGAAGGCGATGCAGTATAAATCCTTAATTAGGACCCAAATAGATCCCAACACACCTCAAAATGATTTCACAAGCCTTGCATGTAGTGTTAACAAAAGGTCGGCCAATGCCTATGGTAAACACCATAATTATTAAGTACACACTTAAATCAATTTGAAACTTCTAGACAACAAAATTTACTTGAACACGATCTAGAACAAACCTTGAACCACCTGAGATCCAACAAAGACTTCATCCAAACTTGCATCATAGAAATACTTCAACCTAGAACATCTGGTAAACCTTGTTCACGTACTGATGCATGAAACACACACTGTGCTATACAAAATCAAGTGAAACCTTGAATTATGAAAGATAAAAAAATTATAAGCAACTTCCCTAATCCATACAACTTGAAGCCAAACTGAGGAGAAATTCAGAGAAAATACATTTCTCCCAAGCCACAAAAAAGAACACTGAAAAACTGGTTCACACATTGGTAAAAATATCTCATTCTGTAAGATGATCTAGAAACACAAATTATGAATATAGCAACCTATAAAAACCTTGAACAATATATTAGATCTACACAGGAATAGTATCAACACAAAAGAAACATGAAGCACATCTCAAAGCACATTCTGAACACTTGCACAACACTATTTTTTTTGTTTATCAAATTTTCTCCAAAGCACTTAGAAATCAAGTACCAGAGACATCATCTCAGCTCATTACTTCATTCCAACTCATCTTCAGACACTACAACATAAATATAGCTCCATGTACTCACAACACTTCCTCAATATCTCAACTACACATGCACAACCTGCAATAACCCGTTTTCCTCTTTTCACATTTTTTTCAATATCTTCGACATCTTCATCATGCAATGACACATAGTTGACATCAATGAAAAAACCATCTAGTACAATTCCTATTAACATCAATGACAACACCTTCATACTTAAAACACTTACCTCTTTCTCTCTCTCACTTTATCTCTACTTCTCTTTATCCCCCATGTCCATCTTCCTCTTTTTCTACATACCTCTCCCTATATCCCTCCCACACTACCTCTCTATCTATACCACTCCCTCCCTTCCTCACTATCTAATTCTATCTATCTCCCCTCTCTATCTCTCTCTACCTACCTCTCACTCTATCCCTCCCTCATTCCCCCTCTCTCCCTCTAGATATCCCTTTATATGTCTCTTATCTCTCTCCTCTCTACCTCTCTTTCACCTTCCCTCTCTACTTCTCTCTATCTCCACTCACCCTCTCTCTCCACCTACATCTCCCTTTATCTCTCCCACCATACCTCTCTCTCATTCTCCCTCTCTCTATATCTCTCTCCCCTTCCCTCTCTAATTCTCTATCTCCCCTCATTGTATCTCTCTACCTACCTCTCACTTTGTCCTTCCCTTTACCTCCATCTCCCCGTCCCTCTCTACTTCTCTCTATCTCCCCTCACCCTCCATCTCTCTACCTACCTCTCCCTCTAACCCTCCCACCTTACCTCTCTCTATCTCTACTTCTCTTTATCTCCCCTCTCTATCTCTCTCTCTACCTACCTCTCACTTTTTCCCTCCCTCATCCCCCCCTCTCCCTTAAATATCTCTATATGTCTCTTATCTCTCTCCTCTCTACCCCTCTCCCACCTTCATTCTTTACCACTCTCTATCTCCACTCACCACCACTCTCTACTTACATATCCCTCTATCCCTCCCACCCTACCTCTCTCTCATTACCTACCTCTCCCTTCCTCTTTCCCTCCTGCCCTATCTCTCTCTCCTTATCACTCTCACTCTACCTATTGCTCTCTCTCTCTCTCTCTCTCTCTCTCTTTCTCTATACTTACCTAGTGTACATATAATATAATATAATATAAAATATACTCTCATATAATATATGATATTAATATAATATTTAATATATATTTATATTAATATTATATATAATATTAACATATATCATACTATAAACATTATAATATAGTATTTATATTATATCCTATTATATTTATTATAATCAAACTACAATACAATACAAGGGAAGCTACAAGGAGCTAGGAGAAACATATACCTCTCTCTAGCTACCTCTCACTCCATATTTCCCACCCTACCTCTCTCTATCTCTACCTACCTCAATCATTATCTCTCTCCCCCTCTCTACCTCTCCCTGCCTCCCTACTTCCTTCACTCTCTCTCACCTTCCCTCTCTACTCTCTATCTCCGCTCACCCTCTCACTCTCTACCTACCTCCTCTATCCCTCCCACCCCAACTCTCTCTCTACCTACCTCTCCCTCTCTCCCTCCCTCCTTCCAATTCTCTACATCTCTCGCCCCTTCCCTCTCTAATTCTCTCTATAGTGAGTTTTTTAGTGGATAATATTCACCAATTGGCTAATAGTTGAAATTTTAGAATCTAAAATTGGCTAATAGTTCAACCTATAACATGAATTGAATCCCCATATTCTTACAAAATTTTATTATAGTCTTATTTAAATCACCAAAGAATTTATTTTATTAAAAAATATAACTCAAATTTTTTCCATAATATTCGATACATGATTGGTGTCACCCTTTCTCTTCTGTGGTGCAACAGGGTAAGATGTCTTCAAATCTAGGAGATGGCTCCTCTGAATCGATGTGCAGTGGGAGTTTGGGAGGGATTCCCTCCTCTATTAGGGATCTAGATGCTCGGGTTGGGGTGTCGGTTGAGGACTGCATGAAGCCCAATGGAAGGGGTGCAAGGAAGGATGTTGGTGTACAAAGTAGGGTTCGGGGCTTCTCCTCATTGCCAGCGTGTTTGGAACTGGATCTATTACCCTTGCACTTTGTGGAAACATACCTGTCAGTTTCACTAGATGGGGACTTAGGGAATGAAATCCTAGAGAATGAAAAATATTTTGCAGAGCTCGGGCTCATCAACAGGTTCAAAGGTTTTTGGCAGGGTCTTGCAAAGCTTCACAAGTGGATATCAAAACATTGGAGCCCAATTCTGGAAGGTGATGTACAAATTTGTTCTAATGCAAAAGGTTTCTTTGTGGTTGTTTTTGACAATGAAAAGGATAGAAGAGTTGTGCTTTGTGATTATTAATGGAGTTGGGAAGATAAGCATTTGTTATTGTTGAAATTGTGGCACCCAACATTTAACCCTATCACTGAATCATTTGGGAGGATACCTATCTCGGTAAGACTTCCATACCTCCCTCTTCATTTCTCATTTGAACCTTGCTTTGAAGCTTTGGGAAATGCATTGGGGAAATTTTTGCATGTTGATGTAGATACTCTTAATTTCCTGCACACTACATATGCTCATATTCTGATAGAAATGGACATCACAAAGGCTCTTCCTATGGCTGTATTGCTGAAATATTTTGGTCATGTATGTGAACAATAGTTGGATTATGAAGGTTTACCATTTAGATGTTGTTTTAAAATTGGGCATATTGCTAAGCATTATTCCAAACATAAGAGGGACAACTAGGCTTCGTGGTGGAAAGAAGTTTCTCCCCACCATTATTCAATGGATAAGGATGGATTGGTCAGGGATGAGCTAAATGAAAATACTGAGTGCCTAGCTCCAGTTGAACCCCCTAAGAAGGATTTAGGTTCTATTGCAGAATTTCCCTCTAGAGTGGTGTAGGGCAGTGTTACAAATAGAGAGGGTGGGGGTCGATCGATAGAGGAGGGCTTTGTCATTTCTGAAGGAAGCAGTGTTCCAAAAGAAGATCTTGGAGAGCCAACTTGGATGGATGTCGAGGAGGAGAAGTGGCACACAGTCCAACGAAAGAAGAAGAAGGGGGTGTTGTGTTTAGTATGTCACTTCGATCACATGATAAAAGGAAGAGTAGGAAATAGGTAGTATTTGGTTGTTTTTGGTAGTGTGATGTTTTATTCTATGTATTTTTGTAGTTGTAATGTGTATTTTTGTTATTGAAGGGGAAGAGGGTAGTTTGGTTTTCTAGAATGGGTGTTGAGGGTTTTGTAGTTTCTCAGCTATTTAACTCTTTTGTTGTAACTACTGGTTGTTTCTGGTTAATAAAATATTGTGGGATTTCCCTGCCTTTACTGATCAAAAAAAATATTTGATACATGATTATTTTAGATTCATCTAATTTTATAAATTATAGTAGAAATCTATATTGATTCACCAATAGTATATCATAATTACTAGTTGCTCTAGGTTCGTATTTCTAATGTTTAGTTTACACCATTGATTTACAATATAACCTAATCGACCTTGTTGTATTCCATGAGGTGAAATTTACCCACAATCCATAACGCTCATGGGGCTCACAATTTTGGGCCTCATTAACATTATAGATCATGGGTATATTTTACCTCTCAAAGTACAATGAGGGTCATTAGATCAATGATCCAAAAGTGATTTTGAGCCCTATGCGAATTATAGATTGTGGGTACATTGTAACTTGTAGAATATAATGAGATTCATTATATTATATTTAAAAAAAATGGTGACTCAAGTAAATATTATAGTCTACTCTTTAAACCCATCAATAATTTCCACCCTCAAGCCCGTACTTTTCCATCAAAATTATTTCTAGATTTGATGGATTTTCCATCATAATTAATGCATTTTCCTATTATTTTTTAAGATTCTCCATAATTTTCTACAAAATTTTAGCGATGTAAAAAAATTTCCAATAAATTTAATATTTAAAAAAATAAAATAAAAGATTTGCCAATAGAAATAATATTTTTTCCTAAAAAAATGAAAGATTTTCCAAGATTTTATATATTTTTTAAGGTGAGTTTCTTAAAGTTATCATTTTTTCTCTATCTCCCCTCACCCTCTCTCTACCTATCTCTCCCTCCTTCCCTCCCTCCCTCTCTCTCCCTCCGTCTATCCCTCCCACCCTACCTCTCTCTCTACCTACCTCTTTCTCTGTACCTCTCCCTTTCTCCCTCCATCCCTCTCTAGTTCCCTTTATCTCCCATCCCCCTCCATCCCTCCTACCCTACCTCTCTCTACATACCCCTCTCTCCCCTCCGCTCACTATTCTCTATCTTCCCTCTCCCTCTCTTTCTCTACCTACCTCTCCCTCCATTCCACCCTCTCTCTCTCTTCTCCATTTCTCTCTACTTACCTCTCAATCCACTCATCCCTCACTCTCTACTTCTCTTTATCTCCCCTCTCTGTCTCTCCCTCCCTACCTCTCACTCCATCCCTCCCTCATTCCCCCTCTCCCTCTCCCTTTAGATATATATCTATATCTCTCTTCTCTCTCTCTACCTATCTCGCACCTTCCCTCTCTACTTCTCTCTATCTCCACTCACCCTCTCTCTACCTACCTCTCCCTTTATCCCTCCCACCCTACCTCTCTCTCATTACATACCTCTCCCTCCCTCTTTCCCTCATTCCCTATCTCTCCCTATCACTCTCTCCCTCTCCCTCTCTTTGTACCCTTCTCTCTCCCTATCCCTCTCTATACATTTCTCTCCCCTTCCCCTCTCTACTTCTCTCTATCTCTCTTTACATACCTCTCACTCTATCCATCCCACCTTACCCCTCTCTCTCTCTCTCCCTTCCCTCTCTCTACCTACCTCTCTCTCTATCCCTCCCACCTTACCTCTATCTGTATCTCTATCTCTACTTCTCTTTATCTCACATATCCATCTTCCTCTATCTCTACCTACCTCTCCCTATATCTCTCCCACCCTACTTCTCCATCCCTCCCTCTTTCTCTACTTCTATCTATCTACATCTCTATCTCTCTCTAGCCACCTCTCACCTCATCCCTCCCTCATTCCACCTCTCTCCCTTTAGATATCTCTCTTCTATCTCCTCTCTACCTCTCTCTCACCTTCCCTCTTTACTTCTCTCTATCTCCACTCACCCTATATCTCTCTACCTTCCTCTCCCTCTATCCCTCCCATACTAACTCTCTCTCATTATCTACCTCTCCCTCCCTCTTTCTCTCCTTCTCTCTCTTTCTCTCTTTGTCACTCTCTCTCCCTCCCTCTCTCTTTCCCATTCCCTATCTACTTCTCTCTATCTCCCCTCATTTTCTCTCTATACCTACCTCTCACTCTATCCCTCCCACCTTACCTATCTCTCCCCTTCCCTCTCTACTTATCTTTATATCCCCTCACCCTCCCTCTCTTTACCTACCTCTCCCCCATCCCTCCCACCTTACCTCTCTCCATTTATACTTCTCTTTATCTCTCATCTCCATATTCATCTATGTCTACCTACCTATCCCTATATCCTGCCCACCATGCCTCTATATCTCTACCTCTCCCTCCCTCCCTCTCTTATTATCTCTATCTCCACTCACCCTCTCTCTCTCTCTACCTACATCTCCCTCTATCCCTCCCACCCTACCTCTCCCTCCCTCTTTCCCTCCTCTATGTCTCTCCTTGTTGCTCTCTCCCCCTCTCCCTCTATTTATACCTCTCTCTCTCCTCTTCCCTTCCTACTATCTATCTCCCCTCACCCTCTCTCTACCTACCTCTCTCTCCACTTCCATCTCTACTTCTCTCTATCTCCCATCACCATCACTCTCTCTACCCACCTCTCCCTCTATCCCTCCCACCTTACCTCTCTCTCTATATCTACTTCTCTTTGTCTCTCATCTCCATATTCCTCTCTCTCTACCTACCTCTCCCTATATCCCTCACACCATACCTCTCTATCTCTACCTCTCCATCCCTACCTCCATGTCTAATTCTCCCTATCTCCCCTCTCCATCTCTCTCTCTCTCTATCTACTTCTCACTCCATCCATCCCTCATTCCACCTCTCTCCCTTTAGATATATCTATATATGTCCCTCATATTTCTCCTCTCTAACTCTCTCACCTTACCTCTCTACTCTCTATCACTACTCACCCTCTCTCTCTAGCCACCTCCCTCTCTATCCCTCCCACCTTACCTCTCTCTCTATCTCTACTTCTCTTTATCTCCCATCAAGCTGTCTTCCTCTCTTTCTACCTACATCTCCCTATATCTCTCCCACACTACCTCTCTATCTACACCATTCCCTCCCTTCCTCAGTCTCTACTTCTCTCTATATTCCCTCTCTATCTCTCTCTCTACCTACCTATCACTATATCCCTCTCTCATTCTCCCTCTCTCCCTCTATATATCCCTTTATATGTCTCTTATCCCTCTCCTCTCTACCTCTATTTCACCTTCCCTCTCTATTTATTTCTATCTCTACTCACCCTCTCTCTCTACCTACATCTCCCTTTATCTCTCCCACCATACCTCTCTCTCATTACCTAGCTCTCCCTCCTTTCCCTCCTTCCCTCTCTCTCTCCATATCACTCTCTCTCCCTCTCCATCTCCCTCTACCTCTCCCTCTCCCTCTCCCTCTCTCTATACCTCTCTCCCCTTCCCTCTCTAATTCTCTATCTCCCCTCACTGCCTCTCTCTACCTACCTCTCACTTTGTCCCTCCCCTTACCTCCCTCTCCATTTACCTCTCTACTTATTTCTATCTCCCCTCACCCTCCATCTCTCTACCTACCTCTCCCTCTAGCCCTCCCACCTTACCTCTCTCTCTATCTCTACTCTTTATCTCCCCTCTCTCTCTCTACCTACCTCTCACTTTGTCCCTCCCTCATCCCTCTCTCTCCCTTAGATATCTCTATATGTCTCTTATCTCTCTCCTCTCTACCACTTGTTGATGTGTTTTTTATGCACTTCTCAACACAGGTAGTGCGTAGGTGCACTACCTCTCTTGAAAGACAATCTTCCACAATTAGATTGCAGAACACTATCCCAAGGTCTCTAATGTCAGGTCTTGACAGTGCTTGGAGTATCTCAGTTGATTTATGTGATTTGCTAGAATCACAAAGAAGACTTACAGATGAGTTACAAAGCATGGGAAGTTGGGTTTGCAAATGCAGTTTCAAAGTGCTGGAAGTGAATGAACAGTGGCTGTCCACTCAAAAAAACAAGTTAAAACTCATCAAGTTCATCTGATTTAGCTTCATGGTGATGCTTTGGATCCTACTCTAACCAAGGATTAAAATAAATAGCAAAAGGATAAGGTTTAAGAAAGCTATTCTAATCCTAAGATACGAATGAATAGTAACAATGGTGGCTACTGTAGATAGGAATAATATCAAAGGTTTAAATGCATTGAAGACAATAAACAAATTAAATCCTATCAAGCACCATGAAGTACAAACTAGAATGAAAATAAAAATAATAAACAAAGAACATGCAAATCGATTTTCAAACTATTGTTGATTGATCTCCATGGCTCTTCTCCACCTGCACAAGGATGCAAGATTTCGAAGGTTGATAATAGAGGAGTGTTGAGTGCTCATTCCTGTAGCATAACGATGTGATGAAGATGATAGATGGCGATTGAAGAATTATTTTGACAGAGTGAAGATGCTAGAAGAAGATTCGATCCAAATGGCTTGTGAAAGGTTAGATTTATAGATTTTTCGAAGGCAAAAAAGATTAGTTGGCAAAGATCAACAGTTGAGATTTAGTCTGGTAAGATGAACGGTAAGAGATTTTCGAAAGTTGAGAGAGAGATAGAAGGTTTCCTCTTCTTCAATTGTTCTCATTCAGATCCGAAGGAAGGTTGTCGTTTTGAAGAATGAGTTTAAATGAATTTCATAATTAAATAAATTAATTTATTTAATCATATGTGAAGATGAGATTAGAAATTCACATAATTAAATAAGTAATATTTAATTATGTGTGAAGATGAGATTATAAGTTCGCATAATTAAATAAGTAATATTTAATTATGTGTGAGAGATGATTTTAGAAGGTAATTAAATATTTAAAATATTTTATTATTCGTGGAGTGAGAAATGGTATTAAATTAAATATTTATAATATTTAATTTAACTATGAGATGAAGGGGGTGTTTGGAGGAATATTCTCTTATTCGAATTCAAATATTCAAATTTAGAATAACATGATAATCAATATAAATAAATTATAAAATTTATTTAATTTACTTAAGAGGAATATACGAGATGACAATAATTAAATAAAGTTATTTATTTAATTAAGGTAGAAAAATTATAAGAATGAACAATATAAATAAATAATTAAATTTATTTATATGTAGATGACTTTAGGAGATTAATTAAATAATTTATATTTAATTAATTAACAAGCTTGATTAATCATGACCATTTTTAGATGTATATAGCTGCTACAGTAGATAGGCTTCCTAAACTGAGTTTTACTTGACCAAGAGAAATCTACAACTACACAAAACCAGTGTAATCTTCTAAGGTCTGCTGATTTTCAAATTACACATACACATCATGAACATGCAATTGAACTAGGTTGCAACAATGACATAAAGAAGCCTAGGCTAACTTTGCACAACTTGTCATCAACAAGTGCTAAAAGTATGGGCTGGAAGCTCATGAAATACTATAACAGAAAAACCATCATGACATCCATTCAAGAAACTAATACTAAAACTAACATGGAAGGAAAACCCATGCATGCAAGATGAGCAAAATCAAAGAGAACATCCATAAAATCATGTAATGTTGTCTTCTATTGCTGCAAATGCTTTTTACAACAGCTCTCCAACCCTTGCAAATGAAGGGAAAGCCCCTATTTATAGTTTTCCAAAGCCCAAATGAATGGCTAGGATTAATTCACAATGAGTGGCCCAGATTTGATTACATTTGGGTTTCACCTACCCCCCATTATCCAACAATTTAAAATAGATCCTTGTCTTTTTTCTATTTTGTCATCTAGTGATCAGGTGCTATAGTAATTTCATCATTTAGTTGATTGCCCTTTTACTGTAGTAGAAACTGCTTGAAAGCTTCCCTCTTAGTTGATGTGTTTGCACTGTTCTTCCTTGGATCAAATGAGCCCATTGATGATTGGCATCAATGGATTGGTTGCCCTTGATTTAGGCGGACAACTCCCTTATGCTTTCTTCAAGGCCACCCCCTTGCATTTTTGTCCTTGACTTCCTTGGCACATGCCTTCTTCTAACACCAACCCTGTTGGTGGGTGCTAGTAGGAGAGGTGAACATGAAATGAATGGTGACAGGAGCTATATGCCTATCCTTGTTTAGCTTTCTCAATGGGTCTCCTCGACAGACCCATAGCAAGCTCCATAAATCCTGTGTACATGAAACACTGTAAGTGCTTTCATAAATAAATTAAGGAAAAAGTTAGCCAAACCTTGCAAACTCCTTGTTAGATCCATCCATGCATCATCAAAAAATCATAATATCCATATTTAGAGCTCATTTGGACCATAAACATAAATGCGGGTTTGGGGGTGTTGGCTTCCCCTAGGGCAGAAGGACGGTGGAAAGACGACAGAAGGCCAATGACCAATGACATACAACATTCTGCAGGGGCGGACCCGGAAGGCCAGAAGGATGATGGAAAGATGGCGGAAGGCCAACAACCAACGATGGACAACATTCCAGAAGGTCAGAAGGACGACAGAAGGCCAATGGCCAACGACAGACAACATTCCAGAGGGGTGGACCTGGAAGGCCGGAAGGACGATGGAAAGATGATGGAAGGCCAACAGCCAATGGCAGACAACATTCTAGAAGGCCAGAAGGACGGCAGAAGGCCAACGGCTAATGACAGACAACATTTTGGAAGGCTGGAAGGATGCCAGGACTACAAAATGCCAACGAAGGGATGACAACTCGGAAGGCAAGTTCTAGATGGTAGAAGGATGACAGAAAGATGGCGGAAGGCCAACGGCCAACGATAGATAGTATTCCGGAAGGCCGGACCCAGAAGGCTGGAAGAATGGTGGAAAGATGACGGAAGGCCAACGGCCAATGACAGACAACATTCTGAAAGGCTGGAAGGACACCAAGACTGCAAAACACCAATGGAGGGATGGCAGCCTAGACAGCGGGTTCCAGACGGCGGAAGGCCAACGACCAATGACAGATAGAATTTCAGAAGGCCGGAAGGATGACAGAAAAATGGTGGACAGGATTCCAGAAGGCCGAACCCGAACGACCGGAAGGATGGCGGAAGGCCAACGACCAATGAAAGGCCGTTTGAAGACACCGAAAGAGCGACAAAAAACCAGCAAGAGCGACCTGACCAGTCGAGCTCGGGTGGGTCTAGGGACACCCAATTTACAACTTGAAGGAAAACGCCTGAAGGAGACCTAAGGGGACTCAAGACTTAGAAAATTTGAAAAGTGGTCAACTCAAGATGACTTCTATAGGACTCGCTGACCACTTCGAACAACGAAATAGGGGGCACACAAAATTAGATGGGAGCAAAGCAACCCATCGAGAGTGAAAAGAGGGGGTCCCTGCCTATGGCAAGGTGTGTGTGCAAAACATGCACAACACCACTCTCTCACCTTCCATTTCTACCACTCTTTATCTCCACTCATCCCCCCTCCCTCTACCTACATATCCCTTTATCCCTCTCACCCTACCTCTCTCTCATTACCTACCAATCCCTCCCTATTTCCCTCCTTCCCTATCTCTCTCACCTTGTCACTCTCACTCTCCCTATTGCTCTCTCCCCCTCCCTCTCCCTTTCTCTATACTTGCCTAGTGTACATATAATATAATATATTAATATAATATGATATAACATATACTATCCTATAATATATGATATTAATATAATATTTAATATATATTTATATTAGTATAATATATAATATTTATATAATATTAGCATATAACATAATATAAACATTATAATATAGTATTTATATTATATATTATATTATGTAATATATAGTATAATATATGATATAATAATAATATATTCTATAAAAAACCCCCACCCTTGTGGTGCCGAAGGGGGTGTCGCGCCAGCGCCGTTGGTCACGTTAAAAAGTTTACCAGGTGCACTGCAGTTTATAGGGGGTCATGCTACCTGATTCCTGCAGTCTAAATATATATATATTCTATAAAAAAAATTATTATAATATATAATAGACATTCATTTTTTCTTTCAAGATATGAATATTTGGTTTTAGCTTTAAAAATGGATTTTTTTTTTTA
Source organism: Sequoia sempervirens (assembly GCA_007258455.2). Classification (NCBI taxonomy): domain Eukaryota; kingdom Viridiplantae; phylum Streptophyta; class Pinopsida; order Cupressales; family Cupressaceae; genus Sequoia; species Sequoia sempervirens. Next base: position 37,478,207 of record VDFB02000007.1, on the reverse strand, counting down.
TCTTTAAAACATATATTTGATTTGTTTTAGGGGAGAAAAGGGGTATAAAGCCATTTTGGGCTTATTGATAGCCCCCACAAACACTCTATTGTTGAAGATATCATGATTTTTGTGTGTAATTGACAAAAAAATACTTTTGTACACTATTTTACACAAATTTTGATTCTACTAATAATTAGGGTGTTTGTTTTTGTTTGTATAATGGGGAGAAATAGTCATCATAAGGCCAAAATGAATAGGAAACTTCAAGCGAACTAAATTGAGATGATTATGGAAAAAGATAGAGAAAGGAAGATGGGAAGAAAAGGTATGTTGAACACTCTTCAAGGTGAAGGTTCTTTTTCACCCTTAAATTAAATTGAAAGTTACTATTATAGTGAAAATGAAAATGTTGAAAATGAAAATATTGAACATGAAATTAAAAATGAAAATGCTAAACATGAAATTGAAATAATTGCAAAATGTGATCAAATGCTTATTGATAATAGTAACATCATAAAAGAAGAATAATGTGGATATGAACCTTATGACATTGAAATTGCACTCCATAATCCACTCATTCAAAAATTTGATGAAATTGATGGAGCACATGAAAAAATGAAACTCAATATATCTCCAAATTACATAATCTAAGAGAGGACCTTTGTGAAGAAGAAAATTAAACCCCAAATCCATCTTTTTGTAATTAGTTCGATAAAATTGCAAAACATTCAAGAAAACCAAAATGGTTAGTTGAAATTGACGAGAACATAATAGAAAGTCTTGAAGGCAAGATGTCATCACAAGCTTTTTGGTTGTGGGCTTCACAAATTTTCAATGAATACTTTTCCAATAAGACATTAACCTAATAATGTCAATTTTTTGTAAAATTACTAAAGACATACAAAATGAGTCCCTTACTAAAAAAATTAAAGATTTGTGTAAACAAAAAGTCTAATCAAAATAATATTATTGTTAAAAATATTTGAATGCACTAAGCTCTATTGAAAAAAAAATAGAAAGGAAAAAGATAAAAGAGCTTCTTGTAGAGTAATAAAAACCTCATTATTAAGTAATCAATTGAGAAAGGCTTGATTATTGAGGAAAACTTGTTTTGAATTAATCCTAATAAAAAAAAGCATTGTCAAAAGCACTATCAATAATATCAAGACTAGATAGTTCTCTTCAAAAAGATACTTGGGATTTTAGTGGTAGGCTTCCATGAGTTGATAAGAAGCTAACTAATAGCACAAAGGATGAAATTAATTTTTTTGGGAACTTTAACTCTAGAGTATCACCCAATATAAAAGATGTTTTAAAATTAAGAATTGGTGATGAAGACCACAAACCACATCCTAAATGTTTCTTGGAATGTACCCAAAAAACATTGTACAATTTTTTTTTTCAAACACATCCAATTTTTAAAATCTCACGAAATGAATTTGAATCTTGTAATACTTTTTATTGCGTGTCACTTAAAATTCACAATACATGTTGAAAATATCATGTGGATTTTTCTATGTATCAAGAACTATTATTCTATATTTTTTCTACTTTGCATGCTAACAAAATGCTATAGGAGTGTGGTGCAATGCAACTACCGAAGTCATCTAGGACTTATCGGATTTATTTTTATATGTTAGAGATAATGGTTGCATTTTCTATAAAAATGATTGTTTAAATAAAAAGAGTTTAGAATGTAGTAGGTTATCAAAGTTTATATCATGTATTCATGAGGGTATAGAGCATGATTTTGGAAAGAAAATGGTTGATAAAAATAGATAAGAGACTATGAAATACAATTACAAGAGCAGAGGTGAAGGTTATAGATGTGAGTTGGTTACAAAAGAAGTAAGTTTTGCTGATTTTATTTCTGATTTTACAAAAAATATTTTTTACAAGTATGCAATTTACATAGCCATGGGTCTTGATGGTTAGATAAAAAATGTAGGATATGTAGGTTTTTTTTTTTCCGATTGAAACTATTATCTCTATAGTCAATTTTGCAAAAAACTACATATTGCAACCAAAAAATGAAGTCCAGTCTCAACATTACAATTCTATTCATATTGATATTTTTATTCACATAACATATAGACATGCCCTTAATAGTACAAAAGAGAATATGAAGATAGTTAGGGAGTACCACTTTTACATGAGCGATGATTGATCTCATTTGTCAGAGTATGTGTAGTACTATTTTCAACAATTTTTTGATTTTTGTAGGAAAAATATACTAGAATGTTTCAGCATCTTATTTTTTCAAATAATTACACCGAACAACTCAAGAATGATTGTATATTTTATTGGTTGATTGGAATGCATGCAGAGAGGGGTATACCTCATAGTTGGAGTTTTTTGAAACTAGGCATGGAAAATGAGAGCACAATGGAGTAGGTGCATGTGTGAAGAGAGCTCTATTTAAAAAACAAATAAATATTAGATGGCACTATATTTAGTGATGAAAGTTCTATTTTTCAATGGTGTAACTATGCATTTTCACAAGGAGGGGCACTTGATTCAAAAGTGTGCCGGTTCTTTTTGTTGGTTGATGAGGGGATGGTGGGAATGAAATTGGATTGTTAGATAATCAAGGAATTATCAAATATGCATTCATTTCAAATCTTAGATACAATTACATGGACTATTGGGACATGAGAATTATCTTATTTTCATTAGTTGTATTAAATGTGATTAGAATAATTGTGAGTCAAGTGAGTGGGTAGACACATGGATTCCACAATATCTAACCCCTTTATCTGAAGCTCGTTCATCTTTACTCAATGAAATGGAAATTTCAATTGACTATGAACTTATTTTAGACCTTGTACAACCAAGACATGTTTATGTAGTTGTTGCACCATATGGGAATGAAGAGATATTAGACTATTTATTGGCACAATATGTTTAGGGAAAACAAAAGATAACCCAACCTATGGCATATGATGATGGGTTCATATATCCTACTAGATTAGTTGTTATTATTGGAACATGGTTGTGAACATATATGATTAGAAAGAATGGAATTATTGCATTTGAAGACTTTGAGAAGCATAAACCCATACTTGTGTTTTCATACCTAGTTGTAGCAATGAATGTTAAGTTATTGAATCATTATACAAAACCAAGAATAAAATAACTATGGAAAATTAGTAATGGTGATCATGAAGCAATATTGGATTATTTGAAGGTAAGAGATGGCCCCTTAGACACACTTGAGGAGTAGCTCTATTTTTTTATGGGACAAGTATGCTAATGCTCATCTTAATGAGATTCATGTTTTTTCTATTTTTGGATTAAAAGTGGGTTATGATATTAATGAGTCCACTATTGTTGAGTTAAAAGTATGTTAAAGCTTATTTTTCTTAATAATTTACGTGTATATAAAAATGTAGGTTTTTTAGAGAAAAAAGGTATACTTTTCAAGCAATTTAGATCAATACATCCACCATTGTGTTATGAGTATGATGAGGTTATGCTGGAAATGGATCCACATATAATTCATAAGGTGACATCTATGATAGAATTATAAGTAGCAATTTTTAATCTTACATCATATTTAGTTTGAGAGAATGTTCATTTAACTTTGTAGTTCATGTTGATTATGCTCAACAATTTTTCAATATTTATATACAAGTCTATTTCACACAAGTTTGGATCATGATGAGGTTACGGTGGCAATAAATCCACCATTCTTGAGTTTAAAATAGGTCTTGAAGATTATTTTTCTTAATGATTCACTTTCTTATAAATGTAGGTGTTTTGGAGAATAAAGCTATTGTGGATAAGTGATTGAGATCAATAGCTATAACTTTCATAGTGATGAGATAGAATTCATAAGGTGACATCTATGATATAATTTTAAGTAGTGATTCTTAATCTTGCATCACAATTGGTTTGAGTCAATAATGTTTAGTTAAATTTTTAGTTCATGTTGATTACGCTCAACAATTTTTCAATATTTATATGCAAGTCTATTTCACACAACTTTGGAGAATGACAAGGTTACGATGACAATAAATCCACCAATTTTTAATTTAAAATAGGTTTTAAAGATTATTTTTTTCTTAAAAAATTAATGGTATAGGCTTAACAATTTCGAGTTGTATTGATGATTATGATAATATGGGCTTAATTTTTTTTTAATATTTATATGCAGACGGTTTTTAGAGTAGCAATGATTCAAGATCTACCTCAATAAGTGAGGATGTAGGTGGAGAGGAGCAACTTCAAAAATTAAAAGGATAGGGATCACCTTAGGGTGGTAGGGATGAGAATGGAACATAGCCACAAAGAGGGATAGGTTAAGATGATAGCTATATGAGATAGATGCCCTAGGGACACATTTTTGGATATGTGTGTATGCTTTGCAGAGCTGATTTACTCAAGATTACATTGATGTATTTGTACATGAGGACATGGAAAATATGATATTGGAATTATTAGTTATATTGATGATGGATGTGATGTTTTATGTGTATGTTAACAATGCACATCGTATGCAACTAGATTGCTTGGATTTAGATGCTCATAGGTATGAATGTTCATGAATCTCATGCGTATGTATGTTCATGAATCTCATGTGTTTGTGTAATGGTGATTATGTTAATGTTATGCATGCGTTAATTAAGTAAAAATAAATTTTTCCTTTTACTTGCTGATTTTATTAAATTTGTTGTTTGGCCATGAGCTTAACAAACTACTCCATCATAGTTTGGCAGTTTTTTTCTCATAAGGCTCTTAAGAGACTACACCAAAATACAACACCCTAAAATGATTAGGTGACTTGGGGAATGAAAAGAGGCCTTCCATAGCATTTACCCACCCACCTTAACATGTTGGAAAAGTAATTTTTTCTCCATGATACATGAAATTGAAAAATATGCTTCTTTCCATATTTTCACAACTCTCCATAACACTTTTTGCAAGAATGCATTTGTTGTTGGCATGGTGAAATGATGTTGAGTTGAAAAAAACTAAGAGAGGTTAATGTGGAGGGATACCATATCCACTTATAATTCCAAATGAAACATTCATAATTTCCAAAAGCTCCAAGAACTACTCCATCATAGTTTGGCATTTGTTTTCTCATAAGATTCTTAATAAACTATACCAAAATACAACACCTTGGAATGATTGGGTGACTTGGGGAATGAATAGAGGCATTCCCTAAAATTTAACCACCCACCTAGATGTGTTGGAAAAGTCATTTTTCTCGATGATGCATGAAACAAAAAATATTCTTCTTGCCATATTTGCATTGCTCTCCATTGACACTTTTTACAACAATGCATTCGTTGTTGGCATGGTCAAATGGTGTTGAGCTGAAAAAAATTGACTAAGGTTAATGTAGATGGATTCCATATCCAATTTTAGGTCAAGAAAAAACATTCCTAAGTGCCATGAACTTTGAGAAATACTCCATTATAGTTTGGATTTTTTTTGCTCATCAGGCACTTAAGGGACTATGCCAAAATACAACACCCCAGAACAATCGGGTGAATTGGGGAATGAAAAAAGGCCTTCCATATAATTTACCTACCTACCTTGATGTGTTGGAAAATATATTTTTTCTCCATGATGCATGAAACAAAAAATATGCTTCTTTACATATTTGCATTGATCTCCATTGACACTTTTTGTAAGAATGGATTTGTTGTTGGAATGGTCAAATGGTGTTGAGTTGAAAAACACTAAGAGATTTTAATGTGGAGGGATTACATATCCACTTGTAGTTCTAGAAAAAATATCCCTAAGTTCCACGAGCTCTAAGAAATACTTTGTCATAGTTTGGCAATTTTTCCTCATAAGGCTCTTAAGAGACTATGCTAGAATACAACACCTTGGAATGATCAGGTGACTTGGGGAATGAATCGAGGCCTTCACTAGTGTTTATTCACCCACCTTTATGTGTTTTTGAAGTCATTTTTGATCCATGACACATGAAATGAAAAATATGCTTCTTTCCATATTTGCACCGCTCTTCACTAACACTTTTTGAAAGAATGCATTAATTATTGGCATAGTCAAATGGTGTTGAGCTGAAAAAATTGAGAGAGGTTAATGTGGAGGGATTACATATCCCCTTAAGGGTCCAAATGAAACATTCCTAAGTGCCATGAGCTCTGAGAACTACTTCGTCATAGTTTATAATTTTTTTTCTCAAGTCTCTTAGGAGACTATGTCGAAATACAACACCTTGAAATGATTGAGTTATTTACGAAAAATGTAGTGTAGTAAAATGTATACCCTTGCATTTTCACAATTTTTTGGGCCTGCCTTGCTTTATTTATCCCTATTTATGTCTTAATTGGTCCTATTTTGCATCCACAAGCCCTATGAATTATATTTTTTTCTAGCTAATCCTGGCATTCTCCAATGCATAAATGATAATTTAATGATTTCATCTAGGTGTCCCTAATTTTTAGGTTTGGACTAAAATGCCACCTAGGGCATCTTTGTCTCCCAAAGATCTCGAGACCCTAATTTTGAGGCATCTTAATTGGGCCCCTTTTTGGTGTATGTGCACCAAGTTTTATGACTTGGGATTAAGATGCCACCTAGGGTGTCTTAGTCCTTGAATTATTTTTGGGATTTAATTTCAAATTCTAGTGGGATTTAGCTTCCTTTATTTAATGAATTCATATGTCAGCTTGGTGTGATGTAATTTCAGGATATTAAGCATAGAAAAGTATAAATACAAGGTTCATTCATTCATTCTAATCCAAGTATTTTGTGAGAGCATTCATCATAGCATAATTGAGTTCACAAGAGCATTCAAGATCATTTCTATCAAGCATTTGGAGCCATCATCAAGATTCAAGCATCATATCAAAGATATTCTTGCATCATGTGTGTTGCGCTAACATTTGTGATGTAGGGTTTTGATTCAAGCAAGCAATTCAAGTCCATATCTTTGATTCAACATCCATATCCATTGCATCCATTTCACACAAGTTTTTAGACTTTACAACAAGGTTTTGGTGATTTGTAGCATTGCATGTTGTTCATTCACTATTTACCTTCATTATTTCATTTCATTTCAAGGTTTAATTACCAACAAGGGGTTTGACCAAGGAAAACCCTCATTCACTAACAAACAAAAAGTTTTTCCCTTCTTGCATATTTGTGATTGTAGATTTAGGTTGAAGACTTTAAGATCATTTGAAGTGCAAAATTTCAAAGTTGCAAAGTTGCATTGCAAAGTTCTCATCTTTATAGAAACTCACCTACAAGTTGAATCCAAAAGTTTCAAGACCTCAGATCTGAGGAGAAGCAAGTGCAGGCCTTGGATCTTAGGACCACATTTAGAGTTTTCAAAAATTTAGAATGGGACTAATATGCCACCTTGGGTGTCTTAGTCCTCTCGAGCATATTTTGCAGAGATTCCTTCAGATCTTGATCTGACATTCGAAGATTCCACATTTACCCTAAAAAACAGCAGTGTGACTAAGAAAATAGTAAGGGTGTCTTTGTACTTCCTGGCATATCTAGACAACTTATTTGCATTTATGGAATCCTTACATCTCCAAACTTCTGAGGTACACACATCCTATCTTGCTATTACATAATTTCATCATTTGCATCTCTCATTTAGCTTGCATAATTAGGTTTTGAGAGTTGAATGTTATATTTTCCAAGCATTTCCTTGGTGGTGAACCCCATAAAGCTAAAAGAACCCCCTCCTAGGTATTCCTCATTGAGAATTGACTCACCTTGTGAGGTTGATAGTCAATCCAATTAGGACTCCTAGGACATTTTTGAGTGATTAGTGGAAAGAAGGGTGATATCATACACTCATCCCTCCCTTTTCAAAATAAATCATTTTGGTGAACTTGACCTTGTTGAGCATTCATTTTCTTATTTGGAGTCTATTAAATTGATAGATCTAGGTTTCATTCATTCTTGCATTGCATCTAGGGTTTTGCATATTTAGTGAAATTGCTTCTAGGGTTTCTTATATTTGCATTAGTGAAAGTGTATATAGGTTGCATTTTTGCTTTCTTGAATCATTTCATTTCATTCAAAAACTAAAAAGTGCATTTTTCATCATCTTAATTATATTTAGAAACATTCTTATTATATTTAAAATTTAAAAATTTCATTCACCATTGCATCTAACTGCTTGTTACTAGTTACTCTTCCTTGCATTCATTGGCATATTTTTTTGTTTCTAAAAATCAACATCCTGAATAGGAAATCTGTAAACACTGTAGATAATCCATAATTTGTTATTTTTTAGAAAAACCTCTACTAGGACTAAAACACCCTTCTTGGCGTCTTATTCCCTCTCAGGGTTTTTGCATCAAAAGTATCCCTCTGTTGTTTTCTATCTATTTCAGCCTCTAAAACATCAAAATCTCACAAATAGGACCAAGACACCCTTACTGGCATCTTAGTCCTTGTTGAATTTGACTTTCCAGTTTTCAAGATCTAAAATTGCTTTTTTGCGTTTCTGTGGGGTGCCTTTAGTTTTTTGTTTTAGTTTGCAGAATTGTTGTTATTCCAATTTCTTTCATTTCAAATGTAATTGCAAGAATAGAATATTGTTTTCACTACACTTTCTATGGTTTATCCCTTGTATGAGTTGTAGTATTTGGTATCATATTGCTAATATTGTGGTTAGACAAAGTATGAGACTCATGGAATCCCGCGATAAAACACTCATTGTGGATCTTGGGTTATCAAGCTCTCTTACTTCTGGTGTTGGAATTAGTTCACTAGGTATGGACCATACCTTTGATACCTCTGTTGTTATGCCAAGTGTTCAAAAAATGGTTGATTATATCCCTCAAGAAAACATAATGAAAAGGAATGAATACCTAGCTCATTTACAAGATAGCATGAGTACTGAAAACATTTCCAACATTGTTATACCTGCCATAGATAGTATTCACTGCATGATGGAAAGTGATGAAGGACTGTAAGTTGTGTGTAACATAGCTCAAATCTTTTGAAAACATCTTCCTTCCACCACTAATAGTGCTCAAGATTCAAACAATATGCAAAACCAAGGAGGAAGTCAAACTCCTCCCTCTTCAACCATAAACTCAATTCCCACCTTTACAAATCCTCAAATGACCACAACAAAGCAACCAACTAGTAGCATCCTTCCTACCTCAAACATTTCCACTAGTTATCCTTATACCTATGTGGCATCTAATCTTATATCTCCTCCCATAAGCAATCCATTCACTGGTCCATCCAACACATACATGCCACCACCATATTCATCTCCATCACACACTACAAGAAATGATCCTATCATTAACCACCTCTTACAAAGCCTTTCATCAATTCAATTTCAAGTTTCCACCATAAATAAAAATAAAAATGGTTCACCTTCATACTATGTCAAAAGTAACCGACTATCCTTGGAGATATTGAGAAATTTGGTGCCACAAGGTATAGAGATCCCTAGATTTGAGAAATATGGAGGAAAGGGAGATTCTGATAATCATGTTAATGCCTTTATTGCTTTGTGTAGTGACTTTATCCTTGAGGAAAAACTTTTGGCTAAAATTTTTCCCCGATCCTTGAAAGACATTGCCTTGGACTGGTTTTCTACATTACCAAATAACTCAATTCATTCATTCAATGAAATTTTTGAGGCCTTTATCAACCATTTCCAAGTGCATATGGTTCCTAAAATGACATTAGCTGATTTGATGAGATGCAAGCAAAATAAGGGTGAAAAAGTCACTGACTTTATTTCACACTACCATTCACTTTATTCCCAAATCGGTGTGAAGATTCCCGATTCCTACCTTTAAAATATGTTTGTAGAAAATTTACAAAGCAAGATAAGAGATAAGCTCACCATGATGAAATTCCCCTCCTTCATGCATTTATGCATTGCCCTTCGAGACTATAAATTTTTTGTTAGTAGTGAACCAAAAACCACCCCTACCCATTTTGAAAAGTCTGAAGCTTCAAACCAAAACACTTACCAACCTTTTAGAAGAAAAAATAAAAGTTTGCTTCAACTAAATTCCACCTCTCAACCTACCCAACCAATTGATACCCAAATAGCTTTTATAAAGAAGAGTAATCTTTATATCTTTGGGGATCCACAAAGACAATTTACACCCTTACTAGACACACTTCACAACATTATGACCCAACTCTTAAACAAAAACATGCTTACCTTACCTCTCGTCTGACCCCTTGACCCTACCAATCCATTACCTCTAAGATTTATACACAATTCCTATTGTGCTTATCACCAACAAAAAGGACATGATACCAAACATTGCAATCATCTTAAACACCTTGTGCAAGAACTCATTGATTCTAATCATATCCTAATTGGAGGTGTGAATGGAAAAGGTAATAAGTTTGTAGCTCCTTCCAACGAAAACTTGCAAATATTTACCAATCCCATGCCTAACCATAATATTTCATTTGTTAAGGCTAGTGAAACTAAGCCCAATGTGATGAATGTTGACACAAATGATTATAATATGAGAAATCATGAAAAAAATCCTATGGATGATGATGAAAAAAGTCCTATGGATACTAATGAAAAAAGGTCTATTGATACAATGATAGGAGTGATTGACATCAAGCCTTGTAAAAAAAAAAACCATTGAAATTACTTTCTCTTTAGAAGAAACAATCAAACATGCACTTGATGGTCCTCTTTACATAGCTGACAAAATCAATAACAAGCCCACTCCTGGGATTTTAATTGATCTCATCTACGGAGAGAATGTGATCATAGAAGAACTCTTATATGTGCATGAACTTAATTAAGATAGATATGATAAACCAAAGGCATGGATTAAAATGCATGGTGGTTTTTCTCATGCTACAATGGGCTCGATCACACTCCTTAGGACCAAAGAAATCAAATGTATCATTCTCTATCATATCTAATTTGGACCAATTTCATGTGAAGCTAGGCTACAAATGGCTTCACTCCATGAATATGGTCCCATCCATTATCCATAAGTGCTTTAAGTTTCTAGTCAAAAATGAAATATTCACAATAAACCATAGTAGCTTTAGACCCCCATCTTCCCGTGGAAACTTCTCCTTAGATTATTTTTTTCCTAAGCCCATGGAACCTATAAGATGTTGTGAGGACATCCTTTTCCTATCCTACCAAATATTCAAAGAAAAATGCATAGCCAAACTATCCCTTGAAAACTTGCCTCCACCCATGCTTGAACATCCGCCACCTAAAGAAAACAATGTTGAACCTAAAGCCCCTCCAACAAACCAAGACCCATGCATGAATAGTCCCTTACCTATTTCATACGATAGACCTAGAGAAAACAAAACAAGTCCTAATCCACCTCCTAAGAAAATTTATAAAGCCAAAGAGAAAGTGGTTGAACAACCTTCCATGTTTTCTTTCATTCTTCCTTCACAAGAAGCAAAGGAACCTATGGTTGAAAAACCTGCTCCTACACAAATGCAACTTGAAAACTATAATAAAATAAACCACAATGCTAGATACTGTAGGCATAGGCGTCGTGCTATTGCTTGAAAGATGAATGATGAGAACAACATTGAAAATCAAAATCTGAACTTGATAGAAGCAATAAACGATGACCCTCCTCTCTTACCAGAACAAATAAAGGTTACGTCTCCAACACAAAAAGGAATAGAATCTTCTATGGATATTATCATTCATCCTCCTATTATGGTTAACTTGGATGATGATGATGAAACAACTAAAATTGATGAGGAAGTGCATAATGAGTTGAATTTTTTATTTTCCTCTTCCATGAGCCTAAACGAAAACAAACGTGATGATCCTCTTAAACTGAGTGATGCCTAGCATAGTGAACTTGGTGATTCTTCTAGTACAACACTTAATGTTGTCCCTCTTGATAGTGATCTGCATTTTACATATATTGAACAAGACTGGGATGCGGATGACCTATTGGATGGTTAACTCGCATGTGCTTTACTAGTCTTTTATCTTTTCTTTTTCTTTTGCTTTCTTTTCTCTTTTTCTTGCATGTGTGTAACATGATCCCCCGTGATTTTTTTTCTAATGTTTCTCTCTCTATGTGCATTCCTCTATTTTTACCTTCGTTCTTCTATATGTCGTATACATTTTCCTTTTCATTGATCTTTTATCTTTGCTTTTCATTTTCCTTTTTGTCTTATATTTTCCTTTTGGGGATGACACAAGGTGTGAGACACCCTATGTCTCTTCCATGTTGACACAAAATGATTTTCTTTGCTTTCACTCTCTTTGTGTCATTCTTCTAGTTCTATGTGTATTTGGGGAATGATGACAGTTCCAAGCTCTCTATTATCATTGCAGCAAAGACAAATATTGATGCCGAATCCATAGATTCCTTATGTGTTTCTAGGGGGAAAACCTCCTTTCCTTTTTTATTTTTGGCTACTTTAAAGTAATTCATCACAACATTATGTTAGTAATTTCTTCAAAGTGGGGGCATACATTGGCATTATTTTAGCATGATTTCATTTGCATTTTTTCCTTTTCATGTTCCTTGATGTGATTTTCTTTCTTTATGCGATGTTTTTTTCCTCTTGGTGGTGTCTTTAGGTTTGACCTCCTATGAGAGAGTGAGATTTCCTTGTCCTCTCTTGGAAAAATTAGATACAATGTTCCCCAGGATGATGCCTTGCACTTGTCCTCTCTTGGAAACAAGATGAGACCTTTTGTGCTTGTCCTCTCCTGGAAGCATTGGGTATGGTGTTCCCCAAGATGAGACCTTGTATTTATCCTCTCTTGGAGATGTTAAGCACGATGTCCCCGAAGATTAAGACCTCACATGAACTAAGAAAAATCCCTTTAAACATCCCTCTTTCTTGTTGCATTTTCCTTTTGTCCTTATTAAGTCATGGAGGTATGGCTTTGATACAGAATCCCTGGGGCTCACCTAGTGAACATCTAGCTTCACTAGCCCTTGTGAGCATGCATTTTTTTACCTTATTAAATTCATGGAGGTATGGATTTGATATCGTCACTTAGGTCTCACCTAGTGAACAACTAGCTTCACTAGCCCTTGTGAGAATGCATTTTTGTACCTTATTAAAGTCATGGAGGTATGGATTTGATATGGTCCCCTAGGGCTCACCTAGTGAACAACTAGCTTCACTAGCCCATGTGAGTGTGTTTTATTTGCATAGTGGATAACATGTTCCACTTGTAAATTTTTTTGGACAAACAACCTAGACCCAATCCACCACATTGGATGACCAGTCGAAGTTTGATCCATTCCAATTTTCCTTTTTCCTGTCTTTGATGGTGTATGTTTACGATTTGGTTATGGCTTCATATATCATCCACAAGCGTGTTCCTTTGTGATCATGTTGGTTTGCCATAGGATCTTGATCCTGGGGACTTGGTCACCCTCTTGATTATTGTTATCCTATCTTACTAACATTTGTACATTTGAACCCCTCTTGATTGTGTGGTTGGCTACTTTAGTGTGAGTTTGAAGCAAGTTCATCCTCTCACTAAAGTGGTGGCTAAATGTAGTGTAGTAAAATGCATACCCTTGCATTTTCACAATTGTTTGCGCCCACCTTGCTTTATTTATCCCTATTTATGTCTTAATTGGTGCTATTTTACATCCACAAGCCCTATGAATTATATCTTTTTCTAGCTAATCTCAACATTCTCCAATGCATAAATGATAATTTAATGATTTCATCTATGTGTCCCTAATTTTTGGGTCGGGACTAAAATGCCACCTAGGGCATCTTTGTCCCCCAAAGGTCTCGAGACCTTGATTTTGAGGCATCTTAATTGGGCCCCTTTTTGGTGTTTTTGCCCCAAGTTTTATGACTTGGGACTAAGATGCTACCTAGGGTGTCTTAGTCCTCGAATTATTTTTGGGATTTAATTTCAAATTATGGTGGGATTTATCCTCCTTTATTTAATGAATTCATATGTTGGCTTGGTGTGATGTAATTTTGGGATATTAAGCATAGATAAGTATAAATACAATGTTCATTCGATCATTCTAATCCAAGTCTTTTGTGAGAGCATTCAAGAGAATTTCTATCAAGCATTTGGAGCCATCATCAAGATTCAAGCATCATATCAAAGATCTTGCATCATGTGTGTTGTTGTAATAACATTTGTGATGTAAGGTTTCAATTCAAGCAAGCAATTCAAGTCCATATCTTTGATTCAAGATCCATATCCATTGCAGTAATTTCACAAAAGTTTTCAAACTTTACAACAAGGGTTTGGTGAGCTGTAGCATTGCATGTTGTTCATTCACTATTTCCCTTCATTATTTCATTTCATTTCAAGGTTTAATTACCAACAAGGGGTTTGACCAAGGAAAACCCACATTCACTAAAAAACAACAAGCTTTTCCCTTCTTGCATATTTGTGATTGTATATTTAGGTTGAAGACTTGAAGATCATTTGAATTGCAAAATTGCGAAGTTGCAAAGTTGTCATCTTCACGGAAACACACCTACAATCTGAATCCAGAAGTTTCAGGACATCAGATTTGAGGAGAAGCAAGTGTATACATTGGAGCTCAGGACCACATTTAGAGTTTTCAAAAATTTAGAACAAGACTAATATGCCACCTTGGGCGTCTTAGTCCTCCTGAGCATATTTTTTGGAGATTCCTTCAGATCCTGATCTGACATCCAAAGATTTTGCATCTGCCTCAAAAAAAAGTAGCAGAACTAAGACAACAGTAAGGGCATCTTTGTCCTCCCTGGCATATCTGGACAACTTCTTTGCATTTATAAAATCCTCACATCTCCAGACTTCCCAGGTATACACATCCTATCAAGTGTTGTTACATAATTTCATCATTTGCATCTCTCATTTAGCTTGCATAATTAGGTTTTGAGAGTTGAATGTTTATTTATCTTTTCCAAGCATTTGCTTGGTGGTGAACAGCTTAAAGCTAAAAGAACCCCTTCCTAGGTCTTCCTCATTGAGAATTGTCTCACCTTGTGAGGTTGATAATCAATCCAATTAGGACTCCTAGGAAATTTTTGAGTGATTAGTGGAAAGAAGGGTGATATCATACAATCATCCCTCCCTTTTCAAAATGAATCAGAAAATACATAGGCATTTCCTATTGTTTACCCACACATTTCAAAATTTTAGAGAAGTCAATTTTTCTCCATGATGCATGAAACAAAAAAATTCTTTTTGTCATATTTTCACTTCTCTCCATTGACACTTTTTGCAAGAATGCATTCATAGTTGGTGTGGTCAAACAATTTATTTGAAAAAAAATGAGAGAGGTTAATGTGGAGGGTTTTCATATCCACTTGTAGGTCTAGATGAAACATTCCTACGTGCCACTATCTTTGATAACTACTCCATCATAGTTTGGAAGATTTTTGCTCTTATGGCTCTTAAGAGACTATCAGAATACAACACTCTAAAATAATCGAGTGACTTGGGGAATGAACATAGAAATTCCCTATTGTTTTCCCATCCACCTTGACGTTTTGTTATAGTTCTTTTGTCAAAGATATTGACAATTTTGCAATTTTGCACTTTAGAAACTTTTGTTTGAATAATCATTTTCCCATGGACAACCTAAGGCTGTCCTATTTTTCTCAATTTTGTGGACATAATGACACCCCATAGCTAGATATTGGTGTGTACTACCCTAGGCAAGAATAATACTTTATTCTTCTAGCATGTATTCATGGGATTTGATGATCTTGTGGGCTATTATGATTGTCCCAACATGACAATGGACTGTTATGTAGATTATGAAAACCCTAAAATCATGAAAACACTCCTTTTTATGACTTTACCCATCATTACTAAACATCCATGGTATGCATGTTAAAATTATGCTAAGGATACTACCACTTTGCAATGTTACATAAGGATTACATGATATTTTCAAGATTTGATGGCCAATTACTAGTCATCAAATCTACCAAGTGTTCTCATTGTCTCTAAGAGCTTAGGATTGCAAAGTTCATGAGCAAGCTAGAGGATTTTATAGAAGAAATTAAAGAGTGTTTGGGTGGAAGACAAGTAAGTTGATATTGTTGGGATTAAGGTGTCTCAACCTTAGAGTCCTAATATTGATTAATTTAATGTATTATTCTATTTATTTGTATTATTTAATTTCCTATGGTGTCAGGTCATAAATTGGGACCCATTGGATGGGTGGCATCCTCGATGGAAGTGACTAGATGACACATCATCATCCCAAGTGGACATAGGCATCCCACTTTGGAATATTTGACTTATGACAAATTCTATGATGTGTCATAAGGCATCTTTATGTTGGTATGTGGCGACTGATCATGCTATACTGTACACCTCAACATGTATCCTCCTACTACATCTGGAAAAAATTTCCTCCTACTTTTTCGCGTTGTCACCAAAAAGGAAAAATAAATGGAAAAAGGAAAAAAAACCCGACTTTGTAGAACCCTAATTTGGAAGCTTCTAAGCTTGTTAAAAAGGGGTTTGGATGGGGGTTACAGTATGATGAAAAATGCGATTATTCACAAGATTGTAATAGGTTTTTTCACTGGATAATAAAATCATTGGATGGCTGCGGTTTGGTGGATGTAGCTTGAATTGGGTGAACCACGCTAAATTCTTTGTGTTATAATTTATTCTATGTGTGTTTTAGTTTCTCTATTTATTAATTAAATCTGTATTTAATTGTTAGATATATGCCATCTCTAACCCTAACAAGTGGTATTAGAGCGGGTTGTGTTTCGATTATCATCTATAGGAAGGTCTCACAGTTGAGTGGGAGTAATGGCAGACGAGGGTAAGAATGTTGAGAAGTTTAATGGGTAGAACTATCAATTATGGAAGATGTAGATGGAGGACTACCTGTATCAGAAGGATTTATGGCAGCCATTAGAAGGGAAACCAAGAAACCCGCAACAATGTCTGATGTGGATTGGGATATATTGGATAGAAAGGCTCTTGGCAATATTCGTTTATGGTTGGCACAATTGGTGGCATTCAATATTACAACAGTAAAGACAACTCAAGCGTTGATGGAAACCCTGGCGAAGTTATATGAAAAGCCTTCTGCTTCAAATAAGGTATTTCTTATGAAGTGTTATTTAATATGAAAATGGTAGAAGGTGGGTCAGTTACTAATCATTTAAATGAGTTTAATATGGTCACTAGTCAATTAATTTCTGTAAAAGTAAACTTTGATGAAGAAGTTAGGGCTCTTTTGATTTTGTGTTCTTTGCCTGAAAGCTAGAATAGCTTGGTAATGGTTGTTAGCAATTCTATTTGTGGTTCGAATACATTGAAATTTTATGATGTTGGTGTTATTTTGAGTGAGGAAATTTGTAGGAAAAGCTTAGGCAGAACATCCACATCAGACAATGTTTTGAATGCAGAAAGCAGGGGTAGAACAAAGTCATGAGGAAAATCAAAGGATATGAGTTCCCAATCTAGAGACAAGAGGGATTGCTGGTACTGTGATAAGTCGGGTCATTTAAAGAAAGACTATTGGTCTCAGAAAAATAAAGGAGACAAAAAGGAAGGAAGTAAAGAGGAAAATGTGGTAAGTTATAAATCTGATGAGGATGCTTTGATTCTTTCCCTTGATAATGCTGATTATTCTTGGGTGTTAGATTCAGGGGCTTCATTTCATGCTATCCCCCATAGAAGTTATTTTCTTGATTATGTCCAAGGGGATTTTGGGCTGGTTTATTTAGGAGATAATGAACCATGTCAGATTGTTGGAAAGGGAAGGATCAAGATTAAGTTACAGAATGGGAATCATTGGCTACTACATGAGGTAAGGTATGTTCCAAAGTTAAGCAAAGATTTAATTTCAGTAGGGCAACTATATGATGAAGGTTGTGTTGTTACATTTAGTGATAAAAATTGGAAGGTCACAAAAGGTGCCTTAGTGGTAGAAAAAGGTGTGAAAGTAGGAACCTTATATCTTTGTACAGGTCATACTGTTCCTTCTACTTTAATTGTTACGAAAAAAGGTCAATGTTTAGGAACAGTTGCTGCAGTTCAGCAGGTAGAAGATCATGCAGTTGTTGTGGACTCTGAATCAACATTGTAGCATAATAGACTTGGGCATATGAGTGCAAAAGGTATAAAATTACTTCATTCAAATAATGTTTTACCAGGTCTAAAATGTGTTAATATGGATTTTTGTGAAAGTTGTGTGTATGGAAAATAAAAGAGAATAAGTTTTCTCAAGGATGGGAAGCAAAAGAAAGATGAGAAATTGGAGCTTGTGCATACAGATCTATGGGGACCAGCTCAGGTATCTTCTTTCGGTGGCTCTTAGTATTATGTTACATTAATTGATGATGCAACTAGGAAGGTATGGATTTATTTCCTTAGGAAGAAATATGATGTATTTGAAACTTTTAAAAAATGGAGAAGCTTGGTTGAGAATGAGAAGGGTAAAAAGCTAAAATGTCTCAGATCTGATAATGGTGGTGAGTATTGCAACAAAGAGTTTGAAGATTATTGTTCCTCTAATGGTATTTGTAGGTAGAAAATGGTTCCAAGGACTCCACAGGAAAATGGAGTGGTTGAGCACATGAATAGAACAATAATGGAGTGTGCACGGACTATGAGATTGCATGTTGTATTTCCTTTAAAAATGTGGGCAGAGACTGTAAACACTATTGTTTATTTAATTAATAGAGGTCCCTCTAATCCTTTGGGTTGTGGTATTCCAGAGGAAGCATGGAAAGGTAAGAAGGTGAGTTATTCTTTTCTCAAAATCTTCGGTTGTGAAGCAATTGCACATGTAGATTATGAAAATAGAACCAAGCTTGATGTAAAATCAAAGAAATGTATATTTGTTGGATATGGCATTGATGAATTTGGTTATAGGATTTGGGATTTTGAAAATAAAAAAATGTGAGAAGCAGGGATGTCATATTCAATGAGAAAGTGTTGTACAAAGATTTGTTGCTGCAACATGAGAAGAAAGAAAATGATTATGCAATGTTGGATGATATTCCAAATAATGATTTTTTAGTGGTCCTCATGCTTTGTAACAACAACAACAACAAATACCACAAACTCCTGTGAATGTTAGACAATATTCAAGGATAAGTAGACCTCCAAAAATATTCTCTCCCTCTTTGTATACTATTTTGTTATCTAATGTTGGTGAACCAGAATATTATGATGAAGCTATGCAGGTGGATACCAAGGTTCAGTGGGAGCATGGAATGGAAGAAGAAATGGACTCCTTGCTGAAAAATCAGACTTGGGAATATGCAAGTTGCCTGCAGGTAAAAAGGCTTTACCAAACAAATGGGTTTATAGGCTGAAAGAGGAGGATGGAGGTAAGAAGAGATTTAAATCCAGATTAGTTGTAAATGGATTTGCATAGAAAAAGGGTATTGATTTTGATGACATTTTTTCTCTAGTTGTTAAAATGACTTCTATTCATATTGTTTTAAGTATTGTGGTTGTTGAAGATTTGTATTTAGAATAGCTTGATGTTAAAACAACCTTTCTCCATGGTGATTTGGAAGAGGAAATATATATAGAAAAATCACAAGGATTTTAGGTCAAAGGTAAGGAGAAACTAGTGTGCATATTGAAGAAAAGTTTATATGGCTTGAAGCAAGCACCTCAACAATGGTACTTGAAATTTGATAGTTTTATGGCTGAGCAAGGCTACAACAGGTGTAATTCTGACCATTGTGTTTATTTTAAGAGGTTGGATAATGATAGCTACATTATTTTATGTTTATATGTTGATGACATGCTTGTAGCAGGGTCTAACATGGATCACATAAGTGATCTAAAACAACAGTTAGCAAAATATTTTTCTATGAAGGATATGGGAGCAGCAAAACAAATCCCTGGTATGAAAATTTGTAGAGATAGGAAAAACAGAAAATTGTTTTTATCTCAAGCTAATTATGTTGAAAAGGTGTTGCAGAGATTTCATATGGAGAATGAAAAAGCTATCAGCACATCTTTGCCTAGATTTCATTTGGTTGGTGTTGGAGAATGGATAGGTCAAGCTGGACAAGATACATACAGATGCCAATCCAGCAGATATGTTTACAAAGGTGGTGACAAGGGAGAACTTGAGCTCCTCTTCAACTTCGGTTGGCCTTCAAGGTTGAATTCAAGTATAATAGAGCAACAGGGTCCAAGGTACTTATTTCTAGTGGGAGATGTAAGTGCAATAGTGTCATCTTGGATCAGTCTCCAAGTGGGAGATTGTTGGTATGTGGTGACTAATCATGCTATACTGTACACCCCGACATGTATCCTTGCCAGGGTCCAGGCAGGGGTTTGAGGTTGGTAGCCCCCAAGAAAAATTTTCCTCCTACTTTTTCACGTTGTCACTAGAAAAGGAAAAATCAACAGAAAAAGGAAAAAACCTGACTTTGTAGAACCCTAATCTGGAAGCTTCTAAGCTTGTTAAAAAGGGGGTTCAGATGGGGGTTATAGTATGATGAAAAATGTGATTATTCACAAGATTGTAATAGGTTTTTGCACTAGATAATAAAATCATTGGATGGCTACGGTTTGGTGGATGTAGCTTAGATTGGGTGAACCACGTTAAATTCTCTGTGTTATAATTTATTCTATGTGTGTTTTAGTTTCTCTGTTTATTAATTAAATATGCATTTAATTGTTAGATATCTACCATCTCTAACCCTAACACTTTATGCATGGAGAAAGTTGGCACCCAAGTTGGGTTATGACAGGCTATAAGAGAATCAAATATTTTGGTTAGTTATGACAAATTCTCTTATGAATTCTGTGATGAATCTCTTATGGCAGATTTATGATAGATTTTATGATAGTTGTAAGGAATCTATCATAGGCTATTATGAGAACATTTTGGGTGCCCAAGCTTGAAGAGAGAATAGTGCATGTTATGATGATTGTAATGGGTGTAAGGGAATATCATACATGTGTCTAAATGCATGTCTACAATGTGGGATATTGTGCCAGGTGTATTTGGACGCCCATCCTCTTCTAGATGCTTCTCTTGGATTGTATTATCTATATATTTTATGTCTTGCATTATATAATTCATAGTTTGTTTGTAGGTAATGAAGTGCTACCAGAATCACTCTAGAACAAGTGTTTGTTTCGAAGCACTTGTTGAAGAAGCTTTGTACTTGAAGCTGCATTGTAACCTCTATTTAATTGAATATAGTAGTACTATACTTTTGGAGGATGGGGTTTTTTTACCCATAAGGGTTTTCCCCATGTATATATAGTGTTTGTTGTTTATGTCATGTTCTTGTCGTTCTATCTCATTCTTTCAGTGTGTTTCTTCTTACTGTAACTGTATAAGGTGTTAAAAGGAAATTTTTTGTCACTCTCCCCTACTTAGATTAGTGTAGGAAGTTATGTCCACTCATCTGGCTTCCTTTCAGATATAGTTTTATGATGCTTCAATTTTTATTTCCTTGATCCCTTCCCTTACAAAGCCTGAAGGTAGCATTATTACATAACCAAATATGAACAAAAATTAAAATTATAATAAAACTACTAAAAAACCAAAAGTATAATAAAACTACTAATCAATGAACCTTATATTATTTAGTTTTCTCCTATCAATAGTAATGTGTGTGATGATTATATGCTTATAAATTCATGTTCTAGTGATGAACTACCTTCATTTATCCAATATGGTATGTTTCTTAATGATCAATATTTTTCACTACATATGAACCTTATGGTATTAAAGGTAGTATTTTACATAATGATCTATCTTCCATGATGATAATATACATATTTCTCCATCTCTCATACCTTGATGAATCAACTATTATAGAAAGAGGTTAAAGGATGTTGCAACTATAGAGACTAATGATAAAGGAATCAAATTTGGTGAAGTTTCCTGAGGTAACCAAATTTAACATTAATATAGATGAATTACCAATTGTAACTGACTAATGATAATTTATGGTTGAAAATGATATGTAATTCATAAAATATTAAAGTGCAATATATCAATAAATTAATCTATAACATGTTATTATTCATAACTCAACCATTCCAAAGTGGTTATATATTCAACTTTTAAGTTTAAACATAGAAAAACATGCACACAAGGAACAAATTATATTGTATATCAATTTTTATATATAAAAGTGTAGAATAATTATGGACACATATACAAATTGGCATATATGACAATTCAATTTTTTTTTTACAAAATGTGACATATGTCATCTCAAGATCTATATATAATGTATAGGCTGAATAGTTATGTATCAAATCCTAATTATCCTACTGGCCCTAGATGTCTTAATAAAATCCTATTTAGTTGTGGTTGATCATCAAAATTTAGCCCCTTCTTGCCACTTGATGGATTTGAAGTTGACTAAACAATAATAATTCAAACCATAAGTTAGATTAATTAGCTTAATGGTAAATAAGTTAGACTACTAAATAGAAACTTATCTACTATAATTTAGAGCTTCTAAATTAACATCTAAATAACTATACTATACTATAATTTCTCTAAACTATCAATTAAATTAAAATTCAATTCTTGATTACCTCAACTCTTTGTTTCTTTCCCGATAAACATTTAGTAAATGAGGGTCCCTCAACATGATAAGGAGTCCTAGCATATTGTAATGGTTGAGGAGCCACATAGTTGAATTATGGAATAGACTATAATAGATCAAATAAAATTTGATATAAATTAATATATAATTATTGACAAAGAAGGAAACACATACAGAAAAAGAGGTTAGATGTGTAAATTAAAAATCTATATTACTAAGCATAAAATTATATCTGCTACAAAAAAACATATACCACCAATGAGGTTTCTTCTATTGTTTGAGAAGGACTTGTCATGGATGAACCAACTATAACTTCCTATATAAAAATGAAAAGTATGTAAGATTATTTGTATGTACACATAATCATAATATATTCAAAATAAACATGTAAATCACTACAATAAGTTCTATAAGTTCTTTAAACTATTAATTCAATTACCTCAACTCTTTGTGATTGCTCTAAGACTCATTTTGTGAATGACAATCCCTTAGGATGATTAGGTGTTCTACTAAAACATATTGGCAAAGATGCCACCTCATTCAAATTTGGAGTATACTACAAAAGTAAAATAAGATCAAGATATAAATTAATATATTTAGTTAATCACAATTTAAATGATATGCATATAATAAAAAAATAAAATTGTACAAAAAATTATACCGTCAAGTCTAGGCCAAAATCAATGGCCGAAAGAGTACCATGATAAACTTCTCTAAGTTCCCCCTCTATCATAAATTGTTATCCCACTTAAATATACAATAGTACTAATATTTGTTATATTAATTTTAAATAAAATGAGCTATGAAATAACTTTAAGTTTTACCTGTACAAAAGATTGACCGTCCTACTATTTTCTAACCCTTGATGGCTCTCCTTTTGTTCTTTCATCCGATGCCTCTATAGGTGTTCTTGACTTTGATATTGGCTCATCTCGTGTAGGTGTCATACCAAGAATATCATATTCATATGTATTTAGGGGTGGCTCACTAGTCTCTCTGAGAAGGCCTAAACACAAATGATTGCACATAGTGCAATGATGAGGCACAAAAATATGTGTAGACAAGGATGGTCCACCAACATCATCCAATTGAGAAAGAGTATCAATTTCATGAAGTTGGTAAAATTGAGATGTGTAATCAAATGGTCATTCAAAGAGTGCATGGCATTGAGGCTCTGAATTGTTACATTTGCAACAATGTCTAGGTGTACTGTTGGAGGTGGAGAAGGAATTAGAGGAGGGATAATATATAGACCTTGCATTTGTCACATTGCCCTAGGTCTATCTAGAGGCATTCCTCTACATACTCTTTGGAAATTTCTAATTTCAAATTAGTTAACATTCCTTTATAAAACAAACTTTGCATATAATTTGTGAAGGAAATATAGAGGGACATCAAGATTTTTGTTGGGTAGTTTATCAAAAACCATCCACCAATGATCCCAAAAATTTGTTGTCATACCCTTATGTGTGCACTATTTAATGGAAAATTTAGGCTTACGTACATCAATGGGTAATCTAGTTTTAGGATTCACAAAATGTTGTGTTAATTAGGATTTGGATATGTCTAATTATTTAATTTGATTATTTGACACTTCCCATTTGAATATTATTGCCTCTTCGATTCTCACCACTCTTCAAATGACTTGTGTTGGCTTGTGAGGATTTTAACATGAAAAGTAAGTCCCTATAACGTGTTTTTCATTGAAGATAATTGAGGGTGCCAACATTAAATTTCTACAATGTTCTTCAATTCACTAATAGTTTTTTCAATTAGGTCCTCAATTGAAAGATGGTTTGGTGGGGAAGAGATTTGTGGGGGAGGGTTTGGGTTTACAACTTCCTCTACCATTTGAACCTATTGCAAATTCAAAACTTTAAAAATAACAAAAAAATTAACTAATTACTAAAATTTATAAATAAAAACCTAATTTTTACTAAAAATCTCAATAAATTTTGATAAAACTACAAAAAAATGAGCTTACTTGGCCAATTTGAGCACCAAAATCCAAAATTTCAAACCAGATATCTATTTTGTAGCTTTGAATATCTATTTTGTTCTTCATAGTCCACCTCCTCAATCCTCGCCTATCGGTCATTTTATTTTAAAATGACAGTCTTTTGCTTTTTTTCATATACACTTGAAGAAAATAGATATCTATTTGGAACAAATATCCATTTGGGTTCTTTATTTTGTGTTATATAAATAATATATTATAATAATGTATAATAATAAATAATTTAATATATAAATAATACTATATAGGAAGATGGTGTGTGAGTTTGGTTTGATCTATGTGGGTGTGGTTTCCCGTGGCCTGTGAGGCTCGGGCTGCATGCCTGATCTCTTTCTTGCATGTGTTTGAGTGCTTGTGGATTGGTTATTGTGTGTGTTGCTTCTGTAGGGGGGTTTGCTACTTACAGGGTGGGTTTGTTTGCTTCTACTCATATATTCTTCTTTTATGGCTGTGTGGGGCTATTCAAAGCCATCAGTTTCTTCTTGGACTACTTGGGTGGGGCATCGACCCTCTTGGGCTTGGTCTTCTTTGATTTTTGATTGGGTGGGTTTTGTCTTAATTTTTCTTGGAAAATGGCTTCTTCTTTTAGCATGGATAACCATGGCAAGGGTTCATCTTGAATCAATGGTCTTTATTTGTGCAAGGTGAATGGATGCTTAGAAGGATCATTTGATCGATTGGTGTTGATAATTCAACTTGATTCTATGGTGGAGGATGTTGAGTATTATAGTAACCATGTGTTGATTTGCAAGTTCATAGGGATGAGGGCATCAATCCCTTTTTTGGATTCTTGGGCGTGCAAGACTTAGAATCTAGAGGGTGATTTTGACATAATGTAGGCGGCCAGTAACTTCTTAATGGTGGATTTTTTCTATGTTGTTGATAGAAATTGAGCTTTTGAAGGTGGACCTTACTTCTACAATCAAGTGGGCCTCTTTATTGAACCTTGGCATTTGGGATTCAACTCTACTGAGGAACTCCCTTCAAGGGTTCTAGTTTGGGTGTGCCTCCCCCATTTGCCTTTAGAATGCTAGAAAAATGAAAATTTGTAGATGATTGCTCTCATGCTCGGCAAGCCCATTGGGCCTTCGCAAGAAACATTGACTAAAAGGGTTCTCTCTTTCACTTGTGTGTGTTGTTGGCCTCCTAAAATGGTTTAATAACTAAGTCTTTAGGGTTGTGACTTAGAGATTGAACATCTATACTGAGCAGCTATCTTACTCATCATGAAGGTGCATTTCACTTGTCAACCTAGGGATGTAAACTTGAAATGGGTCAACACTTTATGTGCAGTAGGACTTCATTGCAATCATCCATAAAATAAGAAATAAATAATGCTGAAAATGAAGCATTGGAAAGAAGTCAACTGAAATTCTGAACATAAATCAACATCTACACTAAGCATTACAATTGGACTGAAAAATGAAAGATAAAAATGATAATCTCAACAAATAGATAGGAAACTATTTTGTCTGCCTTGGCTGCAAGAACAGTCACAAAATGGAATTTCAGTGACTACAGGAATAGACAATTGCTGAAATTGAAACTAACTACTGAACAAAAAGTAACCTTTAAACTAATAGATAAAATTCTCACCAAGTGGGCCCCCTTGGGTGAGTCTCCCTTATACTAACTCAAATGCAGCAACTCAAAATGTCATATTATTACTTGGAAGCATAGGTACAATATCTTAGCAATAGAATTGTAAAACTAGAAAATACTAGTACAAGCTCAGAGTATCCAACCTTATCAAAAGGAGCATCTGACCATTATTTATAGGGAGAAAACTATTGGCTATCCCTAACTACCTAGGAATTCAACTCCATCAAAATAGGACACTGCTTATTGGAAGCATAGGAAAAGATGGAGAGAGTTATGTGTGCACTTAAATTGGTCAAAGCAGACTAGAGCTTCAATGGGAATCTAGCACAACACACTCCCTATATTTTCTCAATGGTTACATCCTTTCGTTTGAATTTAGAATTTTCCCTCCATGAGAGTTTTCCTACTTTGAATTCTTAATGATAAGCTTCTTGACTTCTTAACAATCAACCAATCAACAAGAATTTCTCCCACATAGCAGACTTTGTTGACATCAACATTTTAGTGGAAACCTGCAAAATAGCATTAGCACACACAAACAAATGTATATCTATAATTACCTCAGTAACATTCATTCAACCACTAGTAAATTCAACATAGATAATTCTCATAGCATGATAATATCATTGAAGTCACAAAGAGAAAGCTTATGTCCAAGGTCTACGGTTTTAAGGAAAATATCAACAACCAAGTATCAAAGTCTAGGATAGTAACAATGTAAATATGTAATGAATCCTATCAAAATTGAGTCATTAATTGAGCTCATCATTCCCCCCAACCTAACATTTTTCTAGTCCTCCAGTAGAAGGAGCACTAAAATTTTGCCTAGTTAATGCCCTGAAGTCAGCTTCTGCTAGTTGTCCCACATAAGTATATGTGGTGGTTGAATTAGGATCCCAATAGAATCCTTGTTTTCTCTCTAGTTTGTTCCATCTTGTTCCTTTTGCAACTATGTCATACTGGTAGAACTTGTAATCTGGCATAGGCCACAATAATGCAAGTGGTTGAAATGTTAAGGGAAGCCAACACTGTTGCTTCCTTCTACCAATCTGTATATACCTATCAACCCTTTTTCATGTTGCAACATAGTTCTGTAAAGAGTGGGGCTCAACTTGTTTCAATTCTTTTGGAAAATTGTTCCACCTCTGTGCTAAATATCCCATTACTTATTTTCTTGTGGTTTCAGCTACCCTCTCATATTCTTTGTAGGTTTCTTCTCTGATGGGCATAATCTTAGCTTTGTAGTTGGGGTAGTAAAGAATTATGTTTCATGTCATGAAAATATCTCCAGGGTTACTAGATTCAGCCTTGATAAGTAGGGGAGTATGAAGTTCCCTTTCCCTATAAGTTCTATATTGTTGTCCCCAACTAATCTCATTTTGAATCCAGGACATAAATTCCCTCAAATGAAGGTCCCCAATATACAACAAGGGATTCCAATCATGATCATCAAACAAAACATAATTATGTAGGTATAATTCACATAACAAATTTTTAACATCAGGAGGTGCAAGCTGATAAGCCTGGAAGAATTCATGTGGAGTATCAAAAGTAGGACTCAAACCTAAAATGATCCTTGATAACTTGAAGGAAAGATTTTTCTCCTTCAAGTGTAGGGAATACACTCTAGGAGGAGTTCTACATGCTAGCATTTTGGGTATTAATTCTACCACATTATCTACCCTTTCCTTTAAGGTAACAATTTCTACATTCTTCTCTTCAATCTCTACATCTTTCTTTTTAATCACATTTTGTAGCTCACACCTTTCCTTTTTCCATTCTTCTTCCCTTCTTTGCATCTCACTCCACAACTTCAGAGCTATGTCATTCCATGAAAAATAAGGAGGTTTATTTATCCCTACCAAATTCTTCTTTAGCACTGAATCTTGTTGTTCATACAACACCAGTTGCAGTGATTCAAGTTTTTCATCATGCTCTGGCTGTAGGAACTCTAGATTCTCATTTTTTTCTTGTTGTAGGGTATCTTGACTTTCATCTTGTTCTTGGTTCTCAACTTGTTCTACAATGGCAGCAAGCTCTGCCGAACTGATATTGCTTGATCCTAAAAAATATCCTTTTCCTCAACATTCACTTGCCCTGTTGGGGCTTTTGCCTCCTCCCTAGATGTTTTTGTAAGCCTAGGGCTTCTCTTTGGAGGTACACCAATGGCTGGCCTAACTGGTTTTGATCTCTTAGGAGGGATTTTGTCTTTTCCATTGGCTATAGGAGGAATAGTATTATCAACCTTTCATTTTCTAGGGCTTGGTGTTGGTTTTTCTACCACTTGCATTTTTTCCTTTCCCTTTCTCACTTCTGCTTCTTTCTTTTGTGCCTCTTCTCTCCTAAGGGAAGCCCTAGTTCAAATTGGGGTTTTAACAGGGACATTATTGTCAAAATTTGAGGATGAACTTTCCTCTCCTAAATGTTCTGACTCATAACACACAATTTCAATAGCTTGCTCAATTGCAGGAGGGTTTACACCAGAGGTTGATGCTCTAGGAGTAATTTTAGCAGCCCTCACTTCCATCCTAATCCTACGAGGTTGAGGCTAACCTCTAACAAGTTTTGGTCTAAATTGATCAATATTTAAAAACTTCTCCCATGTCATATCAGATACTTCATGCATAATTTTTTCTACTAATAATTTGATTAAACAATGGTGAGAGACAAAATTATCCCTACCTTTCTATTTTTTGACCGCCATGATGGCAAGGAGATGATATAGCACATTGGGCACATTCCTTCTTCGTCTATGACTCATATGGTTTAGTAGCTTGAATTGTACAGAATGAAGGCATGACTAGCGGCCCTCACAATTGATGTACTTAACAATGTGGATAGCTACTTGTCTCCATGGCCCAGGGAGACAGGTTCCTTTTGTACCCTATTTATCCACCACCAATGGAGGATCATGTAACGCCCTACCTTGGTTACCATTATAACAAAGTGTAAAGAGTAAAGTTAACTGAATAATTTTTTTTTAAAGTTAATTGATTACACAATTGCTATAAAGTTTCCAAGACAGTGTTACATAAACATATTAAATAAACTCAACACATTATCATAATTCAAGTACAAAACTAATGTCACAAATGTTTTAGTTTACATAACTTAATATAATCAAATATCCAACTAAACAGATTACAAAATGAGAGATTTCAACAAATCTCAATACAACAATAAGATGGTAAAATGAGTACACTCTTATACAAGAGGTGAGTTTACAAAGTAGAAAGTGATCACAACACAACTGATGTCCATATCCACGAACATGCTTCGCATCCACAGTCACGATCCAAGAGGTAACTGGAACCATCTGCAAACATAGGACCATATGCAAGAATATCCAAGGAAGATAGAGCATGGTTTCCTCTCGACCACATGAAACCCGAAGGTCCACTCCCTCCATGCTAGGAGATATTGACAGGTCCACAAACAAAGAAGATAGAACATTACATTTACGAGGTTTACAATTCACATTACGACATAATGTTTACAAATCAAAACGGATAAAATCTCAGTATCAAGTTACATTAAATTGAAATCTGAACACAAGGAAACACCATCATGATATAGACTAAGAGTGTCATCACACCGTCAGGATAGGTTACCCTGGTGAACCTTCCTAGACTACCGGCCCTCTCCAAGAGTTACCCTGGTACCCTCTACCGATTCCCGGCCCCTATGCAGACTAGTGTGGAGTCGTTTCATCTTTCAAGAGGACAAGATGGCGACTTGCCATTCCAGGCCTTCTCAACCTTTTCTCAACCTAAATGAGCGTTAAGAAAATAGGTGAGGAAAACATTATCTGAATTAGTGTTTACAACTACCCAACCCCTAATACATTAGTTAGGTTTTCACTGAATTAACACACCTACGATAGGTTACCCAGACAATCACTTAAGGATTTCCGCCCCTACTGCAAGCCACTCTTTCTATAACATGACTCAACATGAACATCTAGGAGTCGCTATCAAATGTAAAGTTCAAATCCACAAAGGTTTACATTTCCAACCAGAATTACAGCTTATTTCTCAAAGTTTCATAACTTCAACAAATATACATACAAAGCTATACCCCCAAATAAATATACATCACGATTGAGTAACATAGTTTAGAGATTAATAAACTTGACAGTGTGATTTTCACTTTCCTAGTCTTTAAGGAAATGAAACATACATCACTAATGTTACGAAGGTATACACAACTAACTTTTATCACAAATCAATCGCCATGAAATAAAAATTCCACATAAACGAACTATAGAGGTTAAGATAGACTAAAACGTATTGAGTTTATAATACGAATCTTACTTCTCTAGTTTTAATGAAATATAAATAAACATTTTCAACGTTATATGTAAACACACCCAACAATTACATTTATCCAACTTCTATGAATAAATATTTTACCTAATAAATAATCTATGGATATATTATATTCCTAATAATTTCAAGAATTGAATTCACTAACTTTATAACATAAAAACAATACAAATACTATATATTTAATAATCCAATAACCTTGAAAAATAAATAAAATAAAACATAATAACTTATAATTTAAGTTTCTATCACCTCTTCTTTTCTCATTCTAAGTCTCACACTTTACTCACACTTACGCTAAGTAAGAATCTTATCTAATAGTTGATCTACCAAGAATCTTCCTCGATCAAAGCATGCAAAGAAGAGTTCAATATAAGAGTAGAATAATAGTTACAGACCAAGATCTTTACTGAAAAGAATCTTTATGACTGGAGGAAAACTACAAGACGCTATGCAAGATATAAAATAACTATATGTATAGACAATTAGTTCCAGACGTAAACAGTAAGAGTAACAATATAATTAAGATCAGAATTCGCCATGCAAAACATTGAAGCAAAGATTATTCTAGCAATACCGAATTTCATTAATAGAAAACTATTCTAAATTTTAGATATTCACAGGAACAAGGCTGTGTTGGTTTCACAGGAAGGACAATCTATAAAATAACATGCTAATTGCATGCAAGATGTGGAGTATACACAGATTAAGGCATAATTAATCTAAACGCATGTCTAAAGGATCTACAGGTATAGGCATCTAAAGAAGAAGTCGATATACCATCTCAAATCCGAATTCAACTACCAATGGATGAATAGTATGGAAACCCTTAAATCACCTACTATTCAAAGGAATTGATATCAAGGTATCTAATAGTCGGTATCTTGAATAAAATCCAAAATGAAAGTTTAAGAGTCACACCCAAATCTGCAGATGTTATAACTCTTTTCTTAAATAACGTTCACTAAGAACTTAACAAGACAAGGATCCCATTAAGTAGAACAACTTAAGAAGATTTTATACTTGAAGAATCTTCAGACATTAAGCAAATGAGATTACAGGTATATCTGATACATACCAAACAATGGTATAATCAAAAGCTCCAAGGAATGACAAATTTCAGACATAATATTAACATATTCCAAAATCTTTTCATCTAAACAAGAAAATTGGCATCAAGCCAAGATAAAAAGATTTTAAGGAAATCTCAGAAATCTAGCTCAAGACGTCATTTGTACTGTTTGATTATATGTTTACTACAACCTGTTAATAGCTAACTCTTTAAAATACTCCGATGTTATAAAGTCACAAAATTATACATTTAGCAAACAATAATCTGAACCAAACTATTTAAATAGTACGGCATGCAAATTCTTGGTTGGGTAGCGCCTATTTATATTTATACGTCCATTCTATTTAGTGGTGATTTTATCAAATGCCATAGATACCCAGGAGAAACTACAGTTATCAAGGAAAAGACATATCTCTGTTTACATTTTAGAATTGCTTCGGATCCATTCAAAAAAAAAAAAGATCAGAAATAAAGCCTAAACTAACTTCCAGCAAATCCTCATAATGACTTTCATAATAAATGAACTGCCAAGGCGTATTGGATAAAGATCTCAAAACTTCTAAGCATTTTCACAAAAATTGCTAGCCATCATCCAATTCAACTAGGCACACGAATATTTGAGGAAGGATTAGGAATGGTCGATCTTGATTTCCACTATAGAAAGCACCAATTCACAGAAAATTCAAATAGAAAAATACTTGGCAAATTGTTAGTTGTCCTGTACCGAATTCTCTGACTGCTCTTTCAAAATTCTCAATTAACCACCAGAACTCCTGAAATATTGCCGTCCTCCTCTTTTCAGAAATCTCCTATGTAAATTACGCATGTATCCCTGAACTAATTCGTTCACTGAGCTAGAAATATTATTGAAGTTGAAATCCAAAAGCAGCTTTTTTGTATTCCAAAACCCACGATCTCTGTAAAAAGCCCCCAAATTTCCCAAAGCCTACCAACTTTCTACAAAAATTTCCAGAACCTAAGATAACCAATTCCTGTACTTTCCCAATGCAATAAGTTTTTCCCTAATATGGTCGACCAGTTCAACATAACATTAACTCTAGATCCCCCTTTTAATTATCTTTCAGTTAGAAATTTTATAAGTTGAAGAAGACTTCTTCTCATACATATCTGTTTCCACTATTACAGGGACTAAATAGGAAATAGATCTTATCTACAGCCGCACGGGTGAAGAGGTAGATGTAATACATATTTAGAAATGATAAGCTTTGACCAAATTCTAGCCGCCGAGACAATAGTCAATTACAAAGCCAACAGATTTAGTTTAAGATGGCTGTGCCTAGATTTAGAGGAAATTTTTTATATATTAAAATTGTAAGTTGTGATTCTATAGTTGAAAATAAATAAAATACCAGTGGAAGACTTTATCTTCAACAATTCAATAAAAGAGAATTACAAGTATTAACAGACCGGTATCTAGTTTATTATTCTACCAGTAATACCCTGCGTATGCTATGGATTTCTTCTACAATATTTAGAGGGTTAAGACAAGAAGATAGGATATAGTATCGCCAAATTCTATGAAGACCATCAACATATATATATATATATATATATATATATATATATATATATAACATCATCAATAATGGTACAAGGTGATGGCGTAGGAAGGACAGGATATAGGTAAAAGAAGAGATCTAAATTTTATTATAGGATTTATGACCAAATCAAGATTATTCCATAACATTTGATTGTTGAATCTAACAATTTTCTGTTTAATTTGCATAATAAAAACAACAATAATATTATTTTAATTAAAACATTGCAACGAAATAACTTATTTAATTTTACTTAATAAATTAAATCATTAACGTTGGTTAAAACATTAATAAAAATTTAATAAAATTAATAATTATATTTGCAAACACAAAACAATATATATTTGAACACGACAAGACAAATTGGGCTAGACGGGGTAACATAGAGATACTCGTTCAAAAACGAACGATGGTTTAAAAGGACCTGTCAATACCTCCGACAACATATATAATGAATTAGGGTACACTCAGACCTGACAAGCAGGTGGAGCTATTACCCGGTACCTGTGTCTGCAGGAAAACATCAAGGTTAAAACATGTATATATATAAACTCATGTTAGAAAACACACCGTGAATAAGAATTGCAGCGTGGGAGGATACTCACGAATGAGTAATGCCACACTATCTTCTTCACCAACACAAATGAGCAAGATCAATCATAAACCATCATAACAATATGATAACCATAAGCAATAGTCAAACAATTAAACCATAAAATGTATGAGTCTATCACAGTATCATCAAACTAACATAACCAAATAACTAGAATGTCAATGTATCATCCGTAAAATCAAAACAACACAGTATCCAGGATCACCTCAGAAATGAAACAAAATAATATCAAAGCAATCTAAAATGTCTATCAAGCATAATCAAACTAAACAATATGTCGAAACTGGAGGGACACTACATCCTCCCCCCCTAGGATAAGGCTTACTCCTGGAAGCCTGCAAAAAAAAAAATACATAACATGCACAACCAAAATATGTCCTCTGAAGAGATAGAAGACTCATTAATGAGGTCCCATTGGACCCGTATCCAGTCAACATCTCGATCCCTTAGGATCAACTCCTGACTCTGAAGGATGTGCACGGTTCTCAAAGAATGATGCCTGTCCTCCACCAGTAACCTCTCTGATTGCACCTTGGTGCTCAACTTGATGGTTACCCACCGTGGTAAACACCTTATGTGATATGCCTGCGTCTCCTACTATCAGCTCTGAATCTGCCGGTCTCTGACTGAACCCAGAAGTGCCTTTTTGAGGACATTGACGAGAAATATGACCCTATTGACCACAAGAGAAACATTCTATACTCCTCCTAAATCCACTATCTCCTGGAGGTACACTAGATCATGGAAAACTACCTCCACTAACCATACACTGAGAACTCTGTGCTGGTTGATTGAAATGATTACGACGAGATCATAGCCAACTCTGATATCTTTTCTTCTAAACCAAATACCGTCGTGTTGGGACTAAGAAATCTTATGCTCTGACTGCAAGGGTTGTTGCTACTCACCCTTATTGGGTACCTGAAGCCCCTTGGAGAAGCTCGCAACCTAAGATTGACCACCTTGAGATCCAACACCAATGGAAGGTGCACTACCAATCTGGACCCCCGTCTGACCACCTAAGACCATAGATAGATTCTCTTTAATAGTTTGAGCCTTATCCACGCCTACCACCATGCTCAACGAATCATGCAAAACTTGGGGCGGTGATTCCCACTAACTACCCCCATGACCGCCTCTAAGGCCATGACCACGACCTCTAACACGACGCCTAGGCATGATCCTACAGAAAAACCAGAACAAGTCTTGTTATAAGACAAACAAAACAAACAAAGGAAACACATCAACCAAATCTAACGTCCTAAGCAACCTAATGGGCTCATTAATCTAGAGCACCCAGTGTTAGAACCTTCGCTCTGATACCGATCTATAACGCCCCGCCTTGGTTACCATTATAACAAAGTGTAAAGAGTAAAGTTAATTGAATATATTTTTTTTAAAAAGTTAATTGATTACACAATTGCTATAAAGTTTCCAAGACAGTGTTACATAAACATATTAAATAAACTCAACACATTATCATAATTCAAGTACAAAACTAATGTCACGAATGTTTCAGTTTACATAACTTAATATAATCAAATATCCAACTAAATAGATTACAAAATGAGAGATTTCAACAAATCTCAATACAACAATAAGATGGTACAATGAGTACACTCTTATACAAGAGGTGAGTTTACAAAGTAGAAAGTGATCACAACACAACTGATGTCCATATCCATGAACATGCTTTGCATCCACAATCACGATCCAAGAGGTAACTGGAACCATCTGCAAACATAGGACCATATGCAAGAATATCCAAGGAAGATAGAGCACGATTTCCTCTCGACCACGTGAAACCCGAAGGTCCACTCCCTCCGTGCTAGGAGATATTGACAGGTCCACAAACAAAGAAGACAGAACATTACATTTACGGGGTTTACAATTCACATTACGACATAACGTTTACAAATCAAAATGGATAAAATCTCAGTATCAAGTTACATTAAATTGAAATCTGAACACAAGGAAACACCATCATGATATAGACTAAGAGTGTCATCACACCGTCAAGATAGGTTACCTTGGTGAACCTTCATAGACTACTGGCCCTCTCCAAGAGTTACCCTAGTACCCTCTACCGATTCCCGGCCCCTATGCAGACTAGTGT
Source organism: Sequoia sempervirens (assembly GCA_007258455.2). NCBI lineage: Eukaryota > Viridiplantae > Streptophyta > Pinopsida > Cupressales > Cupressaceae > Sequoia > Sequoia sempervirens. Next base: position 37,442,466 of record VDFB02000007.1, on the reverse strand, counting down.
GGAGTCGTTTCATCTTTCAAGAGGACAAGATGGCGACTTGCCATTCCAGGCCTTCTCAACCTAAATGAGTGTTAAGAAAATAGGCGAGGCAAACATTATTTGAATTAGTGTTTACAACTACCCAACCCCTAATACATTAGTTAGGTTTTCACTGAATTAACACACCTACGATAGGCTACCCAAACAATCACTTAAAGATTTTGGCCCCTACCGCAAGCCACTCTTTCTATAACATGACTCAACATGAATGTCTAGGGGTAGCTATCAAATGTAAAGTTCAAATCCACAAAGGTTTACATTTCCAACCAGAATTACAGCTTAGTTCTCAAAGTTTCATAACTTCAACAAATAAGCATACAAAGCTATACCCCCAAATAAATATACATCACGATTGAGTAACATAGTTTAGAGATTAATAAACTTGACAGTGTGATTTTCACTTTCCTAGTCTTTAAGGAAATGAAACATACATCACTAATGTTACGAAGGCATACACAACTAACTTTTATCACAAATCAATCGCCATGAAATAAAAATTCCACATAAACGAACTATAGAGGTTAAGATAGACTGAAACGTATTGAGTTTATAATACGAATCTTACTTCTCTAGTTTTAATGAAATATAAATAAACATTTTCAACATTATATGTAAACACACCCAACAATTACATTTATCCAATTTCTATGAATAAAGATTTTACATAATAAATAATCTATGGATATATTATATTCCTAATAATTTCAAGAATTGAATTCACTAACTTTATAACATAAAAACAATACAAATACTATATATTTAATAATCCAATAACCTTGAAAAATAAATAAAATAAAACATAATAACTTATAATTTAAGTTTCTATCACCTATTCTTTTCTCGTTCTAAGTCTCACACTTTACTCACACTTACGCTAAGTAAGAATCTTATCTAATAGTTGATCTACCAAGAATCTTCCTCGATCAAAGCATGCGAAGAAGAGTTCAATATAAGAATAGAATAATAGTTACAGACCAAGATCTTTACTGAAAAGAATCTTTATGACTGCAGGAAAACTTCAAGATGCTATGCAAGATATAAAATAACTATATGTATAGACAATTACTTCCAGACGTAAATAGGAAGTAACAATATAATTAAGATCATAATTCGCCATGCAAAACATTGAAGCGAAGATTATTCTAGCAATACCGAATTTCATTAACAAAAAACTATTCTAAATTTTAGATATTCACAGGAACAAGGCTGCGTTGGTTTCACAAGACAGACAATCTATAAACTAACATGCTAATTACATGCAAGATGTGGAGTATACACAGATTAAGGCATAACTAATCTAAACGCATATCTAAAGGATCTACAGGTACAAGCATCTAAAGAAGAAGTCGATATACCATCTCAGATCCAAATTCAACTGCCAATGGATGAATAGTATGGAAACCCTTAAATTTCCTACTATTCAAAGGAATTGATATCAAGGTATCTAATAGTCAGTATCTTGAATGAAAGCCAAAATGAAAGTTTAAGAGTCGCACCCAAATCTGCAGATGTTATAACTCTTTTCTTAAATAATGTTCGCTAAGAACTTAACAAGACAAGGATCCCATTAAGCAGAACAACTTAAGAAGATTTTATACTTGAAGAATCTTTAGACGTTAAGTGAATGAGATTATAGGTATATCTGATACGTACCAAACAATGGTATAATCAAAAGCTCCAAGGAATGACAAATTTCAGACAAAATATTAACATATTCCAAAATCTTTTCATCTAAACAAGAAAATCAGCATCAAGCCAAGATAAAAATATTTTAAGGAAATCTCAGAAATCTAGCTCAAGACATCATTTATACCGTTTGATTATATGTTTACTACAAGGTTAATAGCTAACTCTTTAAAATACTTCGATGTTATAAAGTCACAAAATTATACATTCAGTAAACAATAATATGAACCAAACTATTTAAATTGTATGGCATGCAAATTCTTGGCTGGGCAGCACCTATTTATATTTATATGTCCATTCTATTTAGTTGTGATTTTATCAAACGCCATAGATACTCAGGAGAAACTACAGTTATCAAGGAAAAGACATATCTCCGTTTACATTTTAGAATTGCTTCAGATCTATTCTAAAAAATAAAAGATCAGAAATAAAGCCTAAACTAACTTCCAACAAATCCTCAAAATGACTTTCATAATAAATGAATTGCCAAGGCGTATTGGATAGAGATCTCAAAACCTCTAAGCATTTTCACACAAATTGCTAGCCATCATCCAATTCAACTAGGCACATGAATATTTGAGGAAGGATTAGGAATTGTCGATCTTGATTTCCACTATAGAAAGCACCAATTCACAGAAAGTTCAAACAGAAAAATACCTAGAAAATTGTTAGTTGTCCTATACCAAATTCTCTGACTGCTCTTTCAAAATTCTCAATTAACCACTAGAATTCCTAAAATATTGTCATCCTCCTCTTTTCAGAAATATCCTATGTAAATTACGCATGTATCCCTGAACTAATTCGTTCACTGAGCTAGAAATATTATTGAAGTTGAAATCCAAAAGCAGCTTTTTTGTATTCCAAAACCCACGATCTCTATAAAAAGCCCCCAAATTTCCCAAAGCCTGCCGACTTTCTCCAGAAATTTCCAGAACCTAAGATAACCAATTCCCATACTTTCCCAATGTAATAAGTTTTTCCCTAATATGGTCGACCAGTTCAACATAACATTAACTCTAGATCCCCATTTTAATTATCTTTCAGTTAGAAATTTTATAACTTGAAAAAGACTTCTTCTCATACATATCTGTTGCACTATTACAGGGACTAAACAGGAAATAGATCTTATCTACAGCCACACGGGTGAAGAGGTAGATGTAATACATATTTAGAAATTATAAGCTTTGACCAAATTCTAGTCGCCGAGACAATAGTCAATTACAAAGCCAACAGATTTAGTTTAAGATGGCTGCACCCAAATTTAGAGGAAAAAATTTATATATTAAAATTGTAAGCTGTGATTCTATAGTTGAAAATAAAGAAAATACCAGTGGAAGACTTTATCTTCAACAATTCAATAAAAGAGAATTACAAGTATTAACATACCGGTATCTAGTTTATTATTCTACCAGTAATACCCTGTGCATGCTATGGATTTCTTCTACAATATTTAGAGGGTTAAGACAAGAAGATAGGATATAGTATCGCCAAATTCTATGAAGACCATATATATATATATAATATCATCAATAATGGTACAAGGTGATGGCGTAGGAAGGACAGGATATAGGTAAAAGAAGAGATCTAAATTTTATTATAGGATTTATGACCAAATCAAGATTATTCCATAACATTTGATTGCTAAATCTAACAATTTTCTGTTTAATTTGCATAATAAAAACAACAATAATATTATTTTAATTAAAACATTGCAAAGAAATAACTTATTTAATTTTACTTAATAAATTAAATCATTAACGTTGGTTAAAACATTAATAAACATTTAATAAAATTAAATATTATATTCGCAAACACAAAACAATATATATTTGAACACATGACAAGACAAACTGGGGTACACGGGGTAACATAGAGATACTCATTCAAAAACGAACGATGGTTTAAAAGGATCTGTCAATACCTCCGACAACATATATAATGAATTAGGGTACACTCAGACCTGACAACCAGGTGGAGCTGTTACCTGGTACCTATGCCTGTAGGAAAACATCAAGGTTAAAACATGTATATATAAACTCATGTTAGAAAACACACCGTGAATAAGAATTGCAACGTGGCAGGATACTCACGAATGAGTAATGCCACACTGTCTTCTTCACTGACACAAATGAGCAAGATCAATCATAAACCATCATAACAACATGATAACCATAAGCAATAGTCATAAACAATTAAACCATAAAATGTATGAGTCTATCACAGTATCATCAAACTAACATAACCAAATAACCAGAATGTCAATGTATCATCCGCAAAATTAAAACAACATAGTATCCAGAATCACCTTAGAAATGAAACAACATAATATCAAAGCAATCTAAAATGTCTATCAAGTAGAATCAAACTAAACAATATGTCAAAACTGGAGGGACACTACAGATCACTAGGTTCAATAAATTCAGCCCTGGCTGACCTTGCATCTTTTGTAGTAGGGTATGGCTGACCATCACTAGGTAAGCCCATTACCTCCACAATTCATTCCTTACTTATAGTTACCTCCAATCCTTTTACTATTGTCTTCCCCTCAGAGATTTTTTGTGCAAATTCCTGTGCAATGTCTTTATTGTAGCTTTCGAGCTTCAAGAAATAGTCTAGCCACCCGCAATTTCTAAATTCTTCCAAAGAAGGTGCATCTTGAATTACCACGTTATGAACTATGGGTTCACTCCAAATTAGCCATCCTCCCATTTTTTAGCTACCCGCAATGAACAACCACTCTGCTAAATTTTCATTTTTTTCTTTGCAATCTCTTTCTGAAAAATCCCAACTTCTTTTTCCTGTAACTCTTCTTTTTGTCGTACTGAATGGAAATGTCATATAGCTTACTAAATTACTTTCATTAGGTAACATTTGAAATTGTGACTAGGAAATAAAGGTTCATTAATGAGGGCTATTATCGAAAGAAATGGCAACGGTTCAGTGACATCTTACACATGCAAGCCATCACATCAATTTATCATTCAAATTGGCTCAGTTTAAATTTGTTGATATGGCTGACACATGGACTTGAGTTGACACTTCCCCCCTAACCTAATTTATAGCATGTGTCTGCACAGGCTAGTGGATGATTATGATTGGACAAGGAAGAGTATAATTGAATGCTATGCAAAATATCTACATTAAATTACAACAATTAAATAAATGTATTAAAAATAATAAAGATATAACAAATTATTTTGCACATACCTTAAATCTTGGAGTATCTTTGCAAATAATTCATAGAAAGTACTGATTACCTTTAAGAAGTATGGTTGAGAAATTAATGCATTGATAATGAAATGGAATGAAGTGATGGCGAAGTGGAGTGATGGTAGAGTTATGAAAGAGGGAGAAGATGGAGATGGATGGGTGCATTAATGAAGAAGTGGACTCCCACAAAAGTGGAATTCTTTATTATGAAGTGGTTGCATGTGCACTTGGATCAGTCAGAAGGAGAGACACTAGGTTTGCTTCCTTCAGCTGTAGGAAGTTTGAGGGTTGGGTGTTGGTTAAATTATTGCATGAATTCTTCCTTGGACGTTGGCTTGTGATACAACCTTAATCGGTGACCATTGACCAGAAGTTTGAATCTAACAGGGTCAGTGGTCATGAGTTGTACAACTTTGTTGGGAAAGACTTATGCAACCTTGTATAGTCCCAACCATCTAGTCTCAGCATACCAAGGAGTATGCACAGTAATGAAAAAAAATGCTCATCAGGGAAAGAGTCATCAATGACTTGATTATCTTCTGATGTAGTTAGTCTAGAAAGAAAATCTACTACAACATTTTCTTTACCTGGTTTATCAACAATGGTGATGTCAAACTCCTGCATCAGTAACAACCGTCTTGCTAGCCTACCTGAAATAAGGGGCTTATTCATGAGGTATCTTATTGTTGCATGGTTTGTATGAATAGAAATCTGATACCCTATTATGTAGTGTCTAAATTTGTTAAGGGCATAAATGATTGCTAACATTTATTTTTATGTCACTGTGTAATTGAATTCAACCCCATGCAAGTTTTTGCTAACAAAATAGATGGAATTCTTTATAGTTCCTTCTTTCTATCCCAATACTGCTCCCACATCATAGTCTGATGCATCTATATGAATGTGAAAGGGAAGTTCCCAATTAGGTTCTTTAAGTACAGGAGCATGGGTTAAAGATGCTTTGATATCAAAGAATGCCTTGTCACAGTCCTTTGTCCACTAGAATTCAACATCTTTAGTGAGGATATTGTACAATGGTGTTGTCATTTTACTGAAATATTTGATAAAATGCTTGTAGTACCCTACATGACCCAAGAAACTTCTAACATCCTTTTTCTTTGCAGGAATAGGCAGATTGGTAATCACTTCAATCTTTGTTGGGTCTACTTGAATTCCCTTTCTAGAGATGTAGTGCCCAAGGACTACTCCTTCCTACATCATCATGAAACACTTCTCACTATTCAATGACAGGTTATGGTCTTCGTATCTCTGTAAGACCTTCCCTAGATTCTCTAGAGCTTCTGCAAAATCAGTACCATAGGTAGTAAAATCATCCATATAAATTTTCATGCAATCATGTGAGATGTCTGAAAATATACTAATGACTTCCCTTTGGAAAGTTGTAGGTGCATTACACAAACCAAATGGAAGCACAAAGTAGGCATAAGTCCCCCACAGATAGGTAAAGGTGGTCTTCTCTTGATCCTTAGGTGCAATTTGTATTTGGTTATATATAGCCACCAAATCCATCTAGAAAAGAAAAATGTTTCTTTCCTGTAAGGGAATCCAACGGTCAATGAAAGGAAGGGGAAAATGGCCTCTTTTGGTGGTAGTGTTGAGTTCCATGTAGTCAACATAGACTCTCCACTTTCCTCCCTTTTTGGGCACAATCACCAATGGGGACACCCACTGACTATCTGAGATGGGGTAGATAAATCCTGCATTCAATAATTTCTAAAGTTCCCCTTTGACAATTTCTCTCAATGTAAGATTGATTCTTCTTTGTGGCTTCCTTACTGGTGTGCAATCATCGCTGATATATATCCTATGAGTGCATAGATTAGGATCCAATCCCTTCATATCATGGTAGTCCCATGCAAATGTATGTTGGTGGGTCTTTGGTATGTTTGTCAATGATAGTTGATGTTCTTCACTCAACTTGCTATTAATATTTAGATATTTTCCTTTTGACACTTGCACTTGTGTGGTTAACTCTATCATAGTTGCTTCACTAACAATTGACATTTTTAGTTCATGTGGTAGCAATGTATGGGGAATTCCAGTTGCTACAGGAATTTCTATTGTAGGAAGAGCGGGCAAAAGTGTCTTCACTGAACTGGCATAACTAGATTCATGAGTAGATGACTCTTCATGCACCTCACAATGATTCTGAATTATGTGGGATAACACTTCATCTTCCTCCTATAGTTGCATGAAAGAGCTTCTTCCTAACATCATGAGTTGTGCCACATAATTGACTTCCTTAGCCTCTTCTACAACATGTGGCCATATGGTGTTCTCCATGTCATGGGATGGTTGAGCAAGGGGTAGAGAACAAGCTTTTTGGTACTCTTCCCATAAAAAATGGTCATGTCTCCTGACCTGCATCCAATGTAAGCATCTGTTGTGGCCAACCATGGCCTCCCTAGGATAATGGGGTACCTGCCTAGTGTATCTTTAGGAGAAAGAATCATAAAATATGTTGGATAATCCCAAGAATCTAGAGTTACCACAAGGTCCTCTACTATACCATCAGTTTTGACAATGGAATTGTCAGCAAGCTGGAGGACAGTAGGAGTGGGTCTTATGTTTGCAAAATTTAGTTGTTGTAGGATATCCTTAGTCATTACATTTATTGCTGCCCCCAAGTCAATCAAAGCATTCCTTATTTGGATTCCATTTATGACAACTCCTACCACATGAATACTTGGGTTAGTGTACTTAAGAACTCTGACTTTTCCAAGCATGATGTCTGCTAACTGTCCTACCACATGAACCGTGGTGGGGTCTCTCTTTTTCCTCCCTATATTTTTGAGGCATGCCTATTTGATTGCTTTACCATATATAGGGACATCTTTTATGGCTTGAAACAAAGGTATCTTGACACATATGTGTTTCAATTGATCCAAGATGTCAAAGGTTGGTTCCTCCTTTTCTTCCTTTTGTTTAGCAACTTCTAACCTTTGAGGAAATGGTGGATCTTGGATAGTCTGGTGAGCTAGAACTGGTTCAGGATCTTTAGGCACACTAGGCTGAATGGGGACATTTAGATGCTCCTCTTCTTCTACAGGAAGCCCAGTGATTATGGGTGTGGAAGGAGTTGGAAAAGTAGTTCCTGAATGCAGGTGGATGTCACTAACACTCACAACATATGTAGGAAACTGATTAGGATATCCAAAGTATACTGGTTGCTACTATTGTGGTTTGTTATTTGGGTTAGGTGTGGGTTGAGCTGGTAACTGAGTAGGTCTAGGTGTGCTTGAAATTGAGCTAGTAGGAGGAGGAATTATAGTAGGTTGTTGGGGCTGTGATGGTGGCTGCATGTAGCTAGTTGTCTGGTTTGGCCATCATTGTCCTCCCCTCCATTGGGATGTTTGCTGCCAGTTTCTTGGGGGTGGCTGCCAATTCCCCTAAGGTTGTTTCCACTGGGGTGGAGAGTTTTGATGATTAGGCCAGGTATTCGAAGGGTTATTCCAAGGATGAGGTGGATATCCTCCATAGTTGGATGGATATGGGGGTTGCCATTGGTTACCAGATGAATAAGAATTGAAATATGGCCCAACAAAAGATAATGGATCTGGTGGCATACCTTGTCTTGGAGCCCATGGCCTCCTTTGTGCAATGTAGTAGACTTGATCATCTTGACTCTGGACTAACTTGAATTCAAGTGGGATAGACTTGCTGTAAATATTAGCTACCATTTTGCATCTGTAGTCCTTCTTTTGTCTACAATGAGGGCAATATTCTGCCAACATTGCCTCAACCTCCTTATGCTTCTTCTTTTCTTGGAGTGTATCCAATTGAGTAGCCAGATTACTTATGATGTCTTTCTTGAAGTCTACCAACAAGGGAGTAATCTCCATCCTTGAAACTCCATTGGTGGATGATTTACCCATAGAGGATTGGTAACCTCTTCCCTTCTTTGAAGCTACCCTATAATAGTTTTGACATATCTTCTTGATGTCATCCCAAGGAACTTGAGTGATATCTCCTTCTCCCATCAATTCCAAAGCATCAATGCAACTTTCAGTGATCCCTCTAAGGAAGAGGAGCTTTTGGGACTCCTCATTGATTGTATGATGTGGAGATTTTTGCAGAAAAAATAGAAACCTTGAAATGTAATCTTCCAAACTCTCATCTTCCTTTTGCTACATCCTAAATATGTCATCTCCTCTCATTTCACTACCCTTGCAATATTCTTTGTACTTCTCAAGAAACTTTGTTTTCATATCATCCCAAGTTTCCACATTATTCCTACCTAAGCTCATAAACCATCTTAATGCAGCTTCTTTCAAGGTGGTAGGAAACAACTTAAGCCTATGAGTATCAATGGTGTAGTCATAGCTTCTACAAAGAATATCAAACTCAAACAAGAAAGTGTTAGGGTCTTCTGTGACAAGTCCATAAAACTTAGGAAGGAAAGAAGCAGGGATGTTCTTGAGGTTGTCAACTTCATTCTGATGAGTAATAGATGGAAAAGATGGCTAGTTTGGTCAATTTTTGTGTCTATTCTCATTATTCTCATCACCCATGGTTGCTTGATGAAGTTCCAAAGAAAAGGGATTCTCAATTTTATTTTGGTCTTCAGAGGAAGTGTCAGAACTAGTTAGATCGGGAAATGCATCAGTAAAAGGGGATGCTTCTTCTTCTTCATCTCTTGGAAAATTTTGATGCTCAACTAGTTGGAATGGAATAGGGTCATTAGGAAGGAATATCCCATGAGAATCTCTCCTCCTTCCTCTATGTATACGGTATCAAATCAATATTAGCTAGCTCACACAAAGAATTGACAAAAGAATAGTGGGTCATTACTTTCCTAAATGAGGGGTATACTAAGAGAAAACTTTCAAAAATGCTACAACAAGAAAGAAACTATCAATGACTCCAAAAAACTTCCTATTTTGACACCATCCCTGACAATGACGCCAAAAATGTTGGCCTCCTACAATGGTTTAATAACTAAGCATTTAAGGTTGTGACTTAGATATTGAACATCTATACTAAGCAACTATCTTACTCATCATGAAGTTGTATTTCACTTGTCAACCCAGGGACGTAAAATTGAAATGGGTCAACAATGTATGTGCACTAGAAATTCATTGCAATCATCCATAACCTAGGAAAGCAAAAATGTTGGAAATGAAGTGTTGGAAATAAATCAACTGAAGCACTAAACATAAATCAACATCTACACTAAGAATTAACAACTAAACTGATAATGAAAGATAAAAAATGATAATCTCAACAAATAGACAGGAAACTACTCTGTCTTCCTTGGCTCTAGGAACAATCACATAATGGAATTTTAGTGGCTACAAGAACAAACAGAACTGCTGAAATTGAAACTAACTACTGAACAAAAAATAACCTTTAAACTAATAGATGAAATTCTCACCAAGTGGGCCCCCTTGGGTGAGTCTCCCTTACACTAACTCAAATGAAGCAACTCAGAATGTCATATTATTACTTGGAAGTGTAGGTACAATATCTCAACAATAGAATTGTAAAACTAGAAAATGCTAGTACAAGCTTAGAATATCCAACCTTATCAAAAGGAGCATCTAACCATTATTTATAGGGAGGAAACTACTGACTATCCCTAACTACCTAGGTAGTTGACTCCATCAAAATAGGAGGATTCCGCTTATTGGAAGCATAGAAAAAGATGGAGGGAGTTATGTGTACACTTAAATTAGTCAAAGTAGACTCGCTTCAACAAGAATCTAGCACAATGCACTCCCTATATTTGGTCAACAACAAATATGACCATTAAAAAGGTGGTTACATCATTTCATTTGAATTGGAAATTTTCCCTCCATGAGAGTTTTTCTGCTTTGACTTCTTAATGATCAGCTTCTTGACTTCTTAACAACTGGTGAATCAACAAGAATTTCTCCCACATAGCAGGATTTGTTGACATTAGCATTTTAATGAAAACCTACAAAATAGCATTAGAACGCACAACCAAATGTATATCTATAATTACCTCAGTAACATTCATTCAGCCACTAGTAAATTCAACATAGATAATTCTCATAGCATGATAATATCATTGAAGTCACAAAGATAAAGCTTATGTCTAAGGTCTATGGTTTTAAGGAAAATATCAACAACCAAGTATAAAAGTCTAGGATAGTAACAACATATATGTAATGGATCCTATCAAAATTGATCCATTAATTGAGCTCATCATGTGTGTTGAAATTGATCTGAACAAATTCTCGTCGGATTCGATTGACATGAGAATTGGGTCTATCTCTTGAACTTGATAGTTGGATTATGAAGCTTTGCCCTTCTGTTGTCAGTTATTTCATGAATATGGTCACCTACAATGGAAGTGACCCAAAGTCATCAATACTATAGGTATGGGTAATTATTCTGCTCAGTCAACTCAAAAGTTGGACAAAGGTAAAGCTCCCATATAGGGGGTGGTGGTGCACAAGGATGGTTTTGTCTCGGTCAAACCTTTTAACAAAAATAGGAGTCAAAAGAGGACTCTCAAGGATAGAAAAGAAGAGGAAACATTTAATAGGTTTGATTCCTTAGATGACTTGGTTTAGGAGGAAGGCGTTCCTCTTGATATTCAAGTTGTGGATGGCTCTACTATTGAGAAGCACCTTGGGGATCAAATAGATTCCTTCTGCAACTCGACACCGTCATTGTGCCCTTCTATTCAAATGGATATGTGCCTACCTTCCTTAGATTCTGTAATTGTGGAGAATAATTTGGTGTCTGGAATAACTATGAGGTCTAGGATTCCTAGTTCTGGACCCACAAATGAGAAAGGTGTTGAAGAGATTGGAAAAAGTAAGGCATATTCTCCTGCTTTGGTTCTGCAATAGAAACCCCTTAAAAAGGGGATCCCTGAAAAGCCCCTTAAAGTAGGTAGGAAGAAAGATCATTAAAAAGTAAAGTTAATTAGGGAAAATTTGGTGGAGTCTAGTTCGGTGAGGACTATTGATTCTCACTTCTCCCAATCTCAACAAGGATTGTGTTATCATGGAATGTGAGGGGTATGAATAGTATCCATAGATAAAAGGCTATTTGAGATTTAATTCATGTTCACTCTCCTAATTTGGTTTTCCTCTAGGAGACTAAGTTTTCTGTTGCAAGTATATTGAACTTGGCTAATAAGATCTAGGGTAGAGGTATGTGTGAGTGTGGGAGAATAGTGTAGCTTTGGGGGACTTGCATGTTTATGGAATTTGTGCAAATTTATTCCTACTTGGTAGCTCTCTTGTAGGTACTCTATTTCTCTTACTACTTCTAGTCTAGAGTCGAGAGAGAGAATGATTTTCTCCAATATCTATGCTCCTATGAACTTCCTTGGTAAGATGAATTTGTGGTCGCATGTTAGATACCTACATTCTTTGGAGCCTTTTCTTCCTTAGATTTTGGTAGGTGATTTAAATGATATCTATTCTTTATAGGAGAAAGGGGTGGTACTATTCATCTGGACCCTTCCTTAGAGCTACTTAGGGACAATATGGATTTTTTGAATCAGGTGGACATTAAACCTATGAATGGATTGTTTACCTGGAACAATAGGAGGACCGAGGATGCTGCCATTTTTGAAAGGTTGGATAGGTTTCTGGTATTCAACTTTTGGGTTGGTGATAGATGGGTGACTAGTTTTGATATTTTGGATTGGTGTGGCTCTGATCACTGACCAATCAAATTCTTTGCTTTCCTATCTAGATGCTCTAAAAATAATAAGTCCTTTAGATTCCAACTCATGTGGCTTCAGGATGGGTCTCTCCATAATCTTATTCCAGGCTGGTGGAGTGCTAGGAAGCTTACATTCAACATTGCTATGTAATCCTTTTCCAAGAGGCTTTAGTTCATCAAATACATGTTAAAATGCTAGAATATAAATCACTTTAGCATTATGTTCTAGGCTAAAAGGGTTGCTCAGGAGCATTTGGACTCCATTACTTGGTAGATCCAAGATTAGGGGCTTACTGAGGAGTTAAGTAAGGTTGAAGCTTCAACAATGAAGGCTATGGAGGAATGGGAGATTCGAGAGGAAATATTTTGGAAAAATAAGTCCCACGTTGATTAGCTCTAGGAAGGTGACAGGAATACTTCTTTCTTTCATAATTCAACTAAGGATAGAAGACAAGGCAATATCATTTCTTCTTTCAAGTCTTAGAAGGGGATCTTCTTTGCTTTGCTGCTGAGATTTCAAAAGAGGTTTTCCAATATTTCTTTACATTTTTTTTGATGATTCCCCCTTGCCAAAGAGGAGGAGGCTTCAATCTTAGCTATTGTTCTTTCATTGGTGACCAGTGAAATGAATGATTCTCTTCTTAAACCAATCTCCTTGGTGGAGCTGGAGGTTATTGTGTTTCAAATAAAGAAAGGTAAAGCTCTAGGTCCTGATGGTTTTTCAATTGAATCCTTTTAGGATTTTTGGGATGTTATTAAGCTTGAACTTCTCAAGGTTGTCCAGGTGTCTCAAAGGAGCAAGAAAATGTTTAGGGCCATGAATGCCACTTTTTTAGATCTTATCCCCAAGTGGGGGGGTGCCAACTCTTTGGATATTTTTAGACCAATTTACATGTGTAATGTGGTGTACAAAATAATTACTAAGTTGATTGTGGAATTGTTGAAGCCATGGTTAAGCAGGTTGAAATCTGAGGAGTAGGGTGGATTTGTGGTTGGAAGGAAGATTCTTGATGGGGTGGTTATTTCAGCTAAGACTATGAACATTCTATAGATTTTTCTAGGGAGAAGGCTATGTTTATTAAATTGGACATGGCTAAAGCCTATGATCATGTCAAATGGGATTTTTTATCATATATTTTGAAGGTGTTTGGGTTTAGAAGTGCTTGGATTGGGATCTATGGTTTGGAGTATGTTGAGAAGGGGAGCTAAGTTAATTAAGAAAGGCTTGTTTTGGATCTGCAACAGAGGTTCAAAGGCTTTTTTTTGGTACAATTCTTTGGATGGGAATCCTCCTATTTTGGAAACTTACCCTCATTTGTAGGGTTTAAGTAGGAGTTTTTTGGAGGCTAGCTAGAGTCGTGTGGCAAAATTCAAAACCCCTAGTTTCTTGGGTAGGATACTATTTATCAGTGGAATGAACCACAGGAGTGGCCTCCTAGGGGCTTGATGGAGGATCGTCAAGAGCTTTCTAGCATTCTTGCTAGTCAAGTTTGCAACTCTCTTTTGGAAAATGATGTTCTGGCATGGGGATGTGATAGAAAAAGGAAAGTTTTCTATTGCCTCTAGTTATTAGGTTTTGGATAAGTAGGTTTTAGGGGTATGGGGGTCACCTAGTGGAAGTAGATCCAGAATAAATTCTCTTGGCCAAAGTGCAACTTCTTATCTTGGCTTGTGATGCATGGTAGGTGCCTGACTTGGGATAATCTTTGGAAATGTGGTTTTCAGGGTCCCTCCATGTGTGTGGTGTGCTCTAGTAGTGATGAGAATACTTCACACCTCTTTTTTCAATGCTCTTTCACTAGGGAGATTTGGCATTTCTAGTGGGCTACCTGGAACCATCCATGCAGGCACGCCTCTTCCCTGGAAGATTTCTAACTCAAGTTGGGGGAGTCCTCCTACTAAGACCTCTTTCCTCCACATTGCTTGGAAAATTGGTCCCACCTTGATTATTTGGCATATTTGGTTGGAGCATAACCGTAGGATCCTAGTCATGCTAGAGTGGGGGGTATTGGCAGAGATAGTTCTGGAGTTGTAAAGTTCTTCTTCTCAGAATATCATGGGAAACACTAACAATTTCTTGGAGGCTTTGACTATTCTCTTGGAATTGAAAAGGGCTTGTGCCCTTGGGTAGAGAAGGATAATTTGTGAGTCTGATTCCCAGATCGTGATTGACTTGTTGAATAAGTGTCAATTGGAAGATGTGAATTTGTAGTTGGCTGTAGTGGGTAGACAAATAATTTCTTTAGGGGAGTGTTGGAATCTATCACCTTTTGCGATATCCCATGAGATTGGAATAAGGTGGTTGATGGGTTGGCCAAATGGGTGTCTAAGTGGAGAGATGTTTGGAAGGTGGATGATTGGGGTGGCCTTCGTGAGAATATTTCTTAGGAGCTCTAGAGGAGCTTGTTTTATAGGATATGAGATGTTTCTTAGGTGTTTCTTGATGGTTCTTTTATTAGATTTGGGCCATGGGTGGGCTGGTTGTACTTCCTAGCTTTGTATTGCTCATTTGAATGGATGAGGTTTATACCCTCTCTTTATTTAAAAAAAACAAATAATAATATATAATATATAATTTATATATAATAATAATATATATTAATAATATTATATTATATATAATAATATATATTAATAATATTATATTATATATAATAATATATAACAATATATAAATAATATACAATAATATATTAATATATAAATACTAATATATGGTTAAGCAGGTTGAAATCTGAGGAGTAGGGTGGATTTGTGGTTGGAAGGAAGATTCTTGATGGGGTGGTTATTTCATCTAAGACTATGAACATTCTATAGATTTTTCTAGGGAGAAGGCTATGTTTATTAAATTGGACATGGCTAAAGCCTATGATCATGTCAAATGGGATTTTTTATCATATATTTTGAAGGTGTTTGGGTTTAGAAGTGCTTGGATTGGGATCTATGGTTTGGAGTATGTTGAGAAGGGGAGCTAAGTTAATTAAGAAAGGCTTGTTTTGGATTTGCAACAGAGGTTCAAAGGCTCTTTTTTGGTACAATTCTTTGGATGGGAATCCTCCTATTTTGGAAACTTACCCTCATTTGTAGGGTTTAAGTAGGAATTTTTTGGAGGCTAGCTAGAGTCGTGTGGCAAAATTCAAAACCCCTAGTTTCTTGGGTAGGATAATATTTATCAGTGGAATGAACCACAACAGTGGCCTCCTAGGGGCTTGATGGAGGATCGTCAAGAGCTTTCTAGCATTCTTGCTAGTCAAGTTTGCAACTCTCTTTTGGAAAATGATGTTCTGGCATGGGGATGTGATAGAAAAAGGAAAGTTTTCTATTGCCTCTAGTTATTAGGTTTTGGATAAGTAGGTTTTAGGGGTATGGGGGTCACCTAGTGGAAGTAGATCCAGAATAAATTCTCTTGGCCAAAGTGCAACTTCTTATCTTGGCTTGTGATGCATGGTAGGTGCCTGACTTGGGATAATCTTCAGAAATGTGGTTTTCAGGGTCCCTCCATGTGTGTGGTGTGCTCTAGTAGTGATGAGAATACTTCACACCTCTTTTTTCAATGCTCTTTCACTAGGGAGATTTGGCATTTCTAGTGGGCTACCTGGAACCATCCATGCAGGCACGCCTCTTCCCTAGAAGATTTCTAACTCAAGTTGGGGGAGTCCTCCTACTAAGACCTCTTTCCTCCACATTGCTTGGACAATTGGTCCCACCTTGATTATTTGGCATATTTGGTTGGAGCATAACCGTAGGATCCTAGTCATGCTAGAGTGGGGGGTATTGGCAAAGATAGTTTTGGAGTTGTAAAGCTCTTCTTCTCAGAATATCATGGGAAACACTCTAACAATTTCTTGGAGGCTTTGACTATTCTCTTGGATTTGAAAAGGGCTTGTGCCCTTGGGTAGAGAAGGATAATTTGTGAGTCTGATTCCCAGATCGTGATTGACTTGTTGAATAAGTGTCAATTGGAAGATGTGAATTGGTAGTTGGCTGTAGTGGTTAGACAAATAATTTCTTTAGGGGAGTGTTGGAATCTATCACCTTTTGCGATATCCCATGAGATTGGAATAAGGTGGTTGATGGGTTGGCCAAATGGGTGTCTAAGTGGAGAGATGTTTGGAAGGTGGATGATTGGGGTGGCCTTCCTGAGAATATTTCTTAGGAGCTCTAGAGGAGCTTGTTTTATAGGATATGAGATGTTTCTTAGGTGTTTCTTGATGGTTCTTTTATTAGATTTGGGCCATGGGTGGGCTGGTTGTACTTCCTAGCTTTGTATTGCTCATTTGAATGAATGAGGTTTATACCCTCTCTTTATTTAAAAAAAACAAATAATAATATATAATATATAATTTATATATAATAATAATATATATTAATAATATTATATTATATATAATAATATATAATAGTATATAAATAATATACAATAATATATTAATATATAAATACTAATATATGGTTAAGCAGGTTGAAATCTGAGGAGTAGGGTGAATTTGTGGTTGGAAGGAAGATTCTTGATGGGGTGGTTATTTCAGCTAAGACTATGAACATTCTATAGATTTTTCTAGGGAGAAGGCTATGTTTATTAAATTGGACATGGCTAAAGCCTATGATCATGTCAAATGGGATTTTTTATCATATATTTTGAAGGTGTTTGGGTTTAGAAGTGCTTGGATTGGGATCTATGGTTTGGAGTATGTTGAGAAGGGGAGCTAAGTTAATTAAGAAAGGCTTGTTTTGGATCTGCAACAGAGGTTCAAAGGCTCTTTTTTGGTACAATTCTTTGGATGGGAATCCTCCTATTTTGGAAACTTACCCTCATTTGTAGGGTTTAAGTAGGAGTTTTTTGGAGGCTAGCTAGAGTCGTGTGGCAAAATTCAAAACCCCTAGTTTCTTGGGTAGGATACTATTTATCAGTGGAATGAACCACATGAGTGGCCTCCTAGGGGCTTGATGGAGGATCGTCAAGAGCTTTCTAGCATTCTTGCTAGTCAAGTTTGCAACTCTCTTTTGGAAAATGATGTTCTAGCATGGGGATGTGATAGAAAAAGGAAAGTTTTCTATTGCCTCTAGTTATTAGGTTTTGGATAAGTAGGTTTTAGGGGTATGGGGGTCACCTAGTGGAAGTAGATCCAGAATAAATTCTCTTGGCCAAAGTGCAACTTCTTATCTTGGCTTGTGATGCATGGTAGGTGCCTGACTTGGGATAATCTTTGGAAATGTGGTTTTCAGGGTCCCTCCATGTGTGTGGTGTGCTCTAGTAGTGATGAGAATACTTCACACCTCTTTTTTCAATGCTCTTTCACTAGGGAGATTTGGCATTTCTAGTGGGCTACCTGGAACCATCCATGTAGGCACGCCTCTTCTCTGGAAGATTTCTAACTTAATTTGGGGGAGTCCTCCTACTAAGACCTCTTTCCTCCATATTGCTTGTAAAATTGGTCCCACCTTGATTATTTGGCATATTTGGTTGGAGCATAACCGTAGGATCCTAGTCATGCTAGAGTGGGGGGTATTGGCAAAGATAGTTCTGGAGTTGTAAAGCTCTTCTTCTCAGAATATCATGGGAAACACTAACAATTTCCTAGAGGCTTTGACTATTCTCTTGGATTTGAAAAGGGCTTGTGCCCTTGGGTAGAGAAGGATAATTTGTGAGTCTGATTCCCAAATCGTGATTGACTTGTTGAATAAGTGTCAATTGGAAGATGTGAATTGGTAGTTGGCTGTAGTGGTTAGACAAATAATTTCTTTAGGGGAGTGTTGGAATCTATCACCTTTTGCGATATCCCATGAGATTGGAATAAGGTGGTTGATGGGTTGGCTAAATGGGTGTCTAAGTGGAGAGATGTTTGGAAGGTGGATGATTGGGGTGGCCTTCTTGAGAATCTTTCATAGGAGCTCTAGAGGAGCTTGTTTTATAGGATATGAGATGTTTCTTAGGTGTTTCTTGATGGTTCTTTTATTAGATTTGGGCCATGGGTGGGCTGGTTGTACTTCCTAGCTTTGTATTGCTCATTTGAATGAATGAGGTTTATACCCTCTCTTTATTTAAAAAAAACAAATAATAATATAATAATAATATATATTAATAATATTATATTATATATAATAATATATAACAGTATATAAATAATATACAATAATATATTAATATATAAATACTAATATTCTACTAATTTATATAATATTAATATATAATAATATAAATTATATATATAATAATATAATAGTATATAAATTATATATAATATTATAATATATAGTAATATATTATAATAATATATAATATCATATATTTTTATATTTTATATATAGCTCATAAATATATAATTATATGCAAGTATCATCCAAAATGAATATCTATTTTATGCCATAGAATTTATATTTGTTTTGTCATTTACAAAATAGATATATGCTTTGTAGTTTATAAATCAAGATTCATTTTCCTCTAATTTTTACCAAAGCAAATTGTACTTTTTATGTAAACCAAGTAAAAATTTCAAACATTCATTTCATGATTTTGGCTATGTGAAAATGAGTTCTTTTCCTATTGCCACTATTTGGCCCATCATGATCTTACACTCACTTGAGAGAGATGATTTTTTTCACAAAAATATGAGCATGTTATAATATGCTCATGTTTGTGTGAAGAGAAAGGGAGTCAACATGAGATCATTTTTCTTCATAGGAATGCACTCACATTATAATGTGAGCATGCTATAAAACACTTGCATTATTATCTACTTTGGGAATTTCCAACCCTTAGGGTTGGATTTGTCTTGGGAATCCAAACCAAAGGGTTGGACTAGCATTTCAATGACCACAAACATTTTTTTTGCAATTTCTCAAAAATGATATAATCTTGAGCATGCTCTCCATCAAGTTTGTACATCTTTAAATGTCGAGTTAAAAAAATACCACAATAACGTTGAGCTCTTTCTTAGCTTTCTAGCCATGTATGTTTTTCCACATTTTGAATATGTAAAGGTTTTGATCTTTAATTACTTTTGCTAGTGTCTCTATTTTTTGTCAAAAACCTACTTATAGCATTTTTTGCTTCATTTATTAGTCATTCGTCAATTTTTTAAAAAAATTACTTTTTAGAAACTAGACTCTATCCTATACATAGTAAAAAGGAATTGATTTTTAATTAGTCTTTAAAAAATTATAGGGGTGCATGCTCATTTTTTTGTTTTTCAGGATGTGTCCACTTTAAAAATTAGTAAAAAAATTGATATTCATTAAAAAAATTAGTAGAAAAATCGAGCATAAACTACAAGGTGTTAGCTAATATTTAAAATACTAAAAAAAATTAACATTTTAATAGGAGAAGCACACTAGGCACTATGTTATTTTTTTTTAACAAAACATAAGAAATTTATGTTATTTCCCTTTTTGAACCCCTTAATATCCACAATTTAAAAAAAAATAGTCTAGTTTAGATAGAAAGTAGATTCAGAGCACTATTGAGTGTAACTATCTTTAATTTCTCATCCGAGATTATCTTTTTCTAATTTCATAAAAAGAAGTGGCATCTTAAGACCACCTTTTGGTCCCCAATTTTCCTACACATATCCATAAATATTCATTACTAATTATAGATGAAGCTCGATTACATCACATGGTAACATCTAATATGCCTCACCGTTTTGTATACAAGTGGAATTCCTAAAATTTTAGTCATACTTTTCTATTTTTATAGATAGCCAATCAAGTTTTTGATTTATTATTATTTCACTTATGATATAAATATAACTTATTGCACACATTTTCTTTATTTTGCAAGTTCTTATGGAGTACACATGTCAATGACCAACAAATGATGACATCTAGTGAGGCCTATTACTTCACATAGATCTCAAAATCATTTTTTTGATTGATTATTACGTCCATGCATGTTTGTGACTATTCATTTACTTTAAAATATATTTTCATTTATGATTCACATATACCTCAAAGTAGGGGAAAAATGTAATGGTGAAATTTGCATGCCCATGTCAATTTTTATTTAGTTTTGAGCGCATTTTGAAAGATTATCTTGTTATGATTATATGGTGACATGTACAATTTTATGTTGAGTTTAATTATACTATAAATCCTTGAACAACCTCACTCTTCTTTACCCACATTCTTATGTACTTAAGTCTTTTTCAATGTTCTATCCATGTATTTATCCACACGTTCTCATCATTTATTAGCCCATATTTCTAGAATTCTATCCCTAATCCCCAAATTTTTCATCCTGTTAGAACTGTAAAATTTTGAAATTTATTCAAGCTATTCATACCCATGAGTCTCCAAATGAGTCTTTACCATAAGCACAAAAGCCTCTCTTCATAACATTTTTCCCATATTTTGTCATGTAGTCTTGTAGAATCCATCTAGTCCTAAATATTTTACATTATAATTCCTATCGGCATGAGATGGTCAGGGTCTCCCCAATCCATAATGCATTTTTTACTAATGTATACTTGTTGCAGTCTATCGGCAAGACTTCAGAGATGTCACACCGATCGGAATTCATCTGTAAGCACCTATCATCAGGACACAGTTCATTGTCTCAGCGACAAAAAGATCACATCGGCAGGAAAGCTATCATTGGGATAAGCTCTCACTAAATGCATTATGTCTCATCGACTAGTGACATAAAGAACATATTGGTGAGAAACCTTCCATCGAGATGAGTCATAGCGAGCCATTGTAAGTCATGCCGATAGGAATACAAAGAGTTATGTCACCGAGATAACAGTCATCGGTGTAATGTCTTGCAACATTTGTTTGGTGTCATTGATAAGGTTGAATGTGGGTCCCGTTGTTGCCATCAGAATGAAGTTACATAGTTTTTCCAACCCATATGTCACACTGATAAGGATATGCATCGGAAAGAGTCAAATCATCGGAGTGAAGTCTTACCAAATTCGTCAGGTCTTGCCGACAAAGCATAAGGGGATTCTAGGTCAAAAGACTATCGGTGAGAAAGTGAATATGTCTTGTCGACCAAAAAGCAATACCACAGGCATATCTCGATAAGACACAATATGATCTATAGAAAATCTCCCCGACTCAGAATTGTCACAGCGATACATAAGACTAAAGCGATGACTATCGGTGAGACATCAAATGTCGATGAGACAGTGGGACATTATAGCGATGCACATTTTTTGACTGTCGGTGAGACATTGAAGATCGATATGACTATAGGACGTCTCAGCGGGTGATTGGCGAATGTTAGTAAAAGCCTGAATACAACTGATTGCCGACATTTAAATACGAAACGACATTTCTTTTCAAATACTAATGTATAAATGTTCATCTTCGATTATGAGATAAAATATAGTAATATAGAATAATATAGAAGATAGGATAGGAAAAGATACAATTTTTACAAATTTGAGACTATGGTGCATGTTTTAACAATATGGAGATATTAATGAGAATTAATTGATGCGGCAGCGTATTTTTGGTGTTAATTGTCTGTTGTGCTCATTGAAAGTATTGCTAAAGTTGTCTCCAAGATTGATGCTTTCTGGTTATTTAAATTGATATAACAAGTTTATATTTAGTTTATCAGTGCACATTTGTTGTATCTGTGTGGTTGATTGATCGGTTCTTTCAAGAAAAGATTAAATCCTTTTAATTGATCACAATAATTAGGTAAATTCATTTGGATCATTAAGAAGAACTTGGTAGCCACAGTCTTGCATGTTTATACAAGTTATAAACTAAAACATATGCCAAACAATTTGAATGTTTTCCAGAAAGAAGTTGCTCATTTAGATTTCATTTGACTCTGCATACCCAATAAGGCACTAGTCTCTGCATTTTTACCATTTAGTTTCATTCATTTTTTACATCTGTTAACTGAACATATTAGGTTTTAGTTTTGAATATTTCTATACTGTTTATACCAAATCAAGTCTTATTTGTCCACTCCCATCTGCCATTGTGGGAAAAACACTTCAAAAGATAAGCACAAGTTAAGACTACTTTATTCATATAGGTACACCCGCCGAGGTCTAGCAACACCTGAAGAGTAGAAGGTCTAAATCATTTGGCCTTGTCTGTTACCCTAAAACGTACCAAGATATTGGTAACCTCTTGAGGTATTTTTCCTGTGTTTTTGAGAGCTAACAAATTGGCGACTCTACTGGGGACAAACATCAGAAAATCCGGTTCCAGCCTTTCCATATAAAGAGTCAATATAAATTTCATATTTGGAGTGAGGAGATTCTGCTGGGGAAAATCAAAAATAATTTTAAAAGGAAACATTTTCCTACTTTCAGAAAAGTAGGTGACGACTCTGGTAAAAACCTGATGAAGAATGGATAGACAATTTTTGTATGGAACAAAAGAATATTTTGAAAGGCAACAATTGATAAGAGGAATTAAATAATTGAAAAAGCAACAACTAAAAGTAAAGAAAGACACACTAAAAATTAAGAAAGAAACACTACAATTGGACCAACAACTGTTACAATTAAGAGAATTTTGTAATAAGAATGAATACACAAATGAAGGAAGGCATTGGACCCCTCAAGTGCCTCATAATACAATTGGGGATTTTCACAATGATGGTTATACACTTTATTCACAACAAGATATTTATTCATCGCAACCATCAAAACAAGTAAATGCTTATTCAGTCCCTCCTAGAAAAAGATTGGTAATTTATCAAGATTGTCAATGTGATCAATGTCAAGTGCAACACAATTCTAGTCCACTTGGAGATATCAGTCAGAATTTGCAGCAAGGTACGTATCGGAACCAACAATCTAAAAATGATGAATATTTCAAAAATCTTTTGGATGCCTTTTTTGACATAAGGAGATATGGAGGAGAATCTGGGCACTCTTTGCTCTGCAGAATGATAGATATTTGTAGGAAAATACCTATTAATTTCCCACCTAGTAGGTCTGAGATCATTCAGCAGTTCATTAAAGTGTATGAGCCAAACCCAATTTATTGGCCTGAATCATGGATACCAGTTTCTTTTGATCAACTAGATGAATGGACTGATATTGTAGATAGGAAAAAGTATGAAGACAATGGTGACATCATTGATGAAGACAGAGACATCGATCATGTGATGTAGCCAATAGAAGATGAGACAAGTGCAAGTCGAAACGGTTCATATGATAGCTTGCATGAGGAAGATGAAGATGTAGAAATTCTCTCTTGCATAATAGATTGTGACAGGGAAAGCAGTGTATGTTATGAGGGATCCAGTGAATATTCAGATTCTAATGATGAACTTGAGGATTCTGATTTACAGCAAGGTGATTCTTGCAGTTCTTGTGGCACTGATCAAGAGGAAGAAGCAATGGAAAATGTGGATCCATTTGACAGTGAAAAAATAAACCCTTTACCTGCAGCTCATAACCATGAGAACATGATTGATGAACAAGAAGATTGCACACTTGAAAGTAGTTTTAATTTTTCTTCAAAACTATTGTATGATCAAATAATAGAAGAATCTCAAATGACATCTGGCCAAGGTGTGTTGTAGAATGATTTCTTTTTGAATCCACTCCATGATGAGGATGGAACGTGCTCAAATGAAGAGGAGAGTACATCAACATGCGAAGAGAATAACTATAATGATCTTGAAAATTTCCATGTTGATGAATTGGAAAATGAAATAGAAGGGGATTATGTATCATGCCACAATGAGGAAGAGCTTGAGGAAAATCATGTGAATCTTGATTTACAACAAGGAGATATTTCCAGCTCTTGTGGAGATCAAGAAGAGGGAGAAATAATAGAAGATATGGAAGAAGAAACATGTTCACTCAGTAGTGAGAAAATTTCAGATTTGCTAACGCTTGAATACTAGAGATGTGCACACAAGGATGATTATGAAGTTTTGTGTCCAGCTTACATTTGTTTTGATAGTGAAGTTCTTTGTGCAATGATTCATATGACTCCCAGTGCATTTCTCGAAATGATGGAGAAACCTTTGAAGTTGATAAAAAATCTGTGTCCATTCAAGAAGAGGTATGTGATTTTGAAATTTCTAACTCATGTGGAGAAGACATTTATTTGCATACCAAGGATGATAGCAGTCCAGCATTGATTGGTTCATATATTGAAGATATGAGTCATAATCCAGTGTCGTCTCCAAATGGTGATATGGAAGAGGTGCAAAAGGTTTCAGATTTGTTTGTCTCAAACAGTGTTGATATGATAAAAAAAATTGATTCTCAAGAGAAGCACTCTGATGGTGAATTTTTAGTACAGTTGGGAGAGTGTTTTATAATACATAACAGTGAGAAAGATAATGAGAAATATTGCATTGAATATGCATGTACTTTGTATGTTGAAGATAATAGAGATTTGTCCCATGATGATGGAGAATTTGAACTGCAAAATGGTGAAGGGAATTTGGGCCAAGTTGAGCACAATGATTTCAATAACAGTAACAGGGAAGATTGCATGAATGTCTTCAAGAAGAATCTGATGAACTTAAAGCAAAACCGGGTGTTTGACAGAGGAAAGTATGGGCCTTTGTTTTGGATGGCCTTGAGCCATCATTTATGGTTTGAATTTTAGACCGTAATAGTTCAAAACAGATGAAGTTAAAACATAGAGGATTAAGGGTTTCCAATGCATGGACAACTCTTGATAATCCTCTTAAAAATTCTTTTCCATGCACAATAGTTTAGGAAACAAAAGGGAACAAGAATTGCCAGTACATGGACAATCCTGATTTCCCTTCTTTCAAAATAAATCTTTCCATGTACAATAGTGCAGGGTCACATTCATTTCCATTTCCATTCATTCCATCTTGCCCACTGATCCATCACTTTGAAATTTTGGTCTGCTTTGGTCTGCTCACCCAGAAATCTGGATCCTTGCAATGATTTCACAACCATTCATCCCTAGATGGAGCCACTGTTAGAACTGTAAAATTCTAAAAAATTTGCCAACTGTTCATACCCATGAGTCTCCAAATGAGTCTTTACCATAAGCACAAAAGCCTCTCTTCATAACATTTTTCCCATATTATGTCATGTAGTCCTGTAGAATCCATCTAGTCCTAAATATTTTACATTATAATTCCTATCGGCATGAGATGGTCAGGGTCTCCCCGATCCATAATGCATTTTTTACTAATGTATACTTGTTGCAGTCTATCGGCAAGACTTCAGAGATGTCACACTGATCAAAATTCATCTGCAAGCACCTATCGGCAGGACATAGTTCATTATCTTGGCGATAGAAAGATCACATCGGCAGGAAAGCTATCGTCGAGATAAGCTCTCACCAAATGCATTATGTCTCACCAACTAGCGACATAAAGAACATATCGGTGAGAAACCTTTCATCGGGATGAGTCATAGCGAGCCATTGTAAGTAATGCCAATCAGAATGCAAAGAGTTATGTCACTGAGATAACAGTCATTGGTGTAATGTCTTGCAGCATTTGTTTGGTCTTGTCGATAAGGCTGAAGGGGGGTCTCGTTGTTGCCATCAGAATGAAGTTACGTAGTTTTGCTGACCCATATGTCACACCGATAAGGATATGCATCGGCAAGAGTCAAATCATCGGAGTGAAGTCTTACCGAATTCATCAGGTCTTGCCGACAAAGCATAAGGGGATTCTATCAAAAGACTATCAGTGAGAAAGTGAATATGTCTCGTTGACCAAAAAGCAATACCACAGGCATATCTTGGTAAGACACAATATGATCTATAGAACATCTCCCTGACTCAGAATTGTCACATCGATACATAAGACTAAAGTGATTCCTATCGGTGAGACATCAAATGTCGATGAGACGGTGAGATGTTATAGCGATGCACATTTTTTGACTGTCGATGAGACATTGAAGATCGGTATGACTACAGGACGTCTTAGTGGGTGATTGGAAAATGTTAGTAAAAGCCCGAATACAACTGATTGCTGACATTTGAATATGAAACAACACGTGTCTTTTTAGATATTGATGTATAAATGTTCATCTTCGATTATGAGATAGAATATAGTAATATAGAATAATATAGAAGATAGGATAGGAAAAGATACAATTTTTATAGATCTGAGACTATGATGCATGTTTTAAAAATATGGAGATATTAATGAGAATTAGTTGATGTGGTAGCGTATTTCTGGTGTCAATTGTCTATTGTGCTCATTGAAAGTATTGCTAAAGTTGTCTCCAAGATTGATGCTTTCTAGTTATTTAAATTGATATAACAAGTTCATATTCAATTTATCAGTGCACATTTGTTGTATCTGTGTGGTTGATTGATCGGTTCTTTCAAGAAAAGATTAAATCCTTTTAATTGATCACAGTAATTAGGTAAATTCATTTGGATCATTAAGAAGAACTTGGTAGCCACAGTCTTGCATGTTTATACAAGTTATAAACTAGAATATATGCCAAACAATTTGAATGTTTTTCAGAAAGAAGTTGCTCATTTAGATTTCATTTGACTTTGCATACCCAATAAGGCACTAGTCTCTGCATTTTTACCATTTAGTTTCATTCATTTTTTACATATATGTTAACTGAACATATTAGGTTTTAGTTTTGAATATTGCTATACAGTTTATACCAAATCAAGTCTTATTTTTCCACTCCCATCTGCCATTGTGGGAAAAACACTTCAAAAGATAAGCACAAGTTAAGTCTGCTTTATTCATATAGGTACACCCACCTAGGTCTAGCAACACCTAAAGAGTAGAAGGTCTAAACCATTTGACCTTGTTTGTTACCCTAAAACGTACCAAGAGATTGGCAACCTCTTAAGGTATTTTGCCTGCGTTTTTGAGAGCTAACACATCCCTTGTCTTGAGTCATTTCCATGATGCACAAGATTGATTTGTCATGACATAGATCTAGTCTAAAAATTAATTTTAATTTTTTTTTTAAATGATTAAATCACTTCTTTTTCTCACAGACATTAGAAGCTAAGTATAAATTTGTGAAATGAATTGTCATGTTCTTGTATATAAAAGTATTCATTTGAGTATTGATCTATCATCTAATCTTCATTCAAAATCTTAGCATTCTACGGAGCCTCCATTATAAGAACACTTTGATTAGAGAATTAAAAAGAATTAGAATCAGAATTTAGATAACTTGCATGCTTGTCTACTATTTGTCAATCATTTCACAAATGTAAAGTCAATATTTCAACTAGAATAACCTGACCTAATGATTTGGTAATCTCCCTAAGGTATTCTTAAATACTACTAGTCCTTAATAGTCAATGAGGGGTAGAGAATATATAGTAAATTTGATAGTAGAAGTGCATGTTTCTCTAGATCAGATCAATGTTCTATATATTAGATTTACCAAGCATGGAATTTATCCTAGACCATAAAATTGACCTAGAGCTAGTAATAGTTTTGTATAGTATCATAGTTGGTACATAAAGTTCAAGGATATCAATCTTTCTACACCACATCATCAAATTATACAGTACATCATGATTTTACCTTCATTTTCATTCCCAAAGGTAAGTAGCTAAACCTTCACATTTAATTTTCTATAATTTTCTATATTTTACCCTCAGCTCAAATCATCTAGGTAAATTTGTGTCATTGATTGCCTTAATCATTGAAGTAGATAAATCATTTAAGAAAAGTGTATTTTTACATTACAATGACCCTAAACTAACATCACCTTTATTTTGTTTTTACTACTTACCTTAATTAATCAACCAAGTGACTAATTTAGCTCAAAATGCTTTATTTTAGAGCATGAAACTTACAATGATATTTAAGCCAAATACGTGGGTACTTCAACAATAGTGATCACTTAAACTATTTTTAATATTTCTATTCTAACAATAAACAAATAACATTAGCTAGAAGTTTGGTTTTATTGAGTGCATATATAAACTATTTTTAACCTCATAAATATTAAAAACCTTTTTATTCTATTCTAACAATAGACAAATAACATTAGCTAAAAGTTTGGTTTTATTGAGTGCACATATAAACTGTTTTTAACCTCATAGACATTAAAAACCTTTCATTCTATTCTAACAATAGACAAATAACATTAGCTATAAGTTTGGTTTTATTGATTGCATATATAAACTATTTTTAACCTCATAGATATTAAAAATCTTTTATTCTATTCTAACAATAAAAAAATAACATTAACTAAAAATTTGGTTTGATTAAGTGCACAACTTCCATCAAATTGATATTGATTTCAAACCTTTTCTTCATTTGAATACATATTTTAAAAATAATAAAAAAAAAATATATATTTATCACATTTTAAACATTATATATTTTCTGTTGCAACATCTGAACAAATTTAACCTAATTTCTGAGAAAACATTCCATTGGACAACTTGTATATAAAATATAAGCAGCAGCTTCCATGCCACACAACCAGCGTGCCCTAAAATAACATAAAATCCATTATTTTATTTGACTTCACCAACCTTTACCAGTCCGGACGACGACCGCCATTGACGATTAAAAACAGTATTTCCTCCGCGCCATTGAAAATTCCTGCACAATATTGGTGTGAAGCAAACTGAACATGCGACTATTAAGCGGATATTATGTTGAGTAGCAGACTGAAACACAGATTTTGTTCATGCAAGTAGATTTTCCTGACAATAACAGGAATACCGAATTATTTCGTTAACAAATTCACAACTAACTTTATTGGTGCAACGTCTGTGACGTAATTGAAGGGCAATACATGCGTAGGGAAATAAAGCATGATAAAATAATAATATAATTAGGATTAAATTATAGAGTTGAGATTCCTTTGGATGGTAGTTAAAATGGTTGCTTAGAAGAAAAAAAGTTTTGTTTAAGGTGCCTAACAAAACATTTTAACTCAATTTTTTCTGTAGTTTTTTTTGGTTTGGTAGGTGTAGTTATTAGGAATGATTTGAGGTTTTTAAGGTTTTTTAAAAGAGTAGTTTTGTTTTTATTTGAGGGGGAAAAATTGGGGGTTTATATCGAAAGTGAAGTGAAATGATTGGTAGTTTTGGAACGATTTCGTAGGTTTTTGTAAATTGATAATGAAAAGGGATTTTTTAATTTTTATTTAAGATTTGTTTTAGAGAGATTGTATTAATTAGAAAGTAAAATTCTTGTAGGTTGAAGTTCTTGATGTTTGTGATGGATTCAAAGATATTTGTTTTAATCATTTATTTCGTGAGTATAATAAGGTGGTGGATCTACTTAGTGATAATGGTGTCAAATTAGCTCATTTCTCAAGTTTGGTAGTTGGTCATGTAAAGGCCTAAGAAGATCTTGAAAAGGCGATTTTTATTTAAAAGGACTATAACCCTAAGTCATTTAAAACACATAGTAACTTAGCTAAAGACCACCTCTTACACACATCAGAGACACACAAAAATCATCTAGATTGATATTAACATTACATCAACATTCTAGGGCATATTGCAAGACTACTTGTTATTAGGCTCCATCTCGCTTAAAAATTATTAACTCGACACTCTTACCAAGGTTTGACATAAAGGAGTCAACAATCCTTGTCATTTGCTAACTCCCAAGCACAAAACTACATTGTTATGTGAAGATTAGATTGAGAACCTGAAGGTGAGCCAAAATCAAACATTTAGAAATCAGTAGAGATCAAATTTATAGGCCTAATTAAGATTTGCACAATCTAGATTAATGCTATAATTACATGAATAATCATAACAGAAAAACATAACTTTAATGTTATACAACTTTGATAAACCACTTGAAAATACCTAACAAAATCATATTCTACACCAAACCAAAAAAAATAAAATTATATTTATTAATTAAAATTCTAAACATTTAATTTCAACATATTTATCATTTCAAATTATTTTATTCTTATAATATCAAATATTAATAATAGTAATTAATTTATCTCGATAAATTTCATCTTAAAAAATTATTCTCCCTTTTAAACATTTAAAAACTCAATTAGGTAAAAATCAAATAATTAAATTCGGCAAGTAAAAGTCCATTACGAAACAGCCAAATAGTCAACTCCATTACTAAATTTCAACAAAGTAGAAATACTTAATGATTACAAACCAAAGTACCGTACTCTATTTAAATGGAAGTCGAAATTCATTTATAGAAGAACAACATTAAACCAATGAAGATTTCCGTCTTTTATGCTAAAAGGGGTTAAATGAGAGGTAGAAGTAGAACCATGTTGGAATGTTAGTTTATGATAAGCAATTGACATTAATGTTGGTTGGGTTTCTTTTCTTTTTTCTCTTTTTATGAAAATAATTGGATATATATATTATGATATTGCTATCAGGATTCAACCGTGTAGTTTCGAGTCAAACTCATTGACCCATGTTTCATGAGTAGTGGTTCAACAAGAACCCATCTCTCATGATATCGAATGGTCCACTTAGCACTCATTGCATCTAGGTGATGCTCACAGAGGTGAAGCACTGGTCTGTCCCGAGAGGTCACCCATCCCAGTACTGCTTCAGCTCAAGCGTGCTTAACTAGGGAGTTTTCTTCAAGGTTAAGCCCGCTTGAGTTGTTACCCCATTTGCAAAACCTTTAGCAAGTGTTGTGCCTTATGAACCATTCATAATAGAGCCCCTATAGTTCAAATTTTTTATGTTAATGTATATCTTTAGTTAAATTTGTTTTTTTAGGGGATGTATTTATTTATAAATGCAAGTTAGATTTAACTTGTTTTAATTCTATTTTGTTTTAATTTAAAAAAAAATAAAATTATGTTGAGATTTATAATTTATTTGATTTGTAATTGTGGAAGAAAAGATATATAGAATTGACATTTATTTTTTAAATATACAAACATCACTCTATATATATATATATATACAAATAGAATTATTAAAAAGCAACATATAAATATATAATATTTACTATACATTTCAAACAAAGTAAGTAAAAAAAAAAGAATTATCCAACTAATGAAGTAACTTTTCTAAAATAAATTACAAAGTACACACAAAATGAAACAAATGCATTCCCAAAAATAGTTCTTCAAATAAAATAAACTAAACAATATAGTTAAAATAAAATAATTTTTAAAAGTAAAAAATTATGTACATATATTTTACTCTTTAAGTAAATAAAAGATATATATATATATATATATATATATATTTTAGAACTATTAAAAAGTAACATATAATATATAATAGATAAAATAAAATAAATTTTAAAAGTAAAAAATTATGTACATTTATTTTACTCTTTAAGTAAATTATATATATATATATATATATAGTTTAGAACTATTAAAAAGTAACATAAAATATATAGTATTTACTACACATTTCAAACAAAGAAAAACAAAACGAAAGCATTATCCAAATAATAAAATAAATTTTCTCAAATAAATTAAAAATTACACACAAAATGAAACAAATGCATTGTCAAAAAATAGTTCTTCAAATAAAAATAAACAATATAGATAAAATGTTGCCTATCATGGTCTGAAGATGGCTCGATCTAAAGGTTTTAAGAAGGTTTGGATTGAGGGTGACTCCCTAAATGTTATAAATAACCTAAAGAAGTCTACCCCTCCATTGTGGATGGTTGAATCTCTAATTCTGGATGCCTTGGATATCTTGAGTTCCTTTGATTAATGTTTCATTTCCTATATTTATAGAGAGGAAAATTGTCTTGCAGATATATTTTCTAACTATGGGGTTAATGAACATACGGTTTCAGAAGGGAATGACCCCCTCCCCATCAAAGCCCTTTCAATTATAAATCATGATTTACAAATGGGCCGAGGTTGGGGTTCCTATCATTATTTGGTTATATCACATGCATATTATTATGTGGTATATCAAATCTAGGTGTGATCTTCACAGAGGCTTCTCCCTTCGAGTTTTTGATGTGACTAAGGTCTGTAAGGATTTGCATTCAAGGTTAATTATTTCTCCTTTCCACCTCACCTTTCCTACATATTGTGGGTGGTTGTAAAGTTATCACCTTCTCAAGGCTTCTCTTAATTCTCTGCAAATATTTCAAGCTATTGTGGTTTCTATGTGTTGCTACCATGGGGGTGAGAAAAATCGAGTTGAACCAATATCATGTGACACTTCTAAGAGCAATAGGAAGGTTTGGGAGCTATTGCAGGCTAGGGGTATTACTCCCTACATGGAAAGACTCCATGGGCATGACCCTAAGGCATCACAGATTTTTGTTGAGGGTTGGCAGAACAGAGTTTTGAAAATCGGTGGGACGGAGTTCAACATAACTAAAGAATTCATTGCTGAGATTGTAGGTTTGATCACTAAGGGAAGGAAAGTCTACGGGGATAAGAAAGATTCAAGTGCTGCCATGGAAATTTTCTTCAAGGATGATGAAAGGAAAAAATTAGAGAAAGCGAAATGTGGGGGTTATCTTCGCAGCTCTATCAAGGCAATATGGGGTGACGTGGCTAAAGAAATAATGAGGTATTTTACACTTGATGGGAGTCTTTTTGTTCTATCTGGGTACCATTTTGTTTTGCTTAATCACTTTAGGCATAGAAAAAAGGTTTCCTTTCCTTTTTATTTGCTTGTTTCCCTGGAGAGTGGTATAAGAGACCATATTAAATGAAATCCTAAGAACCCTATACTCCACGAGGGTTTAATCCTCTTAATCTTAGAGTATATGCTAAGTCTTATACTATTCCTAATCAACCTAAGAAGGTTTCTAAATTCTGGAAAAAGAAGCATGATTCAGAGTACAACAATGGGTCTAAATTTGGGTCAATTGATGAGGAGTATGTTCCTGATTTGAAAGCCTCCATGGAGGTTTATTTGGAGCCTCCTACTTCCTTTAAGGGTAAGAGAAATAAGAAGGGGAAATCGCCCAAAACCCCTGATTCTGAGAGTATGCTATGGGTAGTGAAGAGGAGGAGTCTGATCACCCCACTGAAATGCATAAGGCCAAACTTGGAAAGTCTCCAGGTGGTAAGAAATTTAAGGGTGATTCCTCAGGTAAGAAGAAAGTGATGGAAAATGTTGTGGGGGATAAGGTTGGGGATCCCCCTATGACTAGTTCAAAGAGGAAGGTGGGTTTGAAGGATGGGAGCCCTCAGAAGAAGACTAAGTGGAAAGTGTGCCTAAACTAGGAGGAGGTTGTTAATACTGGTGGTGTTTCTTCTAATGTTGGGGCTCTGCAGGTCGATGGTGGTCTAGAGAATGAGGAGTAGAAGCAGGGTAGGAATTTGGTTGCTGAGATCGAGAGGACCATGTGCAAAATTAAGGTTCCTAGTGTTGGTCAAAAGGGGAAGGATGTTCTTGGGAATGAAAATGTCAGTAGGGATTCTCTAGAGGATTGGGCGGATGACAAGGATGATTTCAATTGTAATAGGGAGGACTTTCCCAATGTGCTTGGCATGGCGAAAGATGGATCCTTAATTCTCTTTAGGCTTTTTAAGTGGGCTTTCAACAAACCAAACCTCACAAATGTGAAGGTTCGATCTCTGATAAATAATGCAAGGGAGTCCTCTACTCCCAAGGATCCTTTTGTCCAGGATCAAGTTAATCAGTTAGTTGATGCAATGGAAATTATTAAGTTGATGAGACGCTGAAGATGAAAAAATACTTTGAATTGAGAATTGTAGTTCTGGACGATAAAATGGATTAGGCCTATCAGAAGCTAGAAAATTTTGTTGACATTAGTAAGACTACAATGTGTAATGAAGCTGAGGGGCTGTGCTTCCTAAATGAGAAAGCTAGGAAATGGATGGGGGAAGCGTCTAGTGTGAAAAAAGTTGTGGATGATGTGGTTGATCTCCCTAATGTTCAGAAAAAAAAGGGGTTAGTGAGATGGGTCCTTGTATTAGGACTCATAACAAAACCAAGTTGAATGTTGGGATCCCTGTTAAGGAGGTCATTGAGGTTATGAATATGCACCAAAAGATTATTGATAGTGATTTGGAATGTGCTGCCATTTTGAAGAATTTGTAGTCTTTCGTTGTTTTTGTTCCTCTTTTTGGCTAGTGCTTTGCTAGTTTTTTGCTACTTGTTGGTTGCTCGTTTTGTTTTTGATTATCTATTAAAGCAATGGTCCTTTTTGTAAAAGGTTCTGGGGTCCCTTCAAAACCTATTTTACCTATAGTAAAAAACAATATAGATAAAATAAAATAATTCTTAAAAGTAAAAAATCATGTGCATTTATTAAAATAATGTGCATGTGACATTATAAGGCATATTGCATGACTAGTTATCCTATATCTTGCTTAAAAGTTATTAACTTAGCACCCTTTCCAACTTTTGACATAAAAGAGTTAATAATCCTTCTCATTTGAAAATTCCCAAGCACACAAACCGTGTTTTCATGTGAAGATTAGACTAAGAACCTCAAGATGAGCCAAAATCAAACATTTAGAAATTAGTAGAGATCACATCTATGGACTCGGTTATAATTTGCACTTGCAGATTGATACTATAATTGTATAAATGACCCTAACAAAAAAACATATTTTTTACAAATTTTGATGTTTGTGTTTGATAGATCTTAATTTTATACTAAATTGACAAATCACTTGAAGATAACCTAACAAAACCACATTCTACACCAAACCAAGAATAAATACTTGTATGTATTAATTAAAATTCTAAACATTTAATTTCAACATATTTATCATTTCAAAACTCATATTCTTAAAATATCCAATATGTAATGAATTTATCTTAATAAATTTCATCTTACAAAAAATTATTCTCCATTTTAAACATTTCAAAACTCATTAGATAAAAATCAAATAATTAAATTCGGCAAGTAAAAGTCCATTACGAAACAGCCAAATAATCAACTCCATTTCTAAATTTCAACAAAGTAGAAATAATTAGTGCTTACAAACCCGAGTGCCGTACTAAATTGATTTACAGGTGAACAATATTAAACTAATGAAGATTTTCGTCTTTATGCTAAAAGGGGTTAAGCGAGCAAGATCCACGTCGGATTGTTTTTTTATGTTAAGCATTTGATAAGTTTTCCGTTCCCCGTTCACGTACGTGAGTATTGGGACAAAGTCCAACGCAACGTAGGAGAAAACTTGCAGCATTCCACTTACAGAAAAATTGTGGGCCAGTTGTATATATATAATGTATTCAGTAATTTGTTGACAATTACCATGTTTCTGTAACGAGCAGGAACCATTGGAGCAGAGGGCATTCGGTCCAACAGATTCTACCAACCCTTACCAGCTGCTACGACGACAACTTTTGACTGTTGTAAAAAGCATTTCCTTGAAAAATTGGACGACAAATTTTTAAAAGATCGATCGACAACATTAGCTCACCAAATGCAACGCCAGTTCTAGAAACGGTGACCTGCACGGTAGCGTCCTCGTAGGTGTGCACTGCACGGCAGAGGCATATAAGATCAGTACAATAAATGGTTTTGAGCAAGGAAGCCATAAAGATGGAATCTTTACTTGAGAGCACGCATGGTTTCAGTGGTCACAAGGTTAGTGAGGGTAGTGAGAAAGAGGGCGGAATGGTGCTGCTGTTGCCCAGCATGATTCTCCGGGTGGTGAAGACCATTGGAGGTCTGAATGGCTTCGATGTGGCGGTTGCCATTGTGGGTTTTGTGGCCTTTCATGTTTTCATACAGAGGAAGCTCCAGCAGCAAATCATGGTGTGGCCTCTGGTGGGCATGTTACCATCATTGGTTCTCCATCTCAACGACCTATACGACTGGTTTTCGGATGCAGTTATACAGAACGGCGGGACGTTTCAGTTCAAAGGCCCGACCTTCAGCAACCTCCAGGTGGTGGTCACCTGTGACCCGGCGAACATCGAGTACATGCTCAAGACCCGATTCTCCAACTTCCCCAAGGGCCCATACTTCAGAACCGTGGTGCACGACCTCCTCGGCGACGGAATCTTCAATGCCGACGACGATCTCTGGCGGCGCCAGAGGAAAACCGCGAGCATCGAATTCCATTCTGTTACTTTCAGAGACCACATTGTGGAGTCCCTCAAGCAGCTCGTCGACAACCGGTTGGTTAAAATCCTCGAAGACGCTGCCGCCCGGCGGGCCCCTGTGGATTTGCAGGACATTCTACTGAGGCTCACGTTTGACAACGTCTGTATGATCGCGTTCGGTGTCGACCCGGGCTGTTTGGCCGTTGGCCTACCCGAAATCCCCTTCGCCCGGGCCTTCGAACAGGCCACGGAAGCCACTGTTTACCGGTTCGTCACGCCGACGGCCCTGTGGCGGGCCATGCGGTTCTTCAACATTGGGACGGAGAAAACGCTCCGGGCGGCTCTGCAGGGCGTGGATGAGTTCGCCTCGGGCGTGATTCAAGCCAGACGAAACGAACTCAGTTCGAATTCCAATCCCAATGGGAAGGACCTCCTCACCATTTTCATGCAGCTGCAGGATGAACAGGGGAACCATTATTCCGAACAGTTTTTACGCGACATTTGCATAAATTTCATCCTGGCCGGGCGTGATACATCCTCTGTCGCGCTCACCTGGTTCTTCTGGCTCCTCCATGGCCACCCTCACGTCGAGGAGAAAATCCTCATGGAAATCAAGACCCTTTTGCGCGGGTCCCGAACCGGTGATGTCGACCTCACTGACGTTACTTTCACGGCGGACGACTTGAAGCAGATGCAGTACTTGCAGGCCGCGGTTTCCGAGGCCCTGCGGCTCTACCCGTCCGTGCCGGTCGACCACAAGGAGGTTACCCATGACGACCAGCTGCCCGACGGGACTGTTCTGAAGAGCGGCGGGAAGGTTTTGTATCTGATTTACGCGATGGGTCGGATGGAGAGCATTTGGGGGAAGGATTGCCGGGAGTTTAGGCCCGAGCGGTGGATGAGAGATGGGCGGTTCATGAGCGAGTCGGCTTATAAGTACACGGCCTTTAATGGCGGACCCAGGCTCTGTTTGGGGAAGGATTTTGCGTATTTTCAGATGAAGTGGGTAGCAGCCTCGATCATTTCCAGGTTTAGAGTGAGCGTTGTGCCGGGGCATCCTGTTACTCCTAAGCTCGCGCTCACCATGTATATGAAGCATGGTCTCATGGTTACCTTGCATCCCAGAGCAAAGGAAATTGTTAAGGCGCAGGGCTAGCTGGTGCTTGCTCTGCTGCAAATAAATTAGAGGGTTTAATAATGTTAGTTTTTTTTAGTGTGATACAATTTTATTGTATGATCATGATTACTACTGTAAGCTTTTAATGTTGCTGGATCTCCTCTATCCAATATCAGTCATAACTTTTCTGCAGTCCAAGGACTGGATAGAAGATTGACCTGGTTTTTTGTATTTTTTTATTTTTATGGAAACAACTGGATTTATATTGTTTTTTTAATTATTAT
The DNA here is from genome assembly GCA_007258455.2 of Sequoia sempervirens. Classification (NCBI taxonomy): domain Eukaryota; kingdom Viridiplantae; phylum Streptophyta; class Pinopsida; order Cupressales; family Cupressaceae; genus Sequoia; species Sequoia sempervirens. Next base: position 37,404,612 of record VDFB02000007.1, on the reverse strand, counting down.
TTTAATGTATATTTCTTTTTGTTAAATTTGTTTTCTTGGGGGATGTTTTTGTCTGTATATGTAAGCTAGGTTTAACTTGTTTTAATTCTATTTTGTTTTAAAGGTTATTATTATTTGAGACACGCGATTTATTTGATTTGGGATGTTTTTGTGTGTATATGTAAGTTAGGTTTAACTTGTTTTAATTCTATTTTGTTTAAAGGTTATTATTATTTGAGACACACAATTTATTTGATTTGTAAGTATGGAAGAAGGATTATTTAGAGTGACATTTATTTTAAAATATAAAGACATCACAATTTTAAAAGATATAATAATGCCTACAAATAGAATTCTTAAAAGTAACATATAAATATATAATATTTACTATGCGTTTCAAACAAAGTAAAAACAAAACAAAAGAATAATCTAAATAATGAAACATTTTTTCCCAAATAAATGAAAAGTTTTATACAAAGTGAAACAAATGTACTATCCAAAAAATAGCTCTTTAATAGATAAAAAATAAAATCATTCTTAAAATATAAAATTGTGTTCATATATTATACTATTAAATAGATAAAAGATAATGTATTTAAGATATATGTTGATTATTTCTTTTTGGTATATATATTATTGAATAAGGTTTTACTATATTATTTTATAAAGAATATACTATATATTATATTCAACAAAAAGGTGGGTGGAAAGATATCATAGTTTTTCAAGATAATTTTTAAAAAGTTGAATATTTATAAATTTACTTTCTTAATTAATAAAAAAATCAATATTAATTGTCTTCATGTGTATTTTTTAAAATATAATAATTATATACTTTAAAAATTTGTATATACCTTGCACTTAGAGCCTATATTAAAGTATGTGAGAATAACGAAAGAGCACAAACTAGACTAAAATTTTAAGGATTTAAAACTAGCAATCATACTTCAATATTCAATAGGATGTCAATAATAATATGTAACTATTTGTAATTTTCTTTTAGTGTAAAGTAGGTTGATAGGCTTTATGGATTTAAAAAAAAGAAGGTTTATTGTTAATATGTTGACAACCCTTCTTTTACACTAAAGAGATGGAGCATTTTGGTGATGGTTTCAATGGAATAGTTAGTCATTTCCAATTGGCTTTCTATGCAAGTGGTTCTCTTCTTATTTTTGTAGTGCCACACATACACATCATTCATGTGTCAATATCATTGGTATGCAAATGTGAGGCATATGTAGATATTTGTGAAACATTAGACCCTTTGATATAACTGTGAATGTTAGTCCTTGTTGATCTATGTTTTCAATGTTGATTGTTGCTCTTTTTTATTGTTAGCCCTTGAAATTTATAGATTATCAAGGAGTATGCCATTACTTCAATGTTCAATGGGATGTCAATAGTAATACATAACTATTTGTAATTTTATTTTTAGTGTAAAGTAGGCTGATAGATTTTATGATTTTTAAAAATAGTTTATTGTTAATATGTTGTTAGCCCTTCTTTTACACTAAAGAGATAGAGCATTTTGGTGATAGTTTCAATGGAATAGCCAATCATTTCCAATTGAATTTCTATGCAAGTGGTTCTCTTGTTACTTTTTTAGTGTCACATATACACATGCTTCATATATGCATATCATTGGTATGTAAAGGTGAGGTATATGTGGATACTTAAGAAGCATCAAATCCCTTGATATATAGTGAATGTTAGTCAAATTTTGATCTATGTTGTCAATGTTGATTGTTGCTCTTTTCTATTGTTAGCCCTTGTGATTTTTAGATTATCATGGACCATGTCATTACTTCAATGTTTAATGGGATACCAATAGTAATACGTAAATATTTGTAATTTTATTTTATTGTAAAGAAAGTTAATATAATAATATAAAGTTGTATGGTTTACATGTCATGGATGGTAAGTGTTGGCTATTCTCTCCCATTAATCTGCATTGTATTTCCTTGATGGCCCGATATCAATGAGAATGGTGTGGAAGGAATTATATATATTTATAAGGGAAATGAGGCCCACAAATTTATTGCACCATTTAAACTTCTTTATGATCATAGTCTTCATCAACACATCTACAACATTTACCAAAGTGTTAACCTTCTCTAGAAGAACCTTCCCATATTTTGTTATATCATAGATAAAATGATGATGAACACTAATGTGCTTCATCTACATGTGAATAGTTAGGATCTTTGCCAAAGTGATGTCACTTTGACTATCAAAACTAATCTACACTATTCTTTGACTTGGCCTAAGATCCTAACACAACCTCTAAAGCTAGATTACCTCTTTAAATTCATGACTAGCTACCATGTACTTTACCTTTGTAGTGCAAAGGGTGACCATAACCTATCACTTGTTCATCCAAATAATTAGAACATTGGATAGTCTTAAAAAATAGCCATTGTTAGACCTCATACTATCAATGTCTCCTACCTAATTTGAGTCCTCAAACCCCAAAATATCAATTGAGTGCTCTAGGTGATCCAAAACATCACCAAAAATACTATAGGAATATTTTGAGTATCTCTCTTGATAAATAATAGAGTAATTTTTAGTATCTTGTACATATTTAAAGATTATCTTTATTGTTTCCCAATTATTTATACTAATATTAGCCATAAAATAGCTCAAGACCCACTACTTGGGAAATGTTTGGCCTCATGTAGACTATATCATACATTGGGTTCCCAGATAGAGTAAGATAAGGAACATAGGTCATGTCCTCAATCTTGCTATATATAGATAGACACTACTCAAGGAATAACTTTATTTATATGGAAATATGAACACTCATTGGTTTGCAATTCACCATGCTAAAACATTGAAAAGTTAAGTCAACATACTTCATTTGGCTCAACTTAAGTTTTCTATTATCTCTATCCAATCATACCCTTATTATTTCCTAGTGGATCTCCTCATAAGCTAATTTGGAGGCTCTTCCTCCTTCAAACTCTTAAAATTTTTGGTTCTATCCTATTCTAATCTATTATAAACCTTTGGTTTAGTCTTAGGCATAACACTTCCATAATATTTGGTTATAGTTACACTATTAACTTCACATTATCTTCTAGTTGATCAATTGTAACATAATGCACAATCCCTAAATATCATATATTCTAACTATACAATGTGTTTCCATTCACAAGATCCCAAAACTTTTATTCATTTGTACACCATTAGTGTAGCCATTAAAAATAAACAATAGATTTAAATTTTAACATAGAACTCTCTCCGAAGGCACATGACAATATGCCTTATAACCAAAAACATGGGTATGCTAAAGTGAAGGATTCTTTCTCATCCAAAACTCCATTAGGGTTTTACCTAAAAAAATTAGTCCAAAATAGCTCTACTAAACATGCTCTTAGCTCTCTCCATCAATCTATAGTTCCTATACTAAAAAATCCATCCTATTGAGAGGTTGTAGAGTTGTCTTGTGCCACATAATATTTTTTATATCTATAGAATCTATCAAACTCTACAAAATTATGGATTCTTAACACCTTAATCTTAATTTCTATCTAGTTCTCCATAAGATCCTTAAAATATTTGAATTGATTGAAGACCTTGTATTTATTCTTTTAAAAATAGAACCATGTCCTCTTGAAGAAATCATCAATAAAGGAAACATGTAACATAGGTATTTTGTGAATCAAGGTGCATTAATTGGACCTAATAACTCATTCTGAATAATATGCAAATTCCTTATATATCTATTATTGAAGATGGTAAAAATGGGTATTTAAGACATAAAACATAAGATACATGTTGTGAACATGAATAAAATGTTGATCAAATATGCCTAGAATCAACTAAGAAACTAAGAATTCAACCTAATTAACCCACATTCCCAATGAAATTCTTGAAATGATAAATAAGAATCCATTAAAAACATAAAATTGATCAAGGAAACCTAATTAAGAACACTCAAACCTCATCCCATTGGGGGATTAGTGCTGACTTGATGTGGAAGGATCAACTCTTTCCTAACCCCACTGATGTAAATCTTTGATTTAATGTGTTGATGAAGATTGGACCACAAAATTAGTTGCAATTGATCTTACTTGATGGATGTGAGTATGAAATGCAACAGCATAAGGGTGCTCAAATGATTTGTGGATGATATTCTAATGAAAATGAGGACTATTTATAGGATTTTTAGGTGAATGAATGGATAGGATGAATTTGATTAATCAATGGATATAAATGGATGAGAGAGAATGATATCGATCAAGGATCAAATGAAGGATCAAGATTAATTAATGCCATGGATCAAGGGAATTGATCAAAGGCTCAAATTGATTGAGACAAACACAAATCCCATGATTTTAGGAAGAATGTTGGAAGATATTTCCATTTGGTGGGAAATATTTGAATTTGAATTGGAGAAATATTCTTGAGAATATTCTCTCAAGCAAGTGGGAGAAGTTGGAGGAATTAGAAGATATTAGTCAATTAAATAATTAAGATATTATTTAATTGTGTAAGATGAGGGAATTTTGGTTTTTAATCAAACAATTAGCTCATTTAATTAAAAGGGTGGGATTAATGACATTCAATTAAATAATTAAGATTATTTAATCAAATTTGAGAGGAATTAAGGGATTTAATGAAACAATTTGCATGATTTAATCAAATAGGATGAAAACTAGCATGAAAGGGGTGAATTAATCCAATAATGTTGATTATCCAATTAAGAGAAGAAAATGATGAATTTAATTAAACAATTAGGATTATTTAATTAAATAGATGAAAGTGGTCGAATCAAAGTAGAAATGGCATTAGTAAATCAATCAAATGCATGTTATTGATTAGGATAATTTTAAGTGTCTACATTTTTCCCCTCTTTGAAGCAAGGTACCTACTATATTGGCTCAAAGAACTGATGCTTCTCAGATCAACATTGTTACTTAGATCAAAAATTTGAAAATTCATGATTTTTCTAGATGCCCCACCATGCCCCAATGGAAGGAATGAATGCTGGTATACTGCCCCCTCAAGAGATCAAGCAAAAATTCTAATTTTTAGGTCGAGATTGTGACAAGGATATACGATTAGTTCAACTAATTAGAGGATGAAATTTATACTTCTTTAGAAAGATCGTATGTTTGATGTAGATGAATTTTATGATGTATAGAAAATCATTGGCCATGGCTAGCCTAATGTATATTTTGACATATCACATAGATTTGATACTTGGATAGAAATGTTAGTAAAGATAGAAGAATAATATCAAGAATGAAATGGATATCGATTAAACATTATTTTTTAGATTGATTTAGAAGTCCAAAAAGCCTATAATTATTTGATCTACTTTATTAGATATGGTGATGAGAAAGATGATACTGCTTTGCTTTGAGGTTAGGAGAAAATTCATTATGTCCTTCCTTATTTTTGATATAGCAAACAGACACAATGCATCAAGGTGTTGAAAACCAAGATGGCGTTGTATCTAATGAGATGGACTTTGACTTTGTAAACATATAGGAGTATCTTTGTTCATACCCGACATACAAAAAACTCATTTGATCATGTGAAAGAACAAGTTATCAAAGTAAGGAGACTAACACACAAAAGGTATGAAGAACTTGATATGTGACCCTATCCATTATTTTACTTGAGACCATCCTCGTACATGCAAGGAAAGTATTCGTCGAGGTCATATTACAAAAACATCCAACAAACACAACAAACAAAAGCAATGATCAATGCCCCATTCCTTTCTCTCTAAATCATTTTGATAGACATCATCGAGAGGTCATTGGAATTGACCAATAAGATAAGCCATTTAAGAAAAGATCAAAGCAATCAAATAGTCAATGTTATTTATACCTCTTTCCAAAAAGATGTTTATGTTTTGAGGATAAATATATCCATTAATGATATCCAAAATGATGCCCATTGTAGGAACGATATATCCTAGGACATGCATTGGATGATGATGGGTTGAACTAATTAGGCCATTGATAAGATTTTGATTAACATGTTTGACAATGATAGAGATTTTGAATTTTAACATTTGCGTTTTGATTTGGATTTTGCTTTGAAGTTTAAATTTGTGTTGATTGTTGCACATGTTTCCATTTGTGTTGCCAAAGATTAGGATGATGATCAATTTATTATGGATGAAAACACAAGAAAAAAACAAAAGAAAAGGAAAATAAAAGGGTCCTTTTGGGTCAACATGAAAGAGACATTGCGGTCTCAATGCCTTGCATCATCCCCAAAAGGAAAACACATGAAAAATACAAAATAAAAGGCGAAAGCGATGTATGACATATAGAAGAAGGAAGGTACAAATAGAGGAATTCCACAAAGAGAGAGAGAACATCAAATGACACATCATTGGGGAACACATTATGCACATGCAAACACGCAAAAGAAAAAGAAAAAGAAAATGCAAAATACTAGTAAGGTAGATGCAAGTCAACCGTCAAGCAAGTCATCTGCCTCCCAATCATGTTCAAGATATGTCGAGGGTGAACAACTAGCGAAAGGGACAAGTGCAAGTGTTGAACTAGGGGAAGTACCAGGTTCTACAGTTGTTGTAGGAGATTTGTCGTTTAAGCTCATGGAAGAGGAAAATAATGTATTTAGATCATTATGAACCTCTTCATCGATTTTAGTAATCTCATCATCGTCATCTAGATTAATCACGACAGGAAGATGAATGATAATTTACAATGAAGGGTGTATCACGAGTTGTGGTTGTTGTATTGGATTGTTTTATTGTGATTGGGGAGGAGGGTCGTCATGCATTGCTTCTGTCCAGTGTGGATTTTGATTTTTTTGATTTTCTTTATTTTGTAACTTATTAGCAAGGGCACAATGTCTATGCCTACACTCCCTAGCTCCTCTATTTCTTTTGGTTTTATTATCAAGTTATGATTTTGAAGGAGTGGGTTGATAAACTAGTGGTTGCTTTTCATCCCTGAGGGGAGGAACAAAAGAAACCATGGAAGGTTGTTCATCCAATTTTTTCTTTTCCTTATAAACTTATTTTATACGAGGAGGAAAGACGGGGTTGTTATCATTATCTCATGGTTTTTTAGACAATGTGGGGGAGGTTTCAAGTGTTGGTTGAGTTTGATGGGTTGGTTCTTGTTTAGGTTGCAACATTTTTTCATCTAGAATAGGAGTGTCGGAAGTGGATGAGGATATGTTGCGGAGGGACAATTCTGCAATTTTCTTAGCTTTAAACATTTAGTAAGCAATAGAAAAGAAGTCTTTGCGAGGCATTATAGGTTCCATGGGCTTAGACCAAAAGGATTCTAAGGAGAAGTTTCCTTTAGAAGACAAAGGATTAAAGACACTATGGTGAACAATGAATATGTCATTGTCAAGTAGAAACTTTAAACATTTGTGTACGACTGAAGGGACAACTTTCATTGAGTGTAGCCATGGATGGCCTAGCCACAAATGAAAATGGTCCAACTACAGGATGATGGAGAATGTAACATCCACTATTTTTGGTCCTATCTATAATGGAAGAATGATCGATCATATCGTAGGGCAAGAAAAACCATTGTGTGTTTTGATCGATGCTTTTGGTTTATCATAATCATCTTGATAAAGATCATGTAATACCAAAAATTCCTCAATGATCACATTCTCTCCACAGGCGGGATCTATGAGTATCCCATTAGTGGGCTTATAATAAATACGGTCAGCTATGTAAAGAGGACCATTGGGAAGATTTGGAAGTATGTCCTTAGAGGAGAAAGTAATATCAATAGATTTCTTAGGTTGGCCCTTATGAGGGATAATGTCTATCACACCTACCATTTCATCCATAGGATTACTAGTAGTTATATTTGGAATAGGATCAGGATGTGCAACATCTGTATAAACATTCATCACATCATTGTTTTGAGTTTCACTAGCTTTGACAAATGACACATTATGTTTGGGCATCAAATTGGTGAAAATTTGCAAATTTTGATTGGGTGGGGCAACAAACTTATTGCCTTGAACATTAACATTTGAAACAGATAGATGATTGAAATCAATGAGGTCTTGCACAAAGTGTTTAAGATGCTTACAATTTTCTGTGTCATGTACATTTTGTCTATGATAATGGCAATAAGCATTGGGTTTAAAGGTTGGAGGTAAAGGTTTAGTAGGATTGAGTGGTTTAACAGTAAGTAAAGTAATTATTTTTTGTCGTATAAGTTAGGACATTGTGTAATGAAGAGTGTTTGGTAAAGGTGTAAACTATCATTTTGGATCTCCATAACTATAAGGTATTGCGGTGGCTACTTGGTTATTGATGGGTTGAGTTGGTTGTTGAGGGGGATTGAACTGTAAAAACCATTTGTCTTGTTTTCTAAATGGTTGTATATTGTTTGTATTCGCATGTTTAGATTTATCATCTCGGCTAGAAGTGGACTTTGCATCATGACTACTAATTGAATTGTGATAATCACAAAGGGATCTACACAATTGCATAAAGGAGGGAAATTTCATCATTGTGAGTTTATTCTAAAGTTTAGTTTGCAAGTTTTCAATAAACATCTTATGAAGATGTGGATCGGGAATCTTGACATTGATTTGAGAGTAAAGAGATTGGTATCGTGAGATAAAATCAGTTATCTTTTCCTCTTCATGTTGTTTGCATCTCATCAAATTGGCCAAGGTATTCTTTGGAGTCATATGCACTTGGAAATGATTTATAAATGCATCAACTTGTTCATTGAATAAATGAATTGAATTTTTTGGTAAGGATGAAAACCATTCTAAGGTAGTGTCTTTTAAAGTCCTAGGAAATAGTTTTTTCAATAGTTTATTGTCAAGGACAAAGTCACTACATAAGGTGGTGTAAGCATTAACATGGTTAGAAGTATCACCCTTCCCTCCATACTTCTCAAATCTAGGCATCTCTATTTTTTGTGGCATCAGTGTTCGCAAGATTTCCAAGGATAGTGGGTTGCTTCAGACATAATAGGTGGGTGGTCCATTTTGGTTTTGGTTGATGGTGGATATCTTATTTTGCATGGCGGAGACAGTTTGGAAAAGTTGCGTTATGAGAGGGTCAGTGTAGGTGCCATGAGGTGGAAGGGAAAGTGGTGATGGAGTGTGTGTAGTGGTAGGGAAAGTGAATAGAATGCTTATAGATGGTATGGTGGAAGAGGAGAGAACATGCAGTACCACATAATAATTAGGAATGCTAGCAGGAATAGTCGAGGAAGGAATCACATTGCTAACTTGTTGCATTGTGGTGGTGACTTGAGGAGTACTATAGGTAGGTATGGATGCCACTATGGAAGGAGGAGGAGTGTTAGGTCCTCCTTGACTAACCATAGTGTTTGTTGGTTGGGATGTACTAGAGGTGGAAGGAGCATGTTTGTTGTATATCTCAATAATTTGTTTCATAACGTTTAGGCCTTTGTCACATTCAATCAGGCGATGGATGTTTTCTATAGCAGGAATCACATTGGTTGAAATGTTTTCAAGACACAGGTTATGTTGAAGATGTGTTAAGTCCTCATGAATGTTAATGAATTTGTCTTGCAGAATGTGATCATTTTGTGTGTCAACTTGCATGTTATTGGAAAGTAAAGCATTGCTAAAGGTAGGGTCCATGCCTAGTGTACTAGTTGCAATACTAGGAGTGGAAGCGTTAGACAATCCAAGATCCACAACAAGTGTATTATTGTGGGATAGCATGAGTCTTGAGCTTCTTCTCACTAAGGTTTTAGCAATAGGACACCAAACACTCATGCAAAGGTTCCTAAATGTGGGTGAATTGAAATGCAATGAACTAAGAGCAATAAAATGCTAATTAACCACAATTATAGAAATTGTAAAAGAAAACAAAAATACAGAAGATGCTCAAAAAATGACAGAAATTACAGTGCAAAATGTGCAGGAGGACTAAGTCACTCAGTGTGGTGAATTCCTAGTAGTGATTTTTTGAGATTTTTCAAAAAAATTAAATGCAATTTGATGTTTTTCAGATGTTTAGATGCAACTACAGTGTGAGAATGCAAAATTTTATTGTTTTCCAATGAAATATGATGCAAAAATGCAAACTATATGAGCTTTTCACTAATGCAATGTTTAAAAGCCTAGGATGCAAATTAAACAATGCAATTTTGATGCAAGTTAAACCTAGGATGCACTTGAAAACAAAAGAAAAAGTGTTCAAAAGTCGGGTTTACCAAAATGTAAGCAAATATTTTGGCACCCAAGGACTTTCTAGCACTTCTAGGGTTTTTCACCTAAAAGGAGAAAGATGGGCCAAAATAGGAAATGTCTACACTCAAAATAAATGCAATGATGGATGTTATATGTCTAAATACAATGTCTAGATGCAATAAATTGAAAAATAAAGATGATTATTTATGCAAAACCTAAGAAATGCAATATGTTTGAAAACACAGTGATGTATGCAAAAACACCTAAGAATGCAAGTAAACAATAAAAAAATTAAACAAGATTGGAAAGGTGCACCAATAATATGAAGTCTAATGCAAAGAGCCTCTAGAATCCCACATATTTGATTGGAAAAGATGACTGGGACACTTGTGCCAAGCTGGGCGACTTAGTCCAATTTTGAGGAAATTTCATTGGAATAGGAATCTGCCAAATGGGTACTTAGAAATGTAAAAATCACTCTTCAAGCCTAGCAGTGGGACTAATTCACCATAGATGGTGACTTAGTCCACCTGAGAATCTCAGGAAATTCAGGACAGGATTTTGTAGCTTTTGTTCTACACTTCCCTTCTTGACAAGTGTCTGATTCAGAAACTGCAGAAAACAGGCTGAAAGAGGTCTCCAAGCTTCAATTAGGGATTTGTTGACTTGAATGAATTTGACAAATTTTTGACCACTTTTTAACACCAAAATATTTGACAAATTTGCATACAAGACCTACAAACACACATTCAAAGAGGAGGAAAAGGGTTAAGGGTTAGATAATAGGGTTTGCCTTGGTCAAACCCCAATTTGGTAATCAAACCCTAGATAATGAAATGAAATAAAGAGATAATGATGAATGAATAACATGAAATTTCACAAACTCACCAAACCCTTGATGTTGAAATCTAAAGATATGCAATGAAGTGCTCCAGTGGATGACTTGATAATGCTTAGAAATGCTTGAATGCTTGAGAATGAGTTAAGAGATTGATTGCTTGATTGTGGGATGAAATTAGGTTGCTTGAAAATGAATGGGGGTTAAAATGAGAGGAAAAACCCTTTATTGATACTTGATTTTCTAATATTTCTTGAAAATAACACATCACAGGATGACCTTAAGGTCAAGAGAATAAAATCCTGCCAGAAAATTAAAATTATTTTGATTTTTGTGCCTAGTGGTACTAAGTTGCCCCAGGTGGCGACTTGGTCCCACCATGGCAATTTTACTGGGTGTCGAGGATTAAAGTGTATTTAATAATGTTTAACGAGAATATTCTAAAAAATACACTTAAGTTGGGCCAGAGAGTGCATTAAGGGGTCATTTAAACATAAGAAAGGGTTAAATTAGTGATGACAAGTCTAGAAAAGCATGAGAGTTTGGTACAACTCTTTACAACACTTTGAAATAAGACTTGTAAGTGATAAAAAGGGGTTATTTAAGTGAATTATAATGAAAGGGTCCTAAAAAAGTGTGAAAGTGGGTTATAACACTTCACAACACTTTTACAAGACATCCTAGAATTCTTAATGATTCTCAAAGGTTCAAGACCTAATGTGAATGTGTTGGCCACATTACAACATTAAATCTAGGAAAAATCAAGCCAAAATCCACTAGGAGGGCCCAAACATGAGAAAAAGTAGAAGGGTTACTTTTTTGTGTCCACAGAATCAACCATTCTTATTGTAGACACCTAAAAAATGACCTAGGCCTGCAAGCTTCATTTTTACCACTTTCGTCCTAGCATAATTGTGACATTTAATTATGTCCTTGGTCCACATTCGACTATTGATTAAATAATTCATAATTATTTAATTAATTCATGTCCTTTTATTCTTCATGATTATTAAATAAATAAATTTCATTTATTTATTAAATACGTCATTAATTGTCTAAGTCTCCCCTTAATTAAATAAATTCCTTAATTTATTTAATTTCCTTCTAGTCACTTTATTCCTTCTTGATTATTAAATAAATAAGTTTCTATTATTTATTTCATATGTCACTAATTGTCATAATTAAATGAATTAATGAATTTATTTAATTATTAGTCTTATTTGCTAAATTAAATAATTAAATTTAATTATTTAATTGCCAAATTGGATATTCTTCTCATTTTAAATAAATTAAAATATTTAAAATGTCATCTCTTCTTAACTACAAGCTCATTTTGGTAAATAATTCAAAAATTGATTATTTACTATTTCTCAAAATTCACATTTGGAATTAATTTAATTCCAAATCAGTAACTTTCCGTCAAGAATCAAGTAATCGGGCAGGTTCTCGACCCTTCCAAAATTGATCTTTAGTTCGGTCTTTATCTTATTCATTTTCGAAAATCTTTATTTTTGAAAATGTTTCTTCATTTATTCTCCATCGTCGATCCAATTTTTTGAGATATTATCTTGACCGTTCGATTAATGAATTTTCCCTAACCCTAATTAGGGATTCTTAGATTTAATCTGGACCTTTCATTATAGGTTTTCATCATGAATTAATCTCACCCGTCCATTCAAAATGGCATTTTCTATAAAACGCCATTTTCCTCTCACTTTTCGATTATGCACACACACACATTTTATAAGTAGACATATTATAGGCACATTGCATACTTACTCACTTGCACACTTAGATTGTCATAGCAATTGTAGCAATTAGTATCTTTATTTGATTAAATCTTAGCATGTTTAGGCATTGTCAATCATAGTCATTTAGGTCATATTACAAAAAAATCCAACAAACACAAAAAACAAAAGCAGTGATCAATGCCCCATTCCTTTCTCTCTAAATCATTTTTATAGACATCATCAAGAGGTCATTGGAATGGACCAATAAGATAAGCCATAAGAAAAGATCAAAGTAATCAAATAGTCAATGTTATTTATACCTCTTTCCAAAAAGATGTTTATATTTTGAGGATAAATATATCCATTAATGATATCCAAAATGATGCCCATTGTAGGAACAATATATCCTAGGACATGCATTGGATGATGATGGGTTGAACTAATTAGGCCATTGATAAGATTTTGATTAACATGTTTGACAACGATCGAGATTTTGAATTTTAACATTTGTGTTTTGATTTTGATTTTGCTTTCAAGTTTAAATTTGTTTTGATTGTTGCACATGTTTCCATTTGTGTTGCCAAAGATTAGGATGATGATCAATTTATTATGGATGAAAGTTTATTGAGGGTGAAAGCAAGATGAGACAAGTGGGTTTGTTTTCAAATATTTCAATGTTTTTGATGTTTTGAAATGTTCTAAGGTTTTTTTTTAATTTATGAATGGTGTTTGATGTTTATGTGGATTTTGAGATGGTTCAACTATTTTTGTGATTTTAAAAATGATTTGGATGTTGTTGAGATTTTAAGGATATTTTGGATATTTTGGATTTTTAAGATGTTTTGAATGTTTTTGATATTTTCACATGATTTTGACAAGTGGATACAAATATGTGACGTGATATCAGTAATTTGTTTGAAATTTTATTGAAAACAAAGCTAGAATTGATTGATCTGATTGACTGATTGTCGATAGTGGTAACATTATTGAGGATACACAACAATGTAAGGATAGTGTTGAACAATACAAGGATTGGGAAAGGATATATCTTGAGATGATGGTGGATTGATTGAATAAGATTGATCAAGATTTTGAAGCTAGGATTGGAACAAAATCTATTGGAATGATTTTATGTGACATTGAAGTGTAAGTTAGATGCAAATGATATTGATTGTTTGGATCAATGTTTTATAAAATATATAGCTTAATAAGAAACATCTTATTCATCAAAATGGTGCCACAGACTAGTGATTTGGATTTTTGCTTACAATTTTTTTGACCACTTTGATTTCATGTTTGCAAATGTTTAGATCACCACATGAGTTGAAGGTTATAACTCAAGATTTATTCTCGAAGCAAGGTATAAGTATTTCCCCCCAGTTTCTAGCAATGTTTGGAATGCCATGGTGAATGCTTAGATAGATGAATGGATTGGATGGATGGGTATGCGAAGGATGCCAAGGATTATATTGTGATGGGTGTGTGCAAGAAGTTGAGTCCCAAAAAATGGAAGTGTTTTTCCTGATTTTCAGAATTTGACACATTTGACCTTAAAATTTGAAGCACTTAGAGATGAAATATTTAAAAAAGTCGCTGATCATAAAATGTACTACTCAGAGTCTAGTTTCCAAATATGTAATTTATTTCAATACCCAGATTGTACAAATTGAGTTTTAATAGGCATTTCTAAAAACCACTGTTTAAAAGTCATTTTTTTTTACCATACCATGCACATGTACGACATCCATATTTTGACTTAAATTATCGTATTTTTCTAAATCCTTTTGGAAATTTTTTTATGACTCACTGAAGCTTGTTCTTGATATTTTTTTGTAATTTTTTATTGAATATATTTTTTTTTCTTAAATTTTTATTAGGCAGATTTGTCATTTTGAAAAATCGTCATGTACGACATGCATAAGATGACCTAAACTTATCATTTTTTTGATTTTTATTTAAAAATTGAAAAGAATTTTCTAAAGATTGTTCTCGTGCAATCCGTTTGTCAAAATGTTATGTTGATCAAAAGTTATTAAAATAGTAAAAAACCCTGATATTTAAAGTTTATGGACCAATTTTATTAGAAATTAATTAAAAAATAGAAAAAATAATACAATTGCAAAACAAATTACATATTTAGAATTTGCATTGTTTCATCTAAAATGGGTTTTAATTTCATTAGAAGATTCTACAAAAAAGGTCGTCAACCATATGTCCAAAGTAAGTATTTTTCTTTGACATTGTTAGGACCTTCAACTTGCAGATCAAACCAAGTTGAAGGCCTAGGTTCGGATTTCCAATGCTTTTCCCGAAACAAAAACCTAAGCAAAAACCTGACTACAAAGCAAAAAAAAATCAAATTTTAAAAAACAGGATCCCGTTTATTAATAAACGAGATCTTGTCCTATAATCGGGATCCTGTTCCCTATTCTATAATATTCAGACCGTTGTAAAGGAAACGTGATCTCGTTTCTCGGCCAACGGCCCTCACATTCAATGCCGAAGAACGGGATCCCGATTATAGAATGGGATCCCGCTTCTTATAAACGGGATCCTAATTTTTATAAGCGAGATCTCATTTTATAAATGGGATCTCGTTTCTTTTATTTAAATATACTGCAAAAAATTACTGTGAAGTCTGCAACTTCACATGTACAACCGAAAGCAGTAAAAGTAAATTATTTTTCATAAGCTATTGTATTTATAGGTGGTGAACTTGATTTTTAGTTGATTTTATCAAACGAGGAATCATCTACACCATTTTTGAAGTGGAATTGTGTTATTTTTGTGCTTGTTTGGAGGAACAAAAGGTTTTCAATTTGCAATAAGGATTGAATTTTTCAAAGGAGGCATGAAGAAAACAATTTTTAAAGTGGAATTGTGGTAGTTTTCTACTTGTTTTGAGGAACATAAGAGGAAGAATTTTGTCCTAATAGGTATTCAACTTCCAATTTGGATTGAATATTTTGAAGTATTTCACTATTAACATTCATTTGTACTTGAGAATTTTATAATTATGGGAGATAAAGCTCATAATAAGAGAAGGAAGACATTGACTCCTCAAGAAGTTGAAGCAAATAGAGAAAAAGAGAGACAACGACAAAGAGAAAGAAGAATGAGACTAAAATAAATGAATGATGGTGGAGCAACCAATTCAACAACTATTGAAGATGAAAAAATTGAGGATACCATGGTTGTAGATGAAGCTAATTTGCAAGGAGTCAATTTGGAGAAGAATATGATTATACAAACAAGTCCTACTATGTCTTCAAATCCCTCTTTGAATGCTATGGAGAATGTTTCAATATGCACAAATCCAGGTGTGGACATCCAAATTTGGACACTTAATTTATCCAAATTTATCACTTTTCATCTAAATATCCTCTTATCTGAGTTAATTAAGTAATATTACTATTATTTAATTAATATCCTTAATTTTGTCAAATCCCTAAGGTATTTAATTAATAATTAAATACCTTACCCTCCTTAATCCCCTTTTAATCAAATGAATTAAATAAATATTACATTTATTTAATTCCTCACATGTCATTTTCATCTATTCCTAATCTCTTCATTAAGGATGTGCACATGCCTAATCCTTGATTAGGATGTGTCACATCCTCCAACTTTTGCAAGTTGGCTTCTAATCCTCATTAACCCCTAATTAGCTTCTAAAACTAATTAGTACCTTGGTCAACTCTCCCCACCCCCCAAAAATTTTTTAATTATTTTTTATTCACCCTAGGCTCCTCTCTTCCCCATGTGAATTTTTAATTCACTTTTATTATTCTTAGAATCCCCTTTTCCCATGCATCTTCTAGAACCTTTGACTTGTCACATCAAGTCACATTTGACAAATTCCCACCTTTTGGGAATCTTGTCTTATCCACTAGATTCTTCCAATCATCGTGAATTTTTAATTCACTTTTATTCTCCCAAAGCTTTCCCTCTCCCCATGTGATCATTGAAAGGTCACATCAAAGTACTTGGAAGGTACTTGTCCTTCCTCCACCTCATGTACCTTTTGCCCACCTCACTTACACCTCATCTCCTCTTAGCCACTTCACCATCCACATGTCAAGATGTGAGGGCTTGTGAGTTCTCAACCCACCCTAGCCCTTCATCTTGACCTTGTTGGATGAATCTCAACCATTGAATTCTCTAGAGAATTCAAATTCATCTATAAATACCCCCTCCCAAGGGCATTAAAAACATTTAGCCATTTTGCAACTAAATGCTGCCATTTTATATACTCATCTAGTCTTCAATTTCACCCATTTTCATTTGAATCCAAGCATATAGTTAAGCTTTGCATTTATCTATATCAAGAGCCATCAAGGAGCATACAAATCAATCCAAATCAAGGGCCAACCAAGGAGTTTCAACTGCAAAAAGGAAGGTATATCCATTGACATCATTTAACATTTTCCTCTTTGCATTTTCAAATTCCTTAGGCTAATCTTGAGGTGTTTCATTATGTTTTCCATTGCATTTTAATTTCTTAGAATAGGTTAAACATTTTGATATCACACCAGGTACGTCTTCAAATCCACATGTTAGTGAAATGGTAAATTTGTATGTAGAATTTTTACAAGATGTTGGACTTAATGATGTTGACATTGACTATATTCAGAGAGATGAAACTTTTATAGAATTTTTTGAAAACAAAAAAGAAAAATCTTTTGTTGCAAATAAAAATCAAAATGATCATTTTCTTGAAAATGAAAACAAAACCTATATTTTTGATGAAAATGAAAATGAAAATGAAAATGAAAACCGCTTTTGTTGATGAAAATGAAGATGAAAGTGAAAATGAAAATGAAAATCGTTTTGTTGATGAAAATGAAGATGAAAATGTAAATGAAAATGAAGATGAAGATGAAAATGAAGATGAAAATCTAGAATGTGATGTTGAATTTAATGAAAATACTTTTTTTAAAAATTGGAAGTGGTGTTTTCGATAATCTTCCTAGTCAAATTTCTTGGAGGAAAATAAGAACACATGCGAATAGAATATACACCAAATTCTTTTATCGTAAAAAATTTGCATTTCAATGTCAACTAATGATGCAATTGATGAGAATGCAAAAAATGAGGAAAAGTAATGAAAAGGTTAGGCTTTTATGTTAAACCAAAAAGAAAAGATCAATCATTAAAACATGTTATGTCTACTATTGCTAGTGCCATTCAATCTATTGGGAAAAATAGTCGATCTAAAGATAAAAACGCAGGAAGAAGAGCTATAACTACGCTATAGTTAATAAATCAACTTTGAATAAAAGAATGGTAAGCAATATTAGTGAAGTTTTAAAAATACATCCTAAAACATTACTAAGAGCAGGAAAAAAGAAGAGAAAGTATAGAAAATGATCCTATCAATCAATGTTGGAGTTTCAAAGGATCTACAGGTCCTGATATAAAATTGAATGTTGAAATTAAATCTTTGATCGAAAAATATTGGCATGATAATACTAGGGTTTCATCTAATGCTAGAGATGTTTTAAAATTAAGGGTGGGGTCCAAAGTTCACGATCCTCACCCAAAACACCTATTAGATACAACATAAACTAATTTTATAGAAAATTTTGTAGCGATTCATGTTACCTGGTAATATTAAAATAAGTCAAAGGTCTTTTGAAAAATGTAAACCCTGGTATGTAAAAATTAATAAGCAACGAATATCTTGTTGTTGTAAAATACATGTTCAATTTCGTTATTTTTATGATGTTTTTCGATATATACATTGTACCTTGCATACTAACATGATTATACAAGATTGTGGTATTGATATGCCACCTGAAGCAATAAGAGAGTTTATTTCAAGTTTGTTTTGTGAAAAAACTAATGATAAATTATTTTATTTAAGTTCTTGTATTTCTGGACAATGCATTAACTGTGGAAATCTTTCATTTTTAAGAATTTGTTTGCATGAAAGTGTTGATCATGATTTTGGACAACAATTAGTAGATGTCAAAAGATTTAGGAATGCTCACTATTCTTTAAAAGATGGAAAATTAGGAAAGCATTGTGATTTAGTTAAAGAAAAAGTTAGTGTGCATGCATTTATGAGTGAATTTAAGAATAAAATTGTACCAAAATATGTCATGCACTTTGAACATGCTCGATGGCTTGATGGCCAATTTCACGCATGTAGAAACACATTTCCAATTGGTACTATACTTTCAGTGGTTGATTTTGCAAAGAATTATACTCTCGCTCTGCAAGAGGAAATTCAATCTCAATATTATAATTCAGTGCAAGTAGCTATGTTTGTCCATATTGTTTATAGACATGTAGATGATAGCACTAAGGATGATAGAAAAGTTTTGAGGGAGTATCATTTTTATTTGAGTGACAATCGGTTACACTCATAAGAGTTTGTTCAATATTGTTTTAGTATATTTTATAGAAATTTAAGAGAAAGAGGAATCTAGATGAAAGAACACCTCATATGGTCAGATAATTGTGGGTATGTGCAAGATCATGATGGGCCAAAAAGTGGTAATATGATGGGTATGTGGCTGACAATTTTTTTTACCCAAAATTGATGAAACGAAAAGGGTTTTTAAAGGAGGTTCTCAACTTTCCACTAGTATAAATTATGCTTTACTTT
The DNA here is from genome assembly GCA_007258455.2 of Sequoia sempervirens. Taxonomy (NCBI): domain Eukaryota; kingdom Viridiplantae; phylum Streptophyta; class Pinopsida; order Cupressales; family Cupressaceae; genus Sequoia; species Sequoia sempervirens. The sequence continues at coordinate 37,385,300 of VDFB02000007.1, read as the reverse complement.
GAATTTAATAAGTAATTATTATTCATTTTCTATTCAAATTATGACTAAAGTCCCATTATAGGCTGATTGAAAACATCTATAGCTTCAAATGGTATCACATTTTTGAATCCAAACATGCATCACATTCTATGCTTCACATACTATAGGATTAAAAAAAAATAAAAATTGAATTTCATGAATTTTGACCAAGTTAAGGTGGTCGACATACAAGTGTTTTTATATTTTCAAAAAGTTGTAATTAAAAATCATAATTAATTATTTTCTTTGAAAAAATTACAAAATAATATACATCACATCGGGACATGAGTCCTCTACTTATATCTAAAATTTTATAAAAAATATTATCATTTTATTGTGGTTAGGGTGGTCAGACAGACACCTACTTCTTTTTTTCCTTGAAATTTAAGTACTACTGCATTGAAATTTCCAATTTTCACCAAATAGATTTTTTTTTTAAAACAAACCTAGTAGTTTAGAAACTACATTCAATTTGCTACAAATTCTATTCTTACATATTTTTGAAATAATATAGATAACTTATTCAAATTTTTACATCAAGTTGCCTAACTTTGATTTTTCTAAATTTTTTGCCACTTAAGGGCCTATTTTTTCCGTGATGATCGTGTACATACTCTTGTACGAGGTAGTTTAAAAATGATAGAATGTTCTATTGGTTAAGTAGGGTTCACAAGGAACTTAATGTCCAACATATATGGAGTTTTTTTGAAGCTAGGCATGGTAAAGGAGAACATAATGGAGCTGGTGTGTGTGTCAAAAATTCTTGCTAGAGAACAATTAAAATTCGAGGATTCAGTAAAATTTAAAAATGCACGTGAGACTATGGATTGGTGTAATAGAATATTATCTGTACCTGGTTCGAGTGATTACTCTACAGTTCATCGATTCTTTTGGTTGGTGGAAGAAGAGAACATTGTATCTAGAGTTGATTGTGAGACAATTAGTGGATCTACTAAATGGCATTCATTTAGGAGTGTGACAACAACCACATGGACTATTTGGACAAGGGAGCTTGCATGTTTTTTTCAGGTTTGTATCTCAGGAGATTGGGAAGCTTGCGAAAATACAGAATGGGTTGAATAGTGGGAGCAAAGATCGTTGACACCTGCAGAAGCACATAATCAATATGAAAGAACTATTGAAGAAAATGATCAATTGTTTGCATCTGAAGATTATGACCGTGTTTCAGACCTTGTATAAGAAGGTAATTTTAATTCAATTTATTTCATTTTATTTCACTTTATTAAGTTATTTTTTAATACTAAATTATTTATATGGATATGCACAAGTTATTAAATTGAATTTTGTTGGTAGGACATGTGTATGTTGTTATTGCACCTGAGGGGAATGAAGAGCAAACAAAATATTGGTTGGCTCATTGTGTGGAAACTAATCATAAGTTGATAACACCTCGAGAAGATGATGATGACTTTCATTATCCAATAGGTACGGTGATCCCCTTAAGACACCTCCTTAAGCAAATTTTGATAACAAGTTTTAGATCCCCTTAAGCAATTTTTTAGGACGAGTCTTTGATCCCCTTAAGAAAATTTTGAGAACTTATTTGATGATGGTTTTTGAACATGTTTTCAAATAGGATCGGTGGTGGTTGTTGGCACTTGGCTACGAAAATACTTGAGAAGAAAGAATGGTCTACCTGCATTCGAAGACTATGAAACACATAAAAAGATTATGCATTATTCACATTTGGTGGTGGCAACAAATATAAAACTAGAGCAGTATCATGGAAGACCTTCAAAAAAATTTCTATGGTCAATTTCTATAGAAGAGCATGAGGAAATCATAGATGCATTGTAAAAAAGAGAGGATGCAGATGGTACAATGGAATAAGTAAATACAGGTAAATATAGTTTTAGTTTTATTGTGTCCTTTTAAATACATTAAATACATGTTTTGACATTGGTCAAGTGTGTTATTAGTTGAAATTGATTTAAATTGTCCTTTTATACATCCTTAAGGCATAATCACAAAAAGGATCTAGTCCATGTAGATTCAACCTAGACAACATGGAATACTTGGTAAAAATAGGTAATTATTAGTTAAATTATATTTAAATAAATGTTTTGATTACATATTGATATTGCTTGGACATTAATAGTTAAAACTGATTTATTGTCATTTTTTGTATCCTAAAGCCATCATTGCATTGATCTCATACTTTGAAACAAAAAGGAGAGGATGGATGAATTCAACCTACAAACATGTGTGGAATAATTTTAAATGTAGGTACTTGAGTTCTGTACATATAGATAGTTTTATATAAATTAAAATATGTATTGATGATTTCATTGATATTGCTTGTACCTTTTTGATATCAGGTGGTGTGAAGACCTACTACATTCTAGCCACAAGTTTGAGATGTTCTTGAGATGGCATATCCAAATTTTGTAAACATTGTTTTGAGATGACATATATGTACATACATACTTACAAAATTAAACATACTTTATGTACTTCTATGTATCAATATTCTATATATTTTGTTTCTTAAATGTGCATGTTTTCCTACTTTGAAACTTTATGTCTACATGTATAATCACTAAATATCATGCATACATTATTGTTAAATCAATTATATCCTTAAGCATGTATTATGACCCCTTAATACATCCCATTAAGAAATCCTATTATGACCCCTTAAGACACCCCCTTAAGACCCCTTAAGACATCCCCTTAAGATGTTCTATTATGACCCATTTAGACATCCCCTTAAGACCCCTTAAGACATCCCCTTAATTAACACGTTCTATTATGACCCCTTTAGACATCCCCTTAAGACCCCTTAAGACATCCCCTTAATTAACATGTTCTATTATGACCCCTTTAGACATCCTCTTAAGACCCCTTAAGACATCCCCTTAATTAACACGCTCTATTATGACCCCTTTAGACATCCCCTTAAGACCCCTTAAGTCATCCCCTTAAGATGTATTATAACCCCTTAAGACATCCCCTTAAGATGTTCTAATATGACCCCTTTAGAAACCCCCTTAAGATGTCATTATTTGTTTTGACAACTTATAAATTAGTGTTAGATGTTATTATTTATAGTATTTATTAATGCTTTTATTCTCTAATCTTCTATGGTATTGTTTATTTCTTAAAATTTTATCCTTTCTAGAATATAAATAGATTGCTTTTGTTTGTAAATTATGATTTATTGACTAATTATTGATTGACATGAATTGAATAAGTTCATTGCGTAATTATCGCTATTTATTGAATGTACATATCATGTATATCATGAATGAAATCACTAAATTTTCAAAGTATAAATACTAAAATGTCCTATATTAATCCATGTATGAGATCACTAAATTTCACATTAATGTCCTATATTAATGTCTTGACTATGAACATAAAATGCATAAATGTACATGTGTAAATTAAAATTTTAAACAATAATAAAGTCCATAATTTATGTAACATATTAAGTGCATGAAACCAATATATTAAGCGCATGAAATAAAGTCCAACAAAGTACATGAGAAACAAGAAATATAGTCCATGAAATAAACAAATATAACACATAAAATCACATGTTTCTAGGTCATGTACTATCTCTATAATCAAGAGACCTCTTCACACCATGCACTATGTGGATGACCTGAAACACTCTGTATAAGAGAAAGATGAAATCAGATGTAAGACAATAAAAAATGATTTAATGACAATTTAATTTATAATCCATCATATCTACGTCTGGATGCTCTAGTGCACCTGAAGCAACCTCTAAATTCTCTAAATCAATCTACATAAACAAGAAAAGAAATTCAAAATTAGATGTACAACTCTACAATTAATTTTTTTAATTCAATTTAATTTATAATTTATCATATTTTAATTGTACCGTATTCCGAGGTTGTGCACTAGGCTCTTCTCCAGGACCTATCTGTACATGCTCAACTACAAGATGTGTCTCATGCTATAAAAGAAAAAGAATATGTAAAAATATCATATTATGTATATATTCAATTTGAAATTTATAATTGACTTTAAATATAATAAAAAAAAAAAATTACCATTTGATCTGGAACCTGCTCTACATGTCCTCTTGGTGGTGTAACTATGTCTGGGTTAGGGTTGAAAGTTGCACTAACAAATTCCTACAAGATCAAAATTAAAGCATGTACAATTGAATTAGGTTAATATATATATATATATATATTCAAGTTTGCACATTTTGTGTAGAAAGTTTTGTAAACAACCTGGAAATCAGTGGCCTCACGAGTAACTGCAACATTAGATGTTTGCCCAATGCCCATTCTTATTGTGGTATCAACCTAGACATACATGTACATAGACTTTTAACGCTTATAATATTTACAAGTGTACATGCATGCATTTCATATATCTAGTGAATTCAAAACTCATAAAATTGTAACTATACTAATGTAAAATTTAAACAAATTTACAATATGAATGTACCTACCCCTGATCTATGACACCCGATAGTGGAGGAGTGCTTGACAATCCCTTCGGAGGAATCGGCGTGGATGCCGATTGACTCGCCTAAACCAACATAAATATTTCAAACATATATATGTGATTCAATTATAAATTTAAAACTCAAGTTAAATAATTTATGATTTCATATATAATTTTAAAAATTGAAATCAAAATACCCCATAAGGGTTTCCGAGTACGACCAGTGTCGATGTATGTACTCATGGAATAGATGATTTCCCTTGCATCGTTAGTGTCATCTATACACCAAACAATTTGATTGTTAAAATGTATTGCAAACTTTTCTTTGATATATACAACCATCAAAATTATTATAAAATGAACGTACATCTAGATGCATATTTATACCTGTGTCGCAGTGTCCTTAGGGTGATGGTCTGCTATGAGGAACTCTACAAATGAACTAATGCGACCAGATGAACCACTAGAATCTCCCAATCCACCCGAACTAGGTGTGGCCTGATCAGGTCCATAGCATTCTTGATGACAACTAGTACATATATGGGGGATGGGCCTCGACACTCCTGGAGTGGTACTCAGACCAGCTCCATAAAAAACTCCTCCATCATCATCATCATCTCTATGCTCCCCACTCGCTATCACAGAAGCATGTTGATCAAGGTCTCCTGCGAGTGTACTAAGGGAACCTAATGTTGAGACCAGAGCTTGATGATGTATAGGTGCAGGAATGGGAGGACCAGGAGCAACAACAAGGGGTTGTGCATACACGGGGTGTCGGGGATCAACCCTTGCCCCTAATCTCTATTGTGGCATGCCACCACCAACACCCTGAAATGATCTAAAATCAAAATAATTGGGATTTTTCCCCAAAAAACTCTACATACAGTTTTCTCAAAAAATACAATGGGCACTCCCAATTAGCATGTGGGGGATTATCAAAAACCATATACCATCAATCCCAAAAATGTGCACTCATCTGTGGATGTATGCACCACCTCATGGATATTCTAGATTTGTTGGGTGGAATGGGTTGTCGAGTAACGGGGTCAAGAAAGTAGGGGGCTAGATGGGCTTTCGTTATTTTAAGGTCTAATATTTTTTTGTAAGAGAAACCATCAGAATAAAATTTTCTCATTTGTTCTTTGTCTCATCGATGCCTATCAAGATCAAAATCGATCATCTTGATGGCATCAACAATGTTTTGCATCGTAGATGCAAAATGTCTCACATGTGGAGGAATCAATTCTTGACTCTGCATAGCATTGATTTGATTTTGTAAGGATGCAACTTGATCATTTATTCGTGCTCTCAAGTGAGCCTCGTCAGATGTGATAGGTGTTGGATGTGGCATATTAGGTGGAGGGAGAGGGGGAGGGGGAGGTGGATGTGGTTGTGGTTGAGGTGGTGGATTGATGATATCATCAATGCTAAAATCATCCATGATATGCTCGATATAAATGTGCACCTACATTAAATCATACAAAATAGTCCATGTGCATACATATATTAAGATCATATATTTAATTGAAATAGGATGAGCAACATATATATTAAGATCATATATTTTATTGAAATGCACATATATATACATTGATTATTCAACTCAAGAGCATGTGCATACAAAATTCAAAATTAAATGTATGTCCATGTACATTTAAAATAAAAAATATGATGCATAATTTTCATGCGTACAAATCATTAAACTAAACTATGTGCATACATACAAATTTCAAATTTTAAGAACTATATATGCAAATTTTTAATACATGCACATACATACTAAACAATAAACTTGAAACATTCACAAAAGCTCATTTTATGTCTAAAACACACACACACACACACATATATATTACAATTTTTCAGCAGGAGAAATCATGATCTAGTAGATAGTCATAAAATATATACTATTATATATTATTCATTATAAGTTCATAAATTCCACCAAATTCATAAATCCATGTCACTAAAAATATCCATCTAGAACCAAAATCATAAATTCATGTCACTAAAAACATCCATTTGGAACCAAATTTATAAATTCATCACACAAAATATCCATCGTTCACCAAATTTATAAATTCATAACTATTTAAGATCATTGTTTTAATTTATAAGCTATTGTGGCTCTCTACTGCATAGATCTTCATTTCTTTGTGTTTTCCTTTTCAAATTCGGGAGTTCTCCTCTCATCTAGCCATTTTCGATGCTCATCTATGATCCCATCCATAGCCCTGACAACATCAACAAGGGTTTGCATCCTAGATGCAAACATCCTCACAAGAGGTGCGACACATTCTTCATTTTGAATAATGTTGATATGATCTTGGATGGTTCTAACATTGACATTGATTTGTGCTTGCAAACATGCATGTTAATTGATTTCAGGTGGTGGAGGTGGGGGATTACAAGGTGGAGTGGGTGGAGGTGGAGGTGAAGGTGTTGGAGATGGATGGCGTGGAGGTCGATTGTGAATATTATTGAATGGATCCATGTGATCTTTAAGATATGAGTGAACCTACATTAGATTTGTAATTTCAAGATGTAAGATACATGTTTAGAAAATACCTTTAAACCATTCAATATAAATGGCCTTAAATAATTGAGTACAAATGATAAAATTATATGTAAGCCTCATTTATATGTCTAAGGCACATGTTACTTGAATGAAAATACAATTAACTATTGATATTGTATAATCTTGTAGGATCTTATTATTGTTAAATTTGGTTGGGCCTTGAGCAACTTTGATCACCAAATTTTAAGAACTTTTTTAATCCCCTTAAGAAATCAAATTACGATTTAGGGTGACATGATGGCTTAAGGGGATCTACATCTAGTGAGGTCCTAGGAGAAAATGGCATGGCTCAAGTGAATAAAATTTGGTGAAGTTTCCCAAGGCAACCAAATTTCATTAAGAGCCTTTAAAGAAAAAATGATGGCTTTAGGGTTTAGGGTTTAGACTTTAGAGTTTAGGGTTTAGGGAAATAGGATAGCTTAAGGGGATCTACATGTAGTAAGATCCTAGGACAAACTTACATGGCATAAGGGAAGGAAATTTGGTGGAGTTTCCTAAGGAAACCAAATTTCATTAAGAGCCTAAGAAAAAATGATGGCTTTAGGGTTTAGGGTTTAGACTTTAGAGTTTAGGGTTTAGGGTAATAGGATAACTTAAAGGGATATATGTAGTAAGATCCTAGGACAAAATTACATGGCATAAGGGAATGCAATTTGGTGGATTTTCCTAAGACAACCAAATTTCACTTTAAGATCCTGGGTAGGACAAAATGAATGGTTTAGTGTTTAGGATTTAGAATTTAGAGTTCAGGGTTTAAGGTTTACAAAAATTAGGGTAAATTTTTGGTGCCCCTTGGAATATTTAATGAACTTGCAAGTTAGTGAAGAAAATTTTCTTGTGGAATAGTTGATTGAGATCTATTCTTGTTTCAACTGACCAACCTAGATCATGATATCTCATTCATATTATAATCTTGCAGGATCTTATTATTGTTAAATTTGGTTGCCTTGGGCAACTTTGATCACCAAATTTTAAGAACTTTGATCCTCTTAAGAAATCGAATTACGATTTAGGGTGACAGGATGGCTTAAGGGGATCTACGTCTAGTGAGGTCCTAGGAGAAAATGATGTGGCTCAATTGAATAAAATTTGGTGAAGTTTCCCAAGGCAACCAAATTTCATTAAGAGCCTTTAAATAAAAAATGATGGCTTTAGGGTTTAGGGTTTAGACTTTAGAGTTCAGGGTTTAGGGTAATAGGATAACTTAAGGGGATGCACATGTAGTAAGATCCTAGGACAAAATTACATGGCATAAGGGAATGAAATATGGTGGATTTTCCTAAGACAACCAAATTTCACTTTAAGGTGTTGGGTAGGAAAAAATGAATGGTTTAGTGTTTAGGGTTTAGATTTTAGAGTTAAGGGTTTAGGGTTTACAAAACTTATGGTAAAGTTTTGGTGCCCCTTGGAATATTTAATGAACTTGCAAGTTAGTGAAGAACATTTTCTTGTGGAATAGTTGATTGAGATCTACTCTTGTTTCGACAGACCAACCTAGATCATAAAATCTCATTCATATTATAATCTTGCACGATCTTATTATTGTTAAATTTGGTGTCCTTGGGAAACTTCACCAAATTTTAAGAATTTCTTTGATCTCCTTAATAAATTTGTCATATTGGGACCCCTTAAGAAATCAATTTATGATTTAGGGTGATAGGATGGCTTAAGGGGATCTAGATGTCTAGTTAAGTCCAAATTTAGTCATACTATAGCCTCATTGGTTCCATCTAGCTCTAGGTCAAAAGTGTTTACCCCTCTAATAAAAAAAAGTATCATGTTAAAAATGAATCAATCTATACATATAAAAAAAATAACAATAATCTTAAATGTAACCCATACTCTAACCATAATAGAATGCTAAATGATCCCCACCCCTAACCATATCCTAATTGAATTGTAAACCTAATTGAAACTTAATTAAATTATAACCTTTACGTAATCTTAAATGTATTCATATATTATATTGTATTAAATTATATTATATTTTATATTATATTTAAATTAATTTATATTTGTATTATAGTTATATTAATATTTATTATATATTCCTACTTGTAACCTAACTATTTACTACAAACCTAATTGAATCTTAAGCCTAATCCTCATTGAAACCCCAAGTAAATTGTAACATTACCTATCCTTAATTGCAATCTTATATTATATTTTATGATATTAAATATTTATATTATTTAATATATTATATTATATTAATATTTATTAAATATAATATATTAAATAATATAAATATTTAATTATATTTCTTTTATATGAATCATCCTTCTATCTCTAAATTGTAATAATAGCATGTAGTTCCTCCAACCTATCATCATGTACCTCCTCCCTTTCCCATGTAATAGGTGTACCTTCTAGGTGTTAAATGGTTCCATATTGGTCTCCTTATTGATGCATTTCTATCCTTCCACATAAATCTATATAGTATCAAAATATAGGTAATTTTATGGTTATTGAATCTCTCTTAATTGCTAAAGAATCCATTATGATTGAGGATGGGTGGATTATTATCTAGGATCACATCTTAAAAATACTATAGAGGTCATGTGGTATGTGTTTCTTAATACATATATTCCATACAAACCTCTTTCCATGTATTATCAACTCTCCTATATAATAGACACCTTACTAGATTTAAATTTCATATGATATATATGTACCCAAGTGTTTCCAATTGGAATTGCTATAATTATACTTTTATGGCATTCTAGATATTCATAATAGTTTTCATAAATCTACCAAATAGATCCATTCTTGACATTGAACCTACATAATTTTAGGTATGTCCAATGAAAGAAACTTTACCCATAGCACTCTCACTTTGCTCTCCTATCTTGTGGATATAATAGAATAAAGTTTTCTTCCAATGATTTAGATCCCTAATGATCATGTCTAAGTGTCATAGAGAGTGATCATCCACTCTTCATAAACTTGTAGAAACCAAAAGGTTTTATATTATGTGTTCAAATAAGTGAAAACATTACAAAAATCTCTACTAAATGGTGACAACAGAGGGTTTTTTAAGGCAACCAAATTTTATTTTAAGGTCCTAAGACAAAATTCAAATGCTTTAGTGTTGAGGGTTTAGATTTTAGAGTTTAGGGTCTAGGGTTTAGAAAACTTAGGGTGAAGTTTGGGTGGCCCTTGGCATAATTTAGACTTGCAAATTAGTGTCAATTGGAATCAATTGTATGTGCTTAGATTTACGAATTTGCTAACTAAATTTGCAAACAAACATCAAGATAAACTTTATGAATTTTAACTATTCTTTAACATATTGGTTTCTAATCTAATTATAATTTAACATTGAAACTAAAGTTTAATAAATATGATTTTTTCCATACAAAGCAAATAAAATTTAATAAATTTAAGCAATGCAAATGAATTTTTTTGAGCTCAAAATTACCTAGTTTTCAAAATCAAAATGATTTGTTTGATTTCAATTTAGGGTTTTAACAAAAAAAAATGTTCCAATTCAATTTAGGGTTTCAATTTCTAAGAAATTAGGGTTTTTAATGCAATTTTTTCGTTTCAATTCAAACTAGGGTTTTCAAATTCAATTTTTTTCATTTGATTTGAATTTAGGGTTTCAAAAAGCTTGATTAGGGTTTCTAAATGCAATTTTTTATTTCATTTTGATTTCTAGGGTTTTGAAATGCAATTTTTTGTTTTGTTTCAATTAGGGTTTTCAAATTCAATTTTTTTGGTTTAATCAAACAATTTAGGTTTCAAAAGTTAAATTTTGTTTGTAAAACACAATTCAATGTTCATTTTTTCATTTTTATTAAAAAACCTTCAGGTTTCATTGCACTTTTTCATCTATTTTTACAATTATTCATTTCTACTATAACAGTTAAAAAAATACTCAAAACGTGAAATAAATTTTAAAAAACATGCTAAATTCACTTATTTTCTTCACAATTTCAATTAAAAATAGAAAAATGCAAAAAAATGGGACGTAGGCGGGTACCTGTAGCTGATTTTGGGGGTCGTTGTCACCAGTACTCAGGGTCCCATCCGCTGTGTAGTGAACTCTGTTTTTAAAAAAAAAAATAAATAGCAATATAAAACGAGATCCCAATTTCTACAAAATGGGATCCCGACTTGTAGAAATCGAGATCCCGTTTCATGGTAATTGGGATCTCGTGTCATGGAAATCGGGATCCTGTTCCTTTTCCATTGGTTCGGGATCCTATGGGAAACATGATCTCAATTTTTAAAAAGCGGGATCCCGTTCCGTGTCAGGTTTAGGATCCCGAAGCTGAACGGGATCCCATTTATTAAAATTGGGATCCCGTTTATTAAAATCAGGATCCCATTTTCTCAAAGCCGATTTCAATTTTTTGGTTAAGGCAAAAACTTCCATGTTTCGTGGACTCAACTTTGTGCACTTACCCTAATAAGATAACATGTTCGGATAGAGAATGATCATTTGGATAATGCTTCATGAATCATATAATGTTGGACAAGGTAGGATCAATGATAATGACCCATGTCAATATTTTACCATAAGCAAGTATGAAGTGAACACCGAATTTTTGTCAAAATCAAGATAATGTGGATTTGGATGAAAATGGATTGGATAGATGGTTCACAAATTTATTCTGGATGGGATGATATACTTCCACCTAAAATGACACACATAGATGCTCAATTCTACACATGACACTTTTTTTTCTAGGTTTTTATCATAATACTTGTGCAAAGTGCCACCATAGTGGTTTTCACTGGAGGATGATTTTTCTCTTGACTATTTTGTTGATTTTTTTCATTTTTTGGAATATTTATGGTCATGTTGAGCCACCTGGTGGTGTTGATGTAGATGTTGTTGGTGCTAATATAAATGTTGTTGTCATGATGTGCCAATGATATCCTTCTGGGAGGAGTTGTTTTGATAAGATACGGGCACTTAAATGTAACCCCTAGATTCTCTTATCTTCTTTGTCAATACCAAAGTTAACCTCATCTAGATGGGCACATCGTGATAAAACACCCTTAGATTCCTTATGATAAAGAGTTGCTACCAAAACATGGTCAATGTGAGGGTTTGATATCATGGATGTCAAAGTTGACAGTGGAGTACATTGAGGGATATGAGATTTAGATGGATTGGTTGATAGTTTAGAATCTTTGACTTTCCAAACTTGGGATGATGAGAAATGATGGTTGGATATGGATATTCAATTGTGACCAAGTACTTGATATACCTTTTAGGTTTCTCTTGAAGCTTTATTTTGCATTGTTGAACATTTTTTATGGATGAACTTCCCTTTTTTATTTTCCCCCATAGTTTCTTTTGACTAATGGAGTTTGATAGGGATGATTTTCTTGATTTTTATTTGGCATCCATTTGAATTTTGTTTGTCCATTTTACTTATGTAATGGCATGAATTTTTACCCCTTACAAATTACCCATTTACATACCCCTTACCTTAGAAAATGTGATCTCAATGATGTATTTTCCACATCTACTTCAATCTTCCATCAACTTGGTAGCTCATTTGTGTGTTGGTGGGGGGATTTCTATCAAGATGCTAGAGAGGTGCACTTTCGTCTTGAAAGGATTCCTACCTCTGGAATCCACAAAGGCGTTACACTCCTCCATTGGACATGAAGTGTAATGTTTGTTACTCTTCAAATTGAATTCAAATGGGTTTTTCCTCCTGCATTCATTCAAATTGGCCATCCTTCCATTCAATCCATCTTCTTCACACTTCTTCAATCTTAGACACACTTTTGGACAACTTTTGGATCACACACACTCACTTTTAGCTCCTTCACATTACACCACCACCATTGTAGCTACAAGTTGCTACTTTGTTGGCTCCTCCTCTTTGTTGTTGTGACAATGTTGGCTTTGGAGAGCTTGTGAGCTCACATCTTCTTCCATTTTCCTTGAGGGAACGTGGTTGAGAAGGTGATATCCACCCATTTCCATTTAGTTTTGCATCATCTAATCGCGTAGTAGAATATTTTTGTTTGTGTATTGTTTGGTATTTCCATACTTTCTTTATCATCTTTCTACAATTTTTTCTATTTGGTTTTCTGTGGAGGTGGAAACACCAAAGCGGGAGACTGATTGAGGTAGTTCTCTAAACACAACCCCAACATTTTCTCATTCTTGTGTGTGTAGGTTGTTCATCAAAGATCTTGGAGATCTCAACTCATGGGTTTTGAAGGTCTGTTTCTAACACCCTTCTCTCGTAAAATTCTAGCTTAGTATTATTAAAGTATTCTTCTTGTTATTTATGTGATTCCACATTTTCTATCTTTGTTGTAGTGTAAAACACTGTTAATGTAATAACCCATCCTAAATTATTACTTAATTAACATTATTGTGCATTTGATGTACATAAATATATTCCAAATTAAAAAGACATAACTAGTGACTAAAGTCAATCATAGCTACACATGTCCATTTAAAATGAGTCAATGATTCATATATTCACTTCAAAATTACAATTACAATATCAGGTTTGACTTGGCTCCTAAGGCTACAAAGTCATTTCATTGTGCACTTTACTTCAAATACATGAATGTATTACATCAAGTTACATATTAGACTAAAATAGTCTTGTGAACAACTAAGGTTCTTCTTTGGAACTTGCCTCCACTGGTGGATGAGAACATGGTTGAAGCACTTTATTGTCCAACCACGAATCTTACAATTCCCCAGAATTCTTCCGACTTGAAGAATGCATAACCCTGCATGAAAAGTTTAGCTATCTAGAACAATCTACAAGGTGGAATCTGGTGCATGCCCATACATCAACATGCAATTTCTATCTACAAGTTAGAAAATAAAATGCAAGATCTATGCTAGGAATGGAAGAGAGTGATATCACAAAGTTCATACATACAAATGAACTATATTCCTTGGCCAAGCATAATAATTTTTTTGCAACAATAACAAACAATAGGTTTTGGTAAAGAAAACCTATACTCTCTGAACCCCATTTTGACACTTATCCCAAAAGGTAACTTTCTACATATACATCTCATGACAGCTAGCTACCCTCTAGCAACATCTACCCTGAGGTGCTCTAGTCTACTAAGGTATCACTATTCCATTCAAGTATTAGAATATTCTTTCACATATGTCTTCGAAAGAAGAATTTGATTACTAATTTACTCTCTAAACAAAAATCATATTTATGATTCAATAGAGTAATTCAATAATCAGTCATGTCATTCTTATGACTAATATATATTTTTCATCATAAGCATTTTCCATTTGAAAATGAACTAAGAACAAAAGAATGCATGTCACAAGTATGTGTATGTACATAGACAAAGTCTATGTGTGTACACATATATGTGCGTACTTAAGTTTTAGATTTGTGCATAGATTCTAAATAAATCATTAATTTAGATTGCAATCATTAAATAATATTCCATTTGACATTTCTATTGTCAAAAAAAAAAAGAATCAGAACAAGTCTATATTAATAGTTTCACACATACTGTTGTTTCTTTTGCATTCTCACAAAACTATGATACTCTAACATTGATGTTTACATATGAACATTCATCATTTCAATAGAACCAGAACTGTTTCCTAGTAAATAGTTATAAGACAAACTATTTCTTAAAGAATGTTCAGTGTTTACAACTATTTAATGTTGTTCCAGCCAAATAGTTTAATGAGCAAGGCTATCTTCAGCTACAAATATTACTTAACAACAAAACAATGTCGTTTACAACAGATTATTCACTATTTTCATCAATACAATACTGTTTCAGACTAAACAGTTATATTTAATGACAAAAAATGTTATTTTCCAACATAACACTCACTATTTGTAATTACTCATTGTTGTTTCAAGTTCTTTAGAAGCTAAATGGTAACATTACATTTAAATTTTCATTGATTTAAAGACAAAACATGTTTTTCCACAATGAACTAAAAATAAACAATGTTGTTTTTCCAGTAACAATATTATCTATAGCTTCTCATTTGTCATTTTTCAAGCAAGCCAAAATATTTCTCTAACAAAACAAATAGACTAGTTTCATACATGAAACAAAATGCCTAATATTTATATCTTGAACACTTTCATTACTGAAATTCAATGTGCAACTTAATAATATAAAGAAATTAAGTTTGACATGCTTGTCAATGTAAAACTTGAGCAAACACTTCGGTCAAAAGATAGGCATAGAAGTTTTAGGTTCTAAGCAAAACTCATGCCTATTCATGCTACAAGCAAAAAAATCATAGGTTGCTCTAAAATCTGTAAACAAAGATTTTGGCACCCAAGGACTTTCTAGCACTTCTAGGGATTTTCACCTAAAAGGAGAAATATGGGACAAAATGGAAATGTCTACACTCAAAATCAATGCAATGATGGATGCTATATGTCTAAATACAATGTCTAGATGCAATAAATTGAAAAAGAAAGATGATTATTAATGCAAAACCTAAGAAATGCAATATGTTTGAAAACACAGTGATGTATGCAAAAACACCTAAGAATGCAAGTAAACAATAACAAAATTAAATAAGATTGGAAAGGTGGACCTGGGATCTGAAGGCTGATGTAGAGAGGCTCTAGAATCCTACAGATTTGCCTAGAAAAGCGGACTGGGACACTTGTACCAAGCTAGGCGACTTAGTCCAGTTTTGGGAAAATTTTTCCAGAATAGGAATTTCCCAAATGGGTACTCAAAAATGTAAAAATCACTTTTTAGGCTTGGCAGTGGGACTAATTTTCTATATATGGTGACTTAGTCCACTTGGAAATCTTGGGAAATTTGGGACATTATTTTGTAGCTTTTGGTCTGCACTTCCCTTCTTGATAGGTGTTTGGTTTAGAAACTGCAAAAAACAAGCTGAAAGAGGTATCCAAGCTTCAATTAGGACTTTGTTGACTTGAATGAATTTGATGGATTGTTGACCACTTTTTAACACCAAACTCTTTGACAAATTTTCATACAAGACCTACAAACACACATACAAAGAGGGGGGAAAGGGTTAAGGGTTAGAGAATAGGGTTTACCTTAGTCAAACACCAATTTGGTAATCAAACCCTAGATAATGAAATGAAATAAAAGAGAGAATGATGAATGAATAACATGCAATGTCACAAAATCACCAAACCCTTGATGTTGAAATCTGAAGACATGTAATTAAGTGCTCCAATGGATGACTTGATAATGCTTAGAAATGCTTGAATGCTTGAGGATGAGTTAAGAGATTGATTGCTTGATTATGGGATGAAATTAAGTTGCTTGAAAATGAATGGGGGTTAAAATGAGAGGAAAAACCCTTTATTTATACTTGATTTTCTAATATTTCCAAAAAATAACACATCACAGGCTGACCTTAAGGTCAAGAGAATAAAATCTTGGCAAAAAATTAAAATTATTTTGATTTGTGTGCCTAGTGGGACTAAGTCGCCCCAAGTGGTGACTTGGTCCCACTAGGGAAATTTTACTAGGTGTCGGGGATTAAAGTGTATTTAATAATGTTTAATAGGAATATTCTCAAAATTACACTTAAGTAGGGTCAGAAAGTGCATTAAGGGGTGATTTAAACATAAGAAAGGGTTGAATTAGTAATGACAATTCTAGAAAAGTGTGAGAGTTTGTTACAACTCTTTACAACACTTTGAAATAAGACTTGTAAGTGATAAAAAGGGGTTATTTAAGTGAATTATAATGAAAAGTTTCTAGAAAAGTGTGAAAGTGGGTAACAACACTTCACAACACTTTTACAAGACAACTTAGAATTCTTAATGATTCTCAAAGGTTCAAGAACTAATGTGAATGTGTTGGCCACATTACAACATTAAATCTAGGAAAAATAAAGCCAAAATCCACTAGGAGGGCCCAAACATGAGAAAAAGTAGAAGGGTTACTTTTTTTGTGTCCACAGTTAGCCCCCACTTTAGTGTGAGGATGAACCTACTTCAAACTCACACTAAAGTAGCCAAACATGCATATCAAGAGGGGTTTCAATGAACTAATGCTTAGCAAGATGAGACAACAACAATCAAGAGGGGTGATCAAGCCCCCAAGATAAAGATCCCATGGAAAACCAAACATAAGCATAAGAAACACACATGTCAAGAATGATGTAAATGAAGAGGGAGAGAGGAAAGAGAGAGTCAGATCAAGCTTTGTTTGTTTGTACATCCCATTGTGGATTAGATCTAGGTTGTTGGTCCAGAAAAATAAATGTATACTCACTTTGAGGTGATACAACTCATGGTTGTCTACCGGGTGAGAAGGCCAAAAAGATGAGAAACATACACTCATGGTTGGTATGCACTCACACACATGCAAATGGCTATGGGGAAAATTCATGCCTCAGAATGGGCTTCACACTCAACCATACCAAAGTTATACCTCCTGATAACTTTGATAAAGCACCACAAAAGAGAATGAAATTTTGAGCTTCACGAGACAAGCAAAGCTTCGTATGCTTGGAGCTCATAAACAAACACAATGGCACTACAAGCATGCAAGCTGTGTTATGCAAGGTGACCATATAACAAATGCAACATGAAACATGTAAAAGATGTTCAAAGGAGTCTTGCTTAGTTCAAGTGAGGTCTTTAACTTAGGGAACATTGTGTCTAATGTCTCCAAGAGAGAACCAATCATAGAATAGAAAATTTGTAACTTAGGGAATGCAGTGTGTCACATTAGGCCACTAAGAGGAATGTAATATGCTAAGATAGATCACTCTCATGAAGGACATCACACCCAATGTCATCCACAAAGTGACAAAACACATTGTATGAAGTAACAAGCTTGCACTAAGAACCAAGAAAAAGGAAAAATGCAAAGGAATAATGCCAATGTATGCCCCCCACTTTAAAGGAATTGCTACACACTGTTCTATGAGAAATTACTTTAAAGCAGAAAATGTAAAATGTAAAAAAAAGAAAGGAAGAAGACATGAGAGCCAACTTGGAAAGCCCCTATGCCAAGACATATGTTTTTGAGTAAGACTACATCATGTGAGAGAAAACAAAGAAAAAGAAAGGAGTTTCCCCCAAAATGAAAACACCAAACACATAAGGGATCTATGGATTTGGGGTTAGTATGTTATTTTCTGCAATGTTTTGTAAAGAGCTCAGAACTATCATCATTCCCCAAATACGTAGAACTGGAAGAATGACACAAAGAGAGCGAAAAACAAAGAAAAAGAAAGATTTTTTTGGGTCAACATAGAAGAGACACAAAATGTATCAACACTTTGCATCATCCCCAAAAGGAAACACAAGAAAAATGAAAATGAAAATAAAAAGGCGAAAGAAAAAGGAAATTTTTTTGGGTCAACATGAAGGAGACATTTCAGTCTCAATGTCTTGCGTCATCCCCGAAAGCAAAACACAAGAAAAAGACAAAAGAAAAGGAAAAGAAAAGGGGCCTTTTGGGTCAACGTGAAAGAGACATTGCAGTATCAATTCCTTGCATCATCACCAAAAGGAAAACACAAGAAAAAGAAAAAAGAAAAGGAAAAGAAAAGGGTCCTTTTGGGTCAACATGAAAGAGACATTACGGTCTCAATGCCTTGCGTCATCCCCAAAAGGAAAACACATGAAAAATACAAAAGAAAAGGTGAAAGCGATGTATGACATATAGAAGAATGAATGTACAAATAGAGGAATTCCACAAAGAGAGAGAGAACATCAAATGACACATCATTGGGGAACACATTACACACATGCACAAACACGCAAAAGAAAAAGAAAATGCAAAATACTAGTAAGGCAGATGCAAGTCAATCGTCAAGCAAGTCATCCGCCTCCAAATCATGTTCTAGATATGTCGAGGGTGAACAACTAGCTAAAGGGACAAGTGAAAGTGTTGAACTAGGGGAAGTACCAGCTTCTACACTTGTTGTAGGAGATTTTTTGTTTAAGCTCATGGAAGAGGAAAATAATGTATTTAGATCATTATGCACCTCTTCATTGATTTTAGTAATCTCATCATCATCATCTAGATTAATAATGACAGGAAGATGGATGATAATGTCCAATGAAGGGTGTATCACGAGTTGTGGTTGTTGTATTGGATTTTTTTGTTATGATTGGGGAGGAGGGTTGTCATGCATTGCTTCTGTCAAGTGCGGATTTTGATTTTCTTGATTTTCTTTGTTTTGTAACTTATGAGCAAGGGCACGATGTCTATGCCTACACTCCCTAGCTCCTCTATTTCTATTGGTTTTATTGTCAAGTTATGCTTGTGAAGGAGTGGGTTGATAAAATAATGGTTGCTTTTTGTCCCTGAGGGGAGGAACAAAAGAAACCATGGAAGGTTGTTCATCCACTTTTTGCTTTTCCTTATAAACTTATTTTATATGAGGAGGAAAGACGGGGTTGTTATCATTATCTCATGGTTGTTTAGACAATGTGGGGGAGGTTTTGAGTGTTGGTTGAGTTTGATGGGTTGGTTCTTGTTCAAGTTGCAACATTTTTTCATCTAGAATAGGAGTGTCAAAAGTGGACGAGGATATGTTGCGGAGGGACAATTCTGCAATTTTCTTGGCTTTATACATTTAGTAAGCAATGAAAAAGAAGTCTTTGTGAGGCGTTATAGGTTCCATGGGCTTGGACCAAAAGGATTCTAAGGAGAAGTCTCCTTTAGAAGAAAAAGGATTAAAGACACTATGGTGAACAATGAATATGTCATTGTCAAGCAGAAAATTTAAACATTTGTGTATGACTGAAGGGACAACTTTCATTGAGTGCAGCCATGGATGGCCTAGCCGCAAATGAAATTGGTCCAACTACATGATGATGGAGAATGTAACATCCACTATTTTTGGTCCTATCTATAATGGAAGGACTATCGATCCTGTCGTAGGGCAAGAAAAACCATTGTGTGTTTTGATCTATGCTTTTGGTTTATCATAATCATCTTGATAAAGATCATGTAATACCAAAAATTCCTCAATGATCACATTCTCTTCATAGGTGGGATCTATGAGTATCCCATTAGTGGGCTTATAATAAATACGGTCAGCTATGTAAAGAGGACCATCAGGAAGATTTGGAAGTATGTCCTTAGAGGAGAAAGTAATATCAATAGATTTCTTAGGTTGGCCCTTATGAGGGATAATGTTTGTCACACCTACCATTTCATCCATAGGATTACTAGTAGTTGTACGTGGAATAGGATCGGGATGTGCAACATCTGTATAAACATTCATCACATCATTTTTTTGAGTTTCACTAGATTTGACAAATGACACATTATGTTTGGGCATCAAATTGGTGAAAAATTGCAAATTTTGATTGGGTGGGGCAACAAACTTATTGCCTTGAACATTAACATTTGAAATGGATAGACGACCGAAATCAATGAGGTCTTGCACAAAGTGTTTAAGATGCTTACAATTTTTTGTTTCATGTACATTTTGTCTATGATAATGGCAACAAGTGTTGGGTTTAAAGGTTGGAGGGAAAGGTTTAGTAGGATCGAGTGGTTTAACAGTAGGTAAAGTAATCAATTTTTGTTGTATAAGTCAGGACATTGTGTTATGAAGAGTGTCTGATAAAGGTGTAAACTGTCATTTTGGATCTCCATAACTATAAGTTATTGCGATGGCTACTTGGTTATTGATGGGTTGAGTTGGTTTTTTAGGGGGATTGAACTGTAAAAACCATTTGTTTTGTTTTCTAAATGGTTGTGTATTGTTTGGATTGGCATGTTTAGATTTCTCATCTCGGCTAGAAGTGGACTTTGCATCACGACTACTAACTGAATTGTGATATTCACAAAGGGAGGTACACAATTGCATAAAGGAGGGAAATTTCATCATTGTGAGTTTATCCTAAAGTTTAGTTTGCAAGTTTTCAATAAACATCTTCTAAAGATGTGGATCAGGAATCTTGACATCTATTTGAGAGTAAAGAGATTGGTATCATGAGATAAAATCAGTTATCTTTTCCTCTTCATGTTGTTTGCATCTCATCAAATTGTCCAAGGTATTATTTGGAGTCATATGCACTTGGAAATGATCTATAAATGCATCAACTAGTTCATTGAATGAATGAATTGAATTATTTGGTAAGGATGAAAACCATTCTAAGGTAGTGTCTTTTAAAGTCCTAGGAAACAATTTTTCTAAATACAATGTCTAGATGCAATAAACTGAAAAAAGAAATATGATTATTAATGCAAAAACTAAGAAATGCAATATGTTTGAAAACACAGTGATGTATGCAAAAACACCTAAGAATGCAAGTAAACAATAACAAAATTAAACAAGATTGGAAAGGTGCACCAAGAATCTGAAGTCTAATGCAAAGAGCCTCTGGAATCCTACATATTTGACTTGAAAAGATGAGTAGGACACTTGTGCCAAGTTGGGCGACTTAGTCCAATTTTGAGGAAATTCTATCAGAATAGGAATCTGCCAAATGGGTACTTAGAAATGTAAAAATTACTCTTCAGGCCTAGCAGTGGGACTAATTCACCACAGATGGTGACTTAGTCCACCTGGGAATCTCAGGAAATTTAGGACAGGATTTTGTAGCTTTTGTTCTGCACTTCCCTTCTTGACAAGTGTCTGATTCAGAAACTGCAGAAAACAGGCTGAAAGAGGTCTCCAAGCTTCAATTAGGGCTTTGTTGACTTGAATGAATTTGAAAATTTTTTGACCACTTTTTAACACCAAAATATTTGAAAAATTTGCATACAAGACCTACAAACACACATGCAAAGAGGGGGAAAAGGGTTAAGGGTTAGAGAATAGGGGTTTTCCTTGGTCAAACCCCAATTTGGTAATCAAACCCTAGATAATGAAATGAAATAAAGAGAGAATGATGAATGAATAACATGCAATGTCACAAACTCACCAAACCCTTGATGTTGAAATCTAAAGATATACAATGAAGTGCTCCAATGGATGACTTGGTAATGCTTAGAAATGCTTGAATTCTTGAGAATGAGCTAAGAGATTGATTACTTGATTGTGGGATGAAATTAGGTTGCTTGAAAATCAATGGGGGTTAAAATGAGAGGAAAAACCCTTTATTTATACTTGATTTTCTAATATTTCCTGAAAATAACACATCATAGGCCGACCTTAAGGTCAAGAGAATAAAATCCTGCCAGAAAATTAAAATTATTTTGATTTTTGTGCCTAATGGTACTAAGTTGCCCCAGGTGGCGACTTGGTCCCACCATGGCAATTTTACTGGGTGTCGATGATTAAAGTGTATTTAATAATGTTTAACAAGAATATTCTAAAAAATACACTTAAGTAGGGCCAAAGAGTGCATTAAGGGGTCATTTAAACATAAGAAAGGGTTAAATTAGTGATGACAAGTCTAGAAAAGCGTGAGTTTGTTACAACTCTTTACAACACTTTGAAATAAGACTTGTAAGTGATAAAAAGGGGTTATTTAAGTGAATTATAATGAAAGGGTAATAGAAAAGTGTGAAAGTGGGTTATAACACTTCACAACACTTTTACAAGACATCCTAAAATTCTTAATGATTCTTAAAGGTTCAAGACCTAATGTGAATGTGTTGGCCACATTACAACATTAAATATAGGAAAAATCAAGCCAAAATCCACTAGGAGGGCCCAAACATGAGAAAAAGTAGAAGGGTTACTTTTTTTGTGTCCATAGAATCAACCATTCTTATAGGTTAGGTGCTTTCTTTCTTAGCAACAAGAGTTATATTCTAAAAATTCCCATATGGGCTTGCTAGTTTATACCATGCATGCATTTATATTCAACATGCAGACTTATTTCTGTATCATATACATATTCAAGAATCATCCCGTCGATCTTTTAGATCGACCCAAGCAAGGCTTGGTGATTCTCAAGCTTAAAATCATACCATCGTTCTTATCAAATAAGGTTGGATTCACAAAAAAAGCAATACACATACATATGCAAAGTTCTAAAAGCATTTGTTCAAGCCCCTTTGTCATTATCGGCCCATCCGAT
Organism: Sequoia sempervirens; assembly: GCA_007258455.2. Taxonomy (NCBI): domain Eukaryota; kingdom Viridiplantae; phylum Streptophyta; class Pinopsida; order Cupressales; family Cupressaceae; genus Sequoia; species Sequoia sempervirens. The sequence continues at coordinate 37,362,320 of VDFB02000007.1, read as the reverse complement.
AATGAGCATTAGTAATTATAAAAATGAAATATTGGGAATTATGCCCCTCCCATAGGATCATTAGTTGATCCTTTTCAAGGATAATCTATGCAAAATAACACTATCAATCAGAATAAATTTTGATAGCCTTTATAAGGCTAGCACCATCGTGCAAATTAGAAATGAATGTCAAGCTATATAAGGCTCTCAAGCCTTAGCCTAGCTCTTCAAATAGCCACAAAGGCTCTAAAATTTAATGGTTTCAATAGTAAGCAGGCCATAGGCCATGCAACCCCCCACAAGGTGATTGACAATACTCATGCATTCGGCTCAAGGCCGATTCAAACATAGATAGTGACTCACATTTTTACTGTGCTATGAAAACATTCGATAAAAGGGTATGTGTAGGATCATGATGGGCCAACAAGTGGCAATTGATGGGTATGTGGCTGACGACTATTTTTTGACCCAAAATTGATGAAACGAAAAGGTTTTTTAAAGGAGATTCTCAACTTTCCACCAATATAAATTATGCTTTACTTTGAATTTAATAAGTAATTATTATTCATTTTCTATTCAAATTACAACTAAAGTCCTAATTGATAGGCTGATTGAAAAACATCTATAGCTTTCAACATGTATCACATTTTTTGAATCCAAAATATGTGTCACATTCTATGCTTCGCATAATATAGGATTAAAAAAATAAAAATTGAATTTCATGAAATTTTGACCAAGTTAAGGTGGTTAGACATACGACCTTTTATATTTTTTAAAAAGTTCTAATAAAAAAATCATAATTAATTATTTACTTGGAAAAAAATTACAAAACAATATGCATCACATCAGGGCATGAGTCCTCTACTTAAATCTAAAATTTTATAAAAAATATTATCATTTTATTGTGGTTAGGGTGGTCGACAAACACCTACTTATTTTTTCCCGAAATTTAAGTACCACTGCATTGAAATTTCAAATTTTCACCAAATAGATTTTTGTTTAAAACAAACCTAGTAGTTTAGAAACTGCATTCAATTTTCTACAGGTTCTATTCTTACATATTTTTGAAATAATATAGATAACTTATTCATTTTTTTACGTCAAGTTTCCTAACTTTGATTTTTCTAAATTTTTTGCCACTTAAGGGCCTGTTTTTTCCATGATGATCCTGTACATAGCCAAAATGAAGGATTACTTCTTGCATATTTCAATAATGACAATAAAACCAAGTCTTATTCTTCTTCTTCTTCCTCTTCTTCCTCTTCCTCTTCTTCCTCCTCTTCCTCCTCCTCTTCCTCCTCCTCCTCCTCCTCCTCCTCCTCCTCCTCCTCCTCCTTCTCCTTCTTCTTCTTCTTCTTCTTCTTCTTCTTCTTTCCTTCAAGCCCCCCAATTTCTTCTCTTCTCTCTACTTTTTTTTCTAGGGTATCAATCAAAAATGGAAACAACAGTGTATTTTTCATGTCACTGGGTGATGGCATTATTGCCTTTCCATCGGCCACTACTTAGTTTGAATATTGTCATTAAATTTGTTGTAGATCACATCCTTCGTGGGATGACTTTGTGATTTTTTATTGATTTTAAACAGTTTGATTTAGAATATATTAGTTATTGAATTTGAATTCGATAAGAATATGAATATGTATACATATATTATATGTATATGTATATATATGTAATATATATATATACACATATATACGTATTTCTATATGTATTTATATGATTTTATTCATGTTTACCATGTTTTTTCTTCATTTCAAATATAAATATATATGTATATATGTATGTATGTATTCACATTTATTTACATACATGTATATATATACATTCATGTGTTACAAATTGTTTGTTTGGGAGAGCTTATAAGTTCCATATGCTCTCATTTAAATTAAGTAATGAACTTTAATTTCATCTCGAGCATCTATATATAGAAACTTAAAGGAATTTCTTTTCACTTAATTTTCACATAGTGAAATCTCTTATCCTTTTTAATCATTCTTTACAATACATGCTTTCATTTTTCTTCAAAACACAAAGTTCAAGTAGAAAATTTAATCTACAAGCTAATCATTTTCAATCATTGAAACAATTCAAGTCATGAAATTACATTATTCTATTTATGTAAAATAGTTCAAATGCAAGTCACCATGCCATTTGTGGTGTGTTCAACCAAATTCCAATTGGCTTACTATTCAGTCCAACTAAAAAATCCTACTTCAACTGTGTTCTCATCCTTCAACCTATCACCCTGCAACTGCATGTTAGAGTTATCATGCATTAGCTAATAATTAATTAATCTTTAATTGATTATTAGTCTAATTTATTCGCATGCACTTAAGCTAAACTTAGGATTATTTTAATACTTTATTAGTTGAGATATTATTAGATCATTATGTCTCATCTCATGTGATGTTGAAACTTGTCATGATCAAATCTATTTCTCATTTAGGGCTTTACTCTTATAAGCAATCAACCCTCATTGTAATTATTTGGAGAATATCTCGAGCTTTCATATCTTCTTGAGAGTCTCTTGCTTCTGTAGCTTTTTGTTGTTGAGGAATATTGCATATATTGTTTGCAGATCTCTTGTGTGGAGGTGTATTTGTTTGTTTTTTGATCCCATGGCTCATGGTTTTGTGCTTGTTTCACAATTCTAACATGCTCAAACTCCACTCTAAAAAGAGATGAACTATTTGTACATGGGTACCTTATTTGACCTTGTTTGTCAGGACCCATCATGCATTCTTTTTAGGGTTTTTAGCTACTCCCTAAGTTCATCTTAAGGTGGGGTGTTAGAGTTATCATGCATTAGCTAATAATTAATTAATCTTTAATTGATTATTAGTCTAATTATTCTCATGCACTTAAGCTAAACTTAGGAGTGTTTTAATATGTTATTAGTTAAGCTATTATTAGATCATTATGTCTCATCTTATGTGATGTTGACACTTGTCATGATTTGATCCCTTTCTCATTTAGGGCTTTGCTCTTATAAGCACTCAACCCTCATTGTAATTATTTGGAGAATATCTTGAGCTTTCATATCTTCTTGAGAGTCTCTTATTTCAGTAGCTTTTTCTTGTTGAGGAATATTGCATATATTGTTTGCAAATCTCTTGCGTGGAAGGTGTATTTTTTGTTGTTTGATCCGGTGGCCCGTGTTTTTGTGCTTGTTTCACAATTCTAACACTACACACACTTGCACTTGCAAATTTATTGGTAACGTTCAATTCTTGATAATATATAAGATAATTTCCAAAATTTTGTGTAGTCAACATCAGTCAACTTCTTTCATTAAATTTTTGAAAATTCCAAAATTTCCATTTAATATATTTTGAAATTCTTCAATAATTTAATTTTCCATATTATACTAAATATGAAATAAAATTGGGTTATGACATCCTTCCCCTCTTGGAAGAGAGATCATCTTGATGTCCAGTAAATTAAAAAGAAAAGAACATCATGCCAAATTGGAGCTTACATGTCTATTTCAACATCACATCAAATTATACATGTCTATTTCAACATCACAATAAATTTTACATGTCTATTTCAACATCACAACAAATTTTACATGTCTATTTCAACATCACAATAAAATAAACATGTCTATTTTAACATCTAAACAAAATTATATATGTCTATTTCAACGTCACAACAAAATTATATTTTTCCATTTCAAAATCACATAAAATTATAGCTCATGAAATATCATAGTATCTCAATCCAAAAATTTCAAGTAAAATTTATTGAAGTCTCTTTCTCAAGAAAGAAAATGTGGAAATGAGCATTCTATTTCTTTTGCGTCCTCCCAAGTAGCACTGTCCTCTAAGTACTGGTCCCATTGGACCTTAAACTGAGCAATATCTCTACTTCATAACTTAAATTTGTGTCTATCTAGGATTGTAATGGGCTCCACTAGCACCAATCCTAGATCATGTACCTGCAAGGATTGCCAATCAAGTACATGAGTCAAATCAAGATGATATAGCTTATGCAAGGAGACATGAAATACATTATGAATTCGAGCTAGAGTAGGTGGTAAAGCTAGTTTATAAGCAACTGGGTTAATCACTTCCAAGGCTTCAAATGGTCCCACATATCTTGGGGCCAACTTGGAGGACTTTCCAAAAGAAATAGAACTTTTATGAGGTTTAACTCTCAAGAAAACTTTATTCCCAATTGCGAACTATCTAAGAGTTTGATTCTTGTCGGCATAACTCTTCTATCGGTTTGCCACCTCTTTCAATCTTCTCTTAATGACCCTCATTTGTTCTTCCATTTCCTTAAGCATTTCAGGTCCTACTATGATCTTGTCCTCCAATTTATCCCAATTGATGGGGGTATGACACTTTCATCCATATAGAGCTTCAAACAGTGCCATGCCTAAGGATGTGTGATGAGAGTTGTAGGAAAACTCTACCAAAGGAAAATATTTTTCTCACCTATACTATTAGTCCATACAATACATTTGGAGGAGGTCTTCGACTACTTGATTCACCCTCTTTGTCTTCCCATCTTTCTTAGGATGATAAGTCGAGCTGAAATTTAGTTTGGTCCCCAACGCAACATTCAGGGTCATCCAAAACCTTGAGGTCATCTGTGTGTGCCTATCAGAAATGATAGTTTTTGGCACTCCATGCAAGCGGAAGATCTCCTAGAAAATTTTCTTAGCTAGGGTCAACGATCCATCCTTAAGGTTTCCTCAAATGAAGTGCGCAAACTTAGTCAACTTATCAATCATGACCGAGATGACATCATGCTTATTCTTGCTCAACGACAACCCCTATACAAAATCCATATTGATCACTTACCATTTATACTCAAGTATGTCATGAGGATACAATAACCCGTCTAGATGTGCATGCTCAGCCTTGACTCCTTGGCACTCTAAGCATCTGGTTATGTACTCCACTACATCCTTCTTCAGTTTATACCAAAAATACAGAGTCTTCAACTCTATAATCATCTTGGATACTTTGAGGTGTCTTGAATAAGGTGCATTGTGAAACTCTTCTAAAACCAACTTTCTTAGCTCCCCAGAGTCAGGAATATACATTCTTCTCTAGTATCTTAAAATACCATCTGGTTCAATCTCATACCCATCAAACTAATGATCTGACATATTTGTTGTTAGGGTGATCTTCACTCTCTCATAGTGCTCATCCCCTGGAAGATTCTGAATCACCTGTTGTCTCAAGTTAGACCTTGTTGAGATCATGGCTTCAAGACGTCTTCATCTACTAAGAGCATCAACCAATTTGTTCTCTTTTCCCTTTATAAATTCAATTCCAAATTCATATTCACTAAGGAATTCCAACCACCTTATTTATCATGCATTAAGGTTTGGCTGGGTAAATATGTATCTCAATCCTAAGTGGTTTGTCTTGAATTCAAATGGCTTTCCCAAAAGATAATGTCTCCACATTTGTAAGGAATGAACTATGGCAACCAATTCTAAATAATGAGGTGCACAATTCACTTTGTGTTGCTTGAGCTTCCTTGATTCATATGCTACCACTTGTCCATATTGCATTAATACTATTCCCAATCCCTCTCCTGAAGTATCTATGATTACTGTGAATCTCTTGTTAGGATCAAGGATGGTTAGCATTAGGACTATCGTGAGCCTCTCCTTTAGGCGTTGGAATTCCTACTCACATTTATCAGTCCATTCAAATAGTGTTCCCTTCCTTTGGAGTGAGGTAATAGGAGATGCAATCTACAAGAACCCTTGCACAAACTTCCTATAGTATCCTGTGAGGCCCATGACACTACAGACTTCTGACACATTCTAAGGCACTAGCCATTCCATGATCACCTTGATCTTCTTGAGGTCTATAGAGACTCCTTCAGTTGAAATGGCATGACCTAAATAGTGCATTCTTTCCTGATAGAATGAACACTTGGACAACATCCCAAAGAGTTTCCTTTCTCTCAATCATTGAAAAACTATCCTCAAATGTTTATCATGCTCTTCGATAGTCTTTGAGTAGACTAGAATTTCATCAATGAAGATTAAAAAAAGTCATCTAAGTAGTCTTTGAACACGCTATTCACGAGGTTCATAAAGGTTGTTGGTGCATTAGTTAAACCAAAAGGTACCACTGTGAACTTGTAACGTCCATATCGAGTTCTAAATGCGGTCTTTGGAATATATTCTTCCTTAATTCTCAATTGATGGTACCTTAACCTAAGTTCAATTTTGGAGAACATTGTCACTCCCTTCATTTGGTCAAACAATTCATCAATCCTCAAGAGTGGATACTAGTTCTTGATGGTCACCTTGTTCAACATCCAATAATCTATACATAGACGCAAAGTTCCATCCTTGTTTTTCAATAACCGACACTCCCCAAGGAGACATGATGGGTCTTATAAGTCCCTTATCCAACAATTCCATTAACTAGCCCTTCAACTCATAGAGTTATGTGGTGGTCATCTGATAAGGTGTCTTGGATTGAGGCTCAACTCCTGGAACCAAGTTGATAGAGAAATCGAATTCCCTCTTCGGAGGCAACTATGTAATTTTATCAGGGAATACATCTTGGAACTCCTTGAGGATAGGATAGTCATCTAAATACGGTTCCTTGCTATCAGGATTACTGACATGCATTGTATAAATTGCACACCTCTTTTGACGAGCCTTCTTGAGCTACATCACAAAAAAATGTTTAAGCTCTAAGGGTCTCTACATTCCACAAGCCTTAATTGGGTTTCCATAATCATCCAAACAGTTGACCACCTTATCCTCATAGTTCACTATAGCCTTATGCTCAGTTAACCAATTTATTCCCAAAATTACATCATATGAGCCTAAAGGTGCCACATACAAGTTGACCTAAGTTTGAAAGGTTGGAAGCTCTAACTCACTGCAAAAGAGATAGGAGTCCACCCTCTACTCTACTCGATTACCATACTGGACTGTCCATGAATTTTCCATGTATCTAGGCCTAATGGGTATCTTGGATATTATTATAGGATCTATAAAACATTTAGTAGCTCTAGTATCAATTAAGATAGAGCTTACCCGTGAGCTGAATTGGTGAAGCATGATACTCTGCCTCCCTGTTGTCCACTGCAACATGCATCTGGTGATGTTGAATCTTCTGGTAGCTTCCTTCCTTTCATGACTTTGACTGCTAAGGATGATTCAAGGTATAATGGTTTCCTCCACAAGTATAGCATCCATCACGAGGCCCTTTGTGACCTCCTAGCTTGTCCTCTCTAAAACTCTTCTGCTTATGGTCATCTTTACCCTTGCCTTTGTTTTCTTTCTTGTTCTTTCCACCATTACCATCTTCACCCTTATCCTACGACTCACTTCCCCTCTTGATATTACGGATCTGATGGCTCTTGTCTCCTTTATGAAATTTATTTTTCCTGTATCGTGACATCGAATTTGAGTCATTGCAAAGATTGGATAGCTTTTTATGTTCTTGTTTGGTGGCTTTTTGGAAGACTTCATTCATGGTTTGAGGTTCATGCATATCCACTTCATCTCCTATGTGAGGTCTGAGTCCCATTATAAATTTTTGGATATAAAACCATTCATCTCCTTGATATTGAGGCACATATTTCAACAGGTTGGTGAAATTTTCCCAATACTGAATCACAGTCATATTTCCCTGGGTTAAGTTCTGAAATTCCATCACTTTCTTGTCAAAGAAAAGCTGCGGTAGCCATCTCTTCTTGAAAGATTTGAGGAAGAGTTCCCAAGTGATCTTAGCAGGCTAAAGATTTCGTTATAACTTCTCATTATCCCACCAAGTTGTTGCTTCACCTATGAGCTGATACGTAGCATATGCCACCTTAATCTATTCAAAAAGGTTACGAAGCCCAAATTATTTTTCCATCTCTATAATCTTAGCCTCAGCTCTTGCTTCGATAGCCTTACCATCAAAATTTGGCGATGCTACTCTTTTGAGGTCTTTCCCAAGCTCTTCCTCAATTTTTCCTTGTGGACCTGCGCCTAGACCGCCATCTCCTTGATTGCCTTCTATATTATTGTGATCTTGGTCCTCGCGTGTCACTCAAATTTCTTGCAGATATATGATCCATGCAAGACTCTTGTCGATTTAGAAGCTCTAGAATTTGTTCTAGCCTCTTGTTAGGTCCATTATCAGAACCACTACCACCCATCTCTTTCCTGGTGGTCACCATGTCATCCCATACTTATCCTGTAACACATTCACATTTATTGCATCTCAACTCAAGGTCCTACAAATAAACATTCTTATGCTACATCACATATTTTTTTCATATGCACACATCCCTCATTCTAGAAGACATACCCATTCATGCATAATGCACACATTTTAGATTCCTTCTTTGAACACACCAATTTTTTTTATCTGATTTTTTTTATATTTAAGGTGAGTTAGTAGACCCTTATTTACAATAGGCTTCTCGTTACATCATTCTGATTTCTCGGCATCAGAAAGAGGACATTTCTTTGGGTCCTCATTTGAATTTACATCAAAATTTACAAAAGAGGATGGTTGAGCACATAGGCTCTCCTTTTCCTCTTTAGTCAACAAGGGTGCATTGGGCCCACACCATAGAGGCCAGTCCCAGATTGTGGAAAGATTTTTGATCTTAGGTATTCGCTTCTCCTCAATATTCAAGCCTCTCTCTAGCTTGAGTCATTTAAGAGCCTAAGCTAGAGTTTCGTCATCAATAATTTCTAATTGAACCTCTATCTTGGCATTTCCTTCCTTTACATCATTCTTATGTGAGGTTCTAATAGTTTTCCCTTTCCTTCATCTTGCTTTTGACCTTCCCATTCCTGCATTCAATCTAGTTTGGTCAATTCTTAGGACAACCAAATTTTGGGCCAAGGGTCAACTACCCCTAGTCAACTATGGTAGACTCAAAAGGCCTAGAGTTGAACCCTAAACTTTGATACCAAATATAATAACCCATCCTAAATTATTACTTAATTAACATGATTGTATTTGACACATGAATATGTTTCAAATTAAAAAGACATAACTAGTGGCTAAAGTCTATCATAGCTACACATGTCCATTTAAAATGAGTCAATGATTCATATATTCACTTCAAAAGTCAAATTACAATATCAGGTTTGACTTTGATCCTAAGGCCACAAAGTCATTTCATTGTGCACTTTACTTCAAATACATGAATGTATTACATCAAGTTACATCTTAGAATAAAATAGTCTTGTGAACAACTAAGGTTCTTCTTTGGTGCTCGCCTTCACTAGTGGATGAGTACATGGTTGAAGTGCTTTACCGCCCAACCACAAAGCTTATGCTTCCCTAGAATTATTTCAACTTGAAGAATTCCCAACCCTACATAGAAAGTTTAGCAAGAGAACAATGTACAAGGTGGAATCTAGTGCATGCCCATACATCAACAATAAATTTCTATCTACAAGTTAGAAAATAAAATGTAAGATCTATGTTAGGAATGATAGAGAGTGATATCATAGAGTTCATACATACAAATGAACTATATTGCTTGTCCAAGCATAATAAGTGTGTTGCAACAACAACAAACAATAGGTTCTGCTAAAGAAAACCTATACTCTTTGAACTCCATTTTGGCACCTGTCCCAGAAGGTAACTTTCTACATATACATCATCTCATAACAGCTATCTACCCTCTAGCAACATCTACCCTGACGTGCTCTAGTCTACTAAGGTATCACTGTTTCGTTCAAGTATTGGAATATTCTTTCACATATGTCTTCGAAAGAAGAATCTGATTACTAATTTACTCTCTAAACATAAATCAGATTTATGATTCAATAGAGTATTTCAACAATCAATCATATCATTCTTATGACTAATATATATTTTTCATCGTAAGAATTTTCCATTTAAAAATGAACTAAAAAAAGAAGAAGGTTTGTCACAAGTATGTGTATGTACATAGACGAAGTCTATGTGTATACACATATATGTGCCCACTTAAGTTTTAGATTTGTGCATACATTCTAAAATAAACCATTAATTCAAATTGCAATCATTAAAAAATAAAGAATTAGAAAAATTCTATATTAACAGTTTCACATATACTATTGTTCCTTTTGAATTTTCACAAAATTGTGATACTCTAACATTGTTGTGTATATATGAACATTCATCGTTTAAACATAATCAAAATTGTTTCCTACTAAACAGTTATAAGATAAATTATTTCTTAAAGAACGCTCATTTTTTACAACTATTCAATGTTGTTCCAGCTAAATAGCTTAATGAGCAAGACTATTTTTAGCTACAAAGATAACTTAACAACAAAATAGTGTCATTTACAATAGATTATTCACTATTTTCATCAATACAATACTGTTTCAAACTAAACAATTACATTTAATGATAGAAAATGTTGTTTTCCAATAGAACACTCATTGTTTGCAATTACTCATTGTTGTTTCAAGCTGTTTAGAAGCTAAAAGGTAACATTACATTTAAATGTTCACTAATTTAAAAACAGAATGGGTTTTTCCACAATGAACTAAAAATAAACAATGTTATTTTTCCAGTAACACTATTGTCTACAACTTCTCAATTGTCATTTTTCAAGCAAGCCAAAAGATTTCTCTAACAAATCAAATAGCCCAGTTTCATACATGAAATAGAATGCCTAATATTCAGATATTGAACACTTTCGTTACTGAAATTCAATGTGCAACTTAATAATATAAAGAAACTAAGTTCGACATGCTTGTTAATGTAAAACTTGAGCAAACATTTTGGTAAAAAGATAGGCATTAAGTTTCAAGTTCTAAGCAGAACTCATGCCTATTCAGGCTACAAACAAAACAAATCATAGTTTGCTCTAGAATCAACCATTCTTATAGGTCGAGTGCTTTCTTTCTTAGCAACAAGAGTTATATTCGAAAATACCCATATGGGCTTGTTGGTTTATACAATGCATACAATTATATTCAATATGCAGACTTTCTTTGTATCATATACATATGTAAGAATTGGCACATCAATCTTTTAGATTGACCCAAGCAAGGCTTGGTGATTCTCAAACTTATAATCACACCATGATTCCTATCGAACGAGGTCGGTTTCACACAAAACAACAATACACATACATATGCAAAGTTTTAAATGCATCTGTTAAAGCCCCTTTGTTGTTCTTGTCCCATCCGATAATGAGAATTAGTAATTATGGGTGATCCCACAATACTAGTTTACAATTTTTGGCCAAACTGGACACTAAATTGATTTTTTCTAACTAAATCTTCACTTTCAGGCACCTATAGTAGCTAAACCGTGAGGAATTTGAAGATGATGAAAAATAGTGATTTGTGACATTTTGTCTGTAGATTCTAAATATATTTTTTTCAATTTTTTTACAATCAGATTGCACTTCTTTTTCCATCTCCTTCAAAAACTAGTTTTTTTTAGTAAACACCATTTTTAAGGAGTGACGCTCACTGTATACAACATAATTTTTTTTTCCATGAAGGATAAAATTCTATTTTTTTCAAATTTAGATTTGTAACTATGATATCTAGTGCTTTCATTTGGTTTCACAGTGTTTTATTGAATATTTTTTCCTTAATCAAGTTTCAAAGTCAAACCAATTACAATTAAGACATAGGAAGATTGTATACAACATAACTTTTGTTGAATGTATCGAAATTCAATTTTTTTTTGTTGGATCAAGGACTTTAATATCTAGTGCACTGATATTTTTCAATTTTTTTTTTGATAATCTACTATTTTTCCACACGTGTAGAACATAATGCTTGATTTTCGGTGAAAAACCTATGTTTAATCAATCTAAAAAAGTAAATACATATTAAAATTATATTTGTTGGATAACTCGTTTCGAGGACTACCATATTCTAGTTGAGTTTATGAAGTATCCTCCATTTTCATCCTCAACTCGAGCTTCAAAGGGAAAAATTCTAGAGATTTTTGGTGCCAGAGGGGGAAAAGGGGGAAAAGGGGGGTTCGAGCGAACCCCCTTTCCACAAAATTTTCTTTTATTTTTTTCCCACGAAATGTGGGACCCAACATTTAATGGGTTCACTCGAAGGGGATTCTAGTGGGTTCGCTTGAACCAAATGTTCGTTCAAACCCCCAAAAACCAAAAATTTTCCATGGGGGCATTTTTTGCAATTTTCCTTCCTCACTGGAATTGTAAATCAATTTTGAGGGTTTATCCTTATAAAAATGAAATACTGGGAATCATGCCCCTCCCACAGGATCATTAGTTGATCCTTTTCAAGGATAATCTATGCAAAATAACGCTGTCAATTGGAATAAATTCTAATAGCCTTTATAAGGCTAGCACCATTGTGCAAAGTAAAAATGAAGGTCAAGCTATTTAAGGCTCTTGAGCCTCAACCTAGCTTTACAAATAGCCGTGAAGGCTCTATACTTCAATGGTTTCCATACTAAGCAAGTCATAGGCCATGCGACCCCCCACAAGGTGGTTGACAATACTCATGCATTCGGCTCAAGGTTGATTCAAACACAAACAACTCACATTTTTACTGTGCTATGAAAACATTTGATAAATGAAGGATTACTTCTTGCATATTTCAATAATGATAGTAAAACCAAGTCTATTGCTAAAGAAATCGATTTACCTCCAATTTGAGCTTTTGTGAAGTTTCCTTAGATTTTTCCCCTATCTCGAGTTCTACTTTTTGCCTTCAACCATCCCAATTTCTTCTCTTCTCTCTACTTTTCTTCGCTAGGGTATCAATAAAAAATGGAAACAACAATGTCTTTTGCATGTCACTGGGAAATGGCATTATTGCCTTTCTGCCGACCACTACTTAGTTTGAATATTGTCATTAAATTTGTGGCAGACCACATCCTTCATGGGATGCCTTCATGATTTTTCATTGATTTTAAACAGTCTGATTTAGAATATATTAGTTATCAAATTTGAATTTGATAAGAATATGAATATATGTATACATATATATGTATATGTATATATATATGTAATATATATATATATATATATAATATATATATATAATATATATATATACATATATACATATATCTATATGTATTTATATGATTTCCTTCATATTTACCATGTTCATTCTTCATTTCAAATATACATATATATTTATATATATGTATGTATTTGCATTTATTTACATACATGTATATATATATACATTCATGTGTAAATTGTTTGTATGGGAGAGCTTATAAGTTTTATATGCTATCATTTAAATTAAGGAACTTTAATTTCATCTCGAACATCCATATATATAAACTAAAAGGAATTTTTTTTTCACTTAATTTTCACATAGTGAAATCTCTTATCCTTTTTAATCATTCTTTGGGTGATCCCACAATATTGGTTTACAATTTTTGGCCAAATTAGACACTAAATTGATTTTTTCTAACTGAATCTTCACTTTCGGGCACCTATACCGGCTAAATCGTAAGGAATTTGAAGATGATGCAAACTAGTGATTTGTGACATTTTGTCTGTAGATTCTAATTATATTTTTTTCAATATTTTTGGAATCAGATTGCACTTCTTTTTCCATAAAAACTATTTTTTTTAGTAAACGCCAATTTTAAGGAGTGGCACTCACCGTATAACACATAATTTTTTTCTGTGAAGGATAAAATTCTATTTTTTTCAAATTTAGATTTGTAACTATGATATCTAGTGATTCCAATTGGTTTCATAGTGTTATATTGAATATTTTTTCCTTAGTCAAGTTTCGAAGTCAAACCAATTACAATTTAGACATAGGCGGACTGTATAACACAACCTTTTTTGTATGTATCAAAATTCATTTTTATTGTTTTTTGTTGGATCAAGAACTTCAATATCTGGTGCACTCATATTTTTCAATTTTTTTTTTGATAATTTTCTATTTTTCCACATGTGTAGAACAAAAAGCTTGATTTTCGGTGAAAAACCTACATTCACAAGAAATAAAAAATAAATATAATAATTAAATTAAATTTATTTAAAATTATACTTTTTGGGAAGCTTATAATAAGGACTACATAGAAAAAATAAATTTTAAATGAATTCATTTGATCCCCCAAAAGGTAAATCAAAAGTGGTTTTTTATCAACATTTTAATAAGTGTAAAGGAGATTTTGTTATAGGTATGGTTTAATTAACTAGCGGGGTTCTATCCAAAAGGGTTTGATCTAAGGTAGTTTGATCAAACCCTCTTCAATTGGAATGCTTTAAATGGAACTTTTTAAGGCTTAAATCATTATATTTTCTAAAAATATGTGATTTCACCAAAAATCAAAATCTCCCAAAAATTGTAAACCAGCTTTGTGGGATCACCCCTTTACAATACATACTTTCATTTTTCTTCAAAACACAGAGTTTGAGTAGACAATTTAATCTAAAATCCAATCATTTTCAATCACTGAAACAATTCAAGTCATAAAATTACGTTCTTCTATTTATGCAAAATAGTTCAAATTCAAGTCATCATGCCATTTGTGGTGTGTGCACCTAGATTCCAACTAGCTTACCATTCAATCCGGCTAAACAATCCTACTTCAACCGTGTTCTCATCCTTCAACTTGTCACCCTACAACTGAACACACTTGCACAAGTGCAAATTTATCAATAACGTTCAATTCTTGATAACAGATAAGATAATTTCTAAAAGTTCATGTAGTCAACATCAATCAACTTCTTTCATTCAATTTTTGAAAATTCCAAAATTTCCATTTAATATATTTTGAATTTCTTCAATAATTCAATTTTCCATATTATAATAAATATGCAATAATATTGGGTTATGACAGTTAATTAGGCAACTAGTAGGGTTTTTGGCATTCTGCACTGTACTTTACACACTCTATCCGTACATATGCTAGCACATCCCTAAGACCCCAATGTACCTTGCTAGAGTTCATGATCCACATTGTAGTCCTCTGGTAGTGGGTTGTCTAAGTTATAGTATGAAGGAAAACCAGCTCTCTTGATCCCTTGAAACATTTGGGTTGGCAAAAGGAAAGTGATAGGCCAGTTGTCCTTCCTTTTCATCCCTTGAAACCTTAGACCTTCCCAATTCATTTATCTAGCTTGAGGTAGATCAAGGAAGCCTATTGTTCCAGACTCTCCTGTGACCTAGAGTCCCTGAGCAACCGGTCCCCCTCCTCTACATTTTGGTGAACCCGATGTGAACTAATTTGGTTATATTTTGTAGTGTTGAAGGAATCTTCTCTCATGGTCTAGGTGTGTTGTAGGTTTGTGTGTTGTAGGGTGCATAGCCTTGCAACCCAACCTACGACCCCTAGCGGTGTAGTCAAAAGGATCCCTAGACATTATGAAGAAAAATATAGATAGGTCACTATCTGATTGCTGAACCTTTGGGGTTTCTTGAAGAAGTCCTTTCAGATTACGTAAGCATGGCCTCTTTCATGCATCTCCTCATCCCTTCTATGCAACCTACGAATGGGTCACTTGCTATAACCTTTACATCACAAGACCTGCCTATAAACGTGAATAGAGAGCCTTCTCCTTTGTACATTCCTGCTTGTATCAATGGGAACATCGTGACTAGTGTTCTCATTTATCCCACATGTTGTGTGAATGTTATAACAAAGGAGATTATGTTGATAAATTTATTACATAAGGATGGGTATGATGAATAAAAAAGAATAATATGTATGCACGCTAGACTCTCAGTCCTCCAATTGGTTCCATCACTCTCTCAGTCCTAGTAGGACCCAGGACTGTAAATGTGTTGTGCAGTTTTGCACACACGCCCCACTGAAAGCGGGGACCCTCTTTTTGCTCTAGCTTTTGGCCTCTTAATTTTATTGATTTCATTGTCTTTGGAGGTCCTTAGATGTTCTTCTTGCTTGCCCGAGTGATTTCCCCAGGTTGCACTTTGAAAAAACTAGGTTTTGAACAAAATCCAGGATTTTCCAGTCCGGCTGGAATTTCCCATAATCCTGTCTGCCTGGAATTTCCCGGATTCCTGTCTGGCTGGATTTTCCCGGATTCCTGTCCAGTTAGAATTTCCCAGATTCCTGTCTGCCTGGAATTTTTCGGATTCCTGTCTGCCTGGATTTTCCCGGATTCCTATCTACCTGGATTTTCCCGGATTCTTGTCTGCCTGGATTTTTCCGGAAGGGCCGAAATCCCGAAATTTCCCAAAATGGAAATTTTTTCGAAAATAATTTATTTATATATTTTTTCCAAAGATGGATTTTTTAAAATGTTCCTTAAAATAAAAATTTCTTGAAAAATATGTTGAAAATAAAATGGAAAAAATGGAAAAAATTATGAAAATGGAAAGTTTCCTTATAAAAATGTAAGTTTTTTTAGAAAAGGTCAAGATTTTATTCAAATTGGACATGTGGGCTATTAATAATGGTATCTGTTTTTTAGGACTAAACAAATATTAAAATGGAGACTTTCATATGGATTCGTGCCAAAGGTGGAAAATCTGGAAATGTTCAATTTAAATTTTCAAAAGTGGGGCTGCCTAAGAGTCCGTGCCAAAACTGTCTACAGCTGGAGAACCTTCTGGAAGACGCGTGAATTTAATCTTGCTGGAGATCGTGGGCCGACATGGATAATATTCATGCATTTAATGCGGATCTTGTCCTATTTTGAAATTCTCCTGGCCGACCTGTTTGAGGCCAGTTATTATTGTAAAATTTATTTGGGCCGACATGTTTGGGGGTTTTCTATAAATGGCAATTGTGCCTCATTTGGGGGAGATAGAAAAAGGGAGCTAGATAGAATAGTAGAAGGAGAAGATTTGATACAAGCGAGTTTAGTAGTAGTTAGAGTTAGGAGTTAGCTTCTTTCTGAGCAAGTGATGTAACCGAACATTGGAATTGTTGCTGGAGTTTGGTGATTCAATGCAATTGCAGACATTGTGATTTTCTAGTGATCTCTTTTGTGTTGACTTATCTTGCATGGTTCTTATGATTCAATTTTAAAAATTGCTCATGGTTATTAGATTTATATTTAGATCTGGTTCAATGATGTTCATGATTTAATATTTGAAGTGTTTGCAGCAATCCCGGGTCCATACTTTTTGCAGCTAGCTGATTGTTAGTTGCTTTGCAAAGTTAGCCTGAACCTTTATATTCATTGTGCTTGGTATTTATTCATTTCAGCTGCAATTGGGCTGACTTGGGTGAATGTTCATGATCTAAAAATCTTTAAAACCTTAGAAAATCGCACTGTTTCTGTGAGATTGCAGATTAATCTTGGTCAAGCAGAAATTGGTTTCGTTGGGATTGGTCCATTTCAAGTGTTTATCATTTGCATTGTTAGTCTTAGAAATAGTTTAGATTTAGAATCTCCCTAAACACTTATCTCTTTTGCTGTTTATTTTGAATCTGGGTTAGTTTTAGGATTGAAAGCATCACCATATTGTTGCATCTGATGAAAATTCACTTCCAGCATTGTTCATTTCGATTTATTGTTGAAGATTACCTTTCAAGAGAGATAGAATACTGCATTCTGTCTGAGTTGTTGCTGTGTAGAAAACACCATCAACAGTTTGGCGCTAGAAGGAAGGCCGAACAAGGCGGCATTGTTGGAAGATTGGATGAGCTTCTATGTTGAAAATCTGAGATATGACAGATCTCAAAATCTGAAAATTCAAGTTCTGAGTCAAGATGGAAAAGCAGCGTTATGTTTTTCATAATGGAAACAGTCTTCAGATTGACTTTTTTCAAATCCGTAAGTCATTGAATAGCAGGATAAATCAATGGTATGGCAAGGGTTTACATCATTGTGCATTTTCAGACAAGTGTAGGCTTCATAATACCTGTAGACACAACGAGTTTGAATGCTTGGCCTTTCTAGACAACATTGAGATGGTCTTGCAAAGGAACCTTTTCATGCAAAATCTGTCTGAACCATTGGCCACCTCAGATCTAGGGTTTATTGATGTTGCAGTTGAGGCATTTACACAGATAGTTGAAGGTCAGTTTGCTAGTGGTAAATGCTTGCAGGATTTCCTTTCATCGAAATGGTGCAAAGTCCATGGTGCAGCCCATTCAGAATTCATCTGTCGTTCGTGTGCGGATATTATCTTTAAAGTTGGAGAATACCTGGAGTGGAAAGGTGAGTTAAGGAAAGAATGCACTGCAGAAGGGCTGACTACTTCTGAATCTAGGGATGGCATTGCAACTAATGTTGACGTGACTTTGGAAGGAACTGAGTGTCATGAAGGTGAATCTGAGGCATTAGAGATAACAGAGGAACATTCAAGTGAAGAATCACCTACGGAGATCAAGGAGGATGTTCTTGTTAAGGCTAGTCAAGTTCTTGAAAATATAGCGGAGGCTGAAAAGGAGGTTCATGTCCAAGACGAAGATGTGATACAGACCAAATACAAAGATTTTGTTGCCAGAATTATAAGAGATTGGTCAAGCCTAGGTTTTGGAGTCTACCTAAAGGAGCTGTTGTTACTAGCTTGGTGCAGGATACATGAGGAAGAGCATTCAAAATTCACCTGTTTTCAGTGTCAGACAGTCATAAAGGAGGTGAAGGAACAAGTACGGCTACTCTTACATGCAAATGATACACCGAAAGATACATCAAACAAGTCTCTGATTGAGGAATGTCAACCAGTTGCTGATGAATGTCTTGAAGAACATGAGGAAGCACTCAGTGAAGTGATCAACGTTCATGATGATTGTGATCAAGAATCTGAACTAGTGCCAACAGAAGATGAATTCAGGAAGTCTTCTCATTTATCTAATTCTATTTTTCCTCAGCTTATTGATGAACTGTATAATAAAAACTCACAGATTCTATGCGCTATTGATGGGGTAGCTAATGTGGTTCATGCTAATGTGCAGGAAAATATGAATGATGTTGAAAACCGAAATGTTGTAGTCAGTATTGGTGAACATGCTTCAACTTCTCCAGGTGAGAATGTGCTGGAAGATCAATCTGTGATACCTTCGGATGAGCATCCTACTGAGGAAATTGTTGTTCAAGATAATGCTTCTGCGTTTTCATTGTTGATCCCTCATGAAAATACTCAAACAGGTGAAAAGTTCCATGTTCATAGTTCTGAAAGTCTTCGATATGAATTTCACTTTGCATCATGTAATGATTCCTCTAATTCTAGCTTGCCTGTTTCAAATGCAAGTGGAATATTGCATCATCAATGGAGACCCCCTGATGACACTATGATCAACTCTTCACAAGTGGAGGATGATGAACACAACACTCAGTCTGTAGAAATGCAAAATCAGGTTGTTTCTTTCTTTGCTAGAAATTCTGAATCTTGTCAATTTGATTATGGAGATTTAGGAAAGACAACTTGCATATGGGTTAATCATGGTCCTAATGAGTTACCTCAGTTACTAGTTATCCCTAATCTTGACATGGAGTTTGAATGTTGCAATGCAGGGATTTATTTTTCTGAATATAAAGACAGGTTTGCATTTCTGATGACTGTTACCTTCACCTTATTGCTTGTCCATGCATTGATTAATCATATGAGGATGAGTCTTAGTTCATCCTATCTGATCATGAGCCACTTTGAGTCTCTCCGTACATAGTGTTGATCTGAGTAAATGCAGCTTGGTCTGCTTTTCTTTTACTTTTTTCTGTTTTATTTTCTTTAGGATAGATTGCTTTAGTTTAGATGGCTTTTCCTTGCTTTTGTTTTGGCTAGTTTAGTTTTCTTTGGATTTCGATTTGATTGTTTTGCTTCTCTGGCTTGGGTTTTCTATTTTCTGGTTGGGGAGGTGTCCTTCCTGTGCAATAATTCTTTATTATCTGGGATTGTTCTAAGTGTTTTATTGATGGACTTTAGTCATGTGTCTTGAATTAATGGTCAAAGATCTTTTGTTGGTGTCAAGTAATTTGAATGTCTGATTTAAAGAGAATGGGTCATTGGTCTGACTTGAATCTGAAGTATTCTGAAATCTTATATCCTTCATACATTTTAAGAATCTGAAGGTTGCAGTAGGGTCCTTGCAAGGTCTTGTTGGGTGAAAAATCATATTTCTGCTTCAGTGCCACTGTGGTTCTCAGCCATGAGTGTGGACTTCACTATTCACAGGTTGAAATGAAAAGAGTAAAAAAAATTAAAAAAAAAAAGAAAAAAGAAAAAAGAAGAGAAAATATTGAGAGTCAGAGGAAAGAATTCAACTTATCAGGAGTATCTGAACATCTCTACCAGGGCTATAGACGCCTGGCTGGTAGTAGAGCTATGTTCAGGAGAACTACAGCGATAACCTCGTCGGGGCTATGGATGCCTGACTGGTAGCGAGACTCTATCCAGGTTGCTTTTGGAGCTAGAATCTTTACGTAGCCCAACTTGACTGAGCTTGGTTTCTGCAGTAGCTTAAGGAGGGAAATAAATTCACTTGCACACACTTGGATTTTCAGTTTATGGAAGGTCCAGTCTATCCTAGGTTCTGACTCTTTAATCTTGCATTTTGATTTGTTTTCCTGATAGGGAGATTGAAACTAGAGATTCTGGGTTCATGATTCTTGTTTATCATCAAAATGCTCTGGAGCATTTTCCCAGTGGAGTCGCCATTTGTTGTGCAGTTTTGCACACACGCCCCACTGAAAGCGGGGACCCTCTTTTTGCTCTAGTTTTTGGCCTCTTAATTTTATTGATTTCATTGTCTTTAGAGGTCCTTAGATGTTCGTCTTGCTTGCCCGAGTGATTTCCCCAGGTTGCACTTTGAAAAAACTAGGTTTTGAACAAAATTCGGGATTTTCCAGTCTGGCTGGAATTTCCCATAATCTTGTCTGCCTGGAATTTCCCGGATTCCTGTCCAGCTGGAATTTCCCGGATCCCTGTCTGCCTGGAATTTCCTGGATTCATGTCTGCCTGGATTTTCCCGGATTCCTGTCTGCCTGGATTTTTCCGGAAGGGCCGAAATCCCGAAATTTCCCAAAATAGAAATTTTTTCGAAAATAATTTATTTATATATTTTTTCCAAAGATGGATTTTTTTAAAATATTCCGAAAATGAAAATTTCTTGAAAAAGATGTTGAAAATAAAATAGAAAAAATGGAAAAAATTATGAAAATGGAAAGTTTCCTTATAAAAATGTAAGTTTTTTAGAAAAGGTCAAGATTTTATTCAAATTGGACATGTGGGCTATTAATAATGGTATCTTTTTTTCAGGACTAAACAAATATTAAAATGGAGACTTTCATATGGATTCGTGCCAAAGGTGGAAAATCTGGAAATGTTCAATTTAAATTTTCAAAAGTGGGGCTGCCTAAGAGTCCGTGCCAAAATTGTCTACAGCTGGAGAACCTTCTGGAAGACGCGTGAATCTAATCTTGCTGGAGATCGTGGGCCGACATGGATAATATTCATGCATTTAATGCGGATCTTGTCCTATTTTGAAATTCTCCTGGCCGACCTGTTTGAGGCCAGTTATTATTGTAAAATTTATTTGGGCCGACATGTTTGGGGGTTTTCTATAAATGGCAATTGTGCCTCATTTGGGGGAGATAGAAAAAGGGAGCTAGATAGAATAGTAGAAGGAGAAGATTTGATACAAGCGAGTTTAGCAGTAGTTAGAGTTAGGAGTTAGCTTCTTTCTGAGCAAGTGATGTAACCGAACATTGGAATTGTTGCTAGAGTTTGGTGATTCAATGCAATTGCAGACATTGTGATTTTCTAGTGATTTCTTTTGTGTTGAATTATCTTGCATGGTTCTTATGATTCAATTTTAAAAATTGCTCATGGTTATTAGATTTATATTTAGATCTGGTTCAATGATGTTCATGATTTAATGTTTGAAGTGTTTGCAGCAATCCCAGGTCCATACTTTTTGCAGCTAGCTGATTGTTAGTTGCTTTGCAAAGTTAGCCTGGACCTTTATATTCATTGTGCTTGGTATTTATTCATTTTAGCTGCAATTGGGTTGACTTGGGTGAAAGTTCATGATCTAAAAATCTTTAAAACCTTAGAAGATCTCACTGTTTCTATGAGATTGCAGATTAATCTTGGTCAAGCATAAATTGGTTTCGTTGGGATTGGTCCATTTCAAGTGTTTATCATTTGCATTGTTAGTCTTAGAAATAGTTTAGATTTAGAATCTCCCTAAACACTTATCTCTTTTGCTGTTTATTTTGAATCTGGGTTAGTTTTAGGATTGAAAGCATCACCATATTGTTGCATCTGATGAAAATTCACTTCCAGCATTGTTCATTTCGATTTATTGTTGAAGATTACCTTTCAAGAGAGATAGAATACTGCATTCTGTCTAAGTTGTTGCTGTGCATAAAACACCATCAACAAAATGCTCCTTTCGATATCATCCTAGAGTCAAACCTATTTAGAGTGAAACTAGGCATCCCATGGCTAGTTTCCATGAACGGAGTCACTTTGGTAATTCATAAGTGTTTGAAGTTTTCTCATGAGGGCTATGTGCATGCTATGCACAACACTAGATATAAACCTCTGGTGTCACATGGGGGATACTTGTTAGATCACTTTTAGCATGTCCCTATTGGTCTACTTCCTCTAAGAATGAACCTATTGTATCACACCTACATTAAATACAAGAATGGGGGCATAGTGTCAAAGGTGACCTACTTGTCTCCCCTTACGCCATTTCAGTTAAGGCCTCTATGATCATGCAACATCAGGTTGCTTCCTCCTCCTCTCAAAAGGGGAAGGGGAAGTTTGCTCGTGCTTAGGAGCCTTCCTCTTCTTCTATTGTCTCATTCGCTTCGACCTCTTGCCCCACTGTGGTGTCTTCGACCTCTACTTCTATGCCCCACATGGGGAGTCTGATGCTGCCCACTTGGAAAAAATCCAAGTGTCAAGTATTCGAGCTTCCTATCTTACTCGTGGTGTTGAGGCCCATTGTCTATGGTAAGGGGAAGGGACCTTGTGGATTTTCCTCTATGTCTCAGCCTTCATGACCTCCTACTACTCCTACCCCTTGGGTAGTGAATGGGAAGCGGTTTGTTGTCAAGGCGCTTGAATATGCTTCTCCACCTATTTCAGTCTCCACTCCTACGCTTCCTGCTCCTGCTCCCATCTAGGAGGCTGCCCTTCCATCGAAAACGATAATGGAGGACACGCCTATGGTGAAACATGAGCCTCTTACCCCTTCTCAAGCAACGAGTTCTAGTTCCTGGAGTCGAAGAAACTAGCTTGCGCGTGAGATGATAGAATAGAAAAACTAAGAAATTAGCCACACACAAACACATTAGTACACTCACATATGAGAACTAGGAATACACATGATCAACATAATAATGAATCTATGATAATCCAAATAGATTCATCTATGTTGAAAAGAATTTGAAGGATACTTTGACTCCATAGGTAAATAATTTGAAACCATATTATATGTTAAAAAGAATCCAAGCACACTCTATTTTTTTTTTAATAATGTATGAAGATTAATTAATCAAAAGATAAAGAAAATTATAAAATGTAACATCAAAGACACATATACCATATGCATCCCCTAAAAGAAACCATGAAATTATGGAGGAACTTAAATGATGAAGAGGATTTTTACATTCATTATCTTTGCTTTGATTTACAACATATGTGAGCATATAAATGAGTCTAAACTACAAATATTGATGCCTTTGAATACTTTCAACCAATGAACACAAAAAAATGCAATAGAGAAAGCCCTAAAACTAACCAAAAGCTTACAATCAAAAGATTTTACATATAAATAACATATGAAGAGAGATCCCAAAATTAATCAAATTGTAACACTTCGTTACACATCAAAACCTACATCAAATCCATCAAGATGTTTCCATCATATCAAATTTCCCAAGTGCACACGAGGGTAATCCCTATTTGATCTACATTCAATCAGAATCATGAAAAACAACTCTTGAATAACTCAAGTCAAATGATACAAATGTTCATTAAATTCACAACCATTTACAAGCAACATGCTTGCTAGATAATTTTTGTTTATTGTTCATGGGACTTAAATTTGAATTCTCCACAACCATATTAAATTGAGCTTCATCACCTTTAAATCATTTCATACAATAATAGAACATGACCACATCTATGAGAAACACATCACATGAATGCCCCATAAATAGATGTAGCAAAACGTTAATGTTTCTTCCTCCTTGATACATTTTTATCTTTGCGACAACTAAAATAGTTTAATAGATTAGAATTGTTCAACAAAAATATGCATGTTCGCTATTTTTTTTTTTTCTATTTTCATATATTTATATTCAAATACATAAAGAAAGCTCTATCCGTGTGTGTTGATCTTTTATATAATACATTTTAACTCTTAATGTAAATATGTCATATATTTAACATTCTTCTTAATCAAATGTTAATAATATGATTTTGTTAGAAAAATATTAAAAGTAAAGAATTAAAGAATGATTGTTATCTTTACGACAACTAAAATAGTTTAATCAATTAGAATTGTTCAACAAAAACATGCATTTAACTTTAACATAAATATATCATATATTTAACATTCTTCTTAATTGAATGTTAATAATATGATTTTACTTAAAAAGTAAAGAATTAAAGAACAATAAGAAATATAAAAAGTTAATTTAAAATATTAAAATTATTATATATGTTATTGAAAGGAAATAAATTACACTCTTTCTTTTTTTTGATATGCTAGCAAACAAAACACTTTTTTTTTTTTTTTGAAATAAAAAGACTCAAAAGTTCCGAAACTCTTAAAAAAAGAAGAAGAAGAGAGCATTCAGCAATTTCTAAAAATATAAAGGGCAAAAAAGAGTAGATAGATTTTTTTTATTTTTAGGATGGTTTAAGTAGATATTCACAATCTTTTAACAATTCATTAAAAAACATTTTATTATATTGGTACAGTCTATTTTTGGGAAAAAGCATTGGTTTAGTATGGTAGCAGATCTAAATTTAGAAAAAAAATATTGCTTTTATTTAGTAGCTATTAGGTTGTATATAAATTGATTCAAGCGTTTTTATCTTCTCCAAGGTAGCTTTTCTTAAATTTCAATGAAGGCAGAGGCATGGATAAAACACTTTGTTTCTTATGAGTATATACAGCATTGTGATATCCATAGTAAAAGTGGCAAGGACAGAGATCATGTTTTGAGCGTTTAACTTTCTTCTGCAAAGATTGTCCTTCAAGTGGGCCTCTCTGCAGAGAATGTGTTTCTGCAACTCATTCATCACACTCTGTTTTACAAGTCAGGAAGACGTCCAGATGTGATTCAATCAAAAAAAGATGACATTGAACCTCATATAATTCATCTTCTTCACCATCATCCTCATCCTCCTCTGCTTCATCTTCCTCTAATGGCTGATGCACATTGTGTGAGAAGATTTCATGAGAAAAAGAATGATGTGTTGTACTGCTCTCTTGAATGCAAGTATTTGGGAGATAATGAGCAAGTTTTTTGGAAGCAAATTGCCTCCCCCAGCCGTTGTGATATGAGGAATGGATTTTGGGAGTTTGTTAAAAATTTGGGTAGCAATGAAAGAGAGCAGGCACTGCAATGCAATGGGCCCCTCAAGTTTTTGTACTTACAATATGTTTTGTCATCTGCGACCTAAAATTATTTCAGCATTCTACCCAAACATTGATCAAATTGTATATGTTTAATTCTTTATTGTGTGAAAGAGATGGTTATACAGCCATTTTCTTTGACTGAGCATAGTCTCTGGTAAATCATTCTGTGTTCTTCTTCTCTTATTGTTTGGTAATGTTTCTTTTCTGCTTGAGATTAAGGCTTTGTTTGTGCCTTTGGCATTGTTGTATGTGGTTTAAATAGCTGCATTTTGCTGGTACTGGTGTATGGCTGTGTTCTCTGTGCAATCTATTATTCTTTCTTCAACAAAGAAATCTTACAATAAATAAATAAAAGTGATCTTTTCGGCATTTATTATTGTAGTTAAGAGGTATGGAATTTTAGGCGATTTCTCCTTGCTCTCATGTTTTGTTAATGCATGAGAATTTGAAATTCATTATTTTGGCAAAGGGTTTTATATTTCATGATTTAATGAGTATAATATATTTGCAAATGATTTAAATCTGATGCTTTTACCTGCTTTATGATGGCAGGGTTATGCTATGAAGACTTAGGGTTTGAATGCCCATGGAAACCCACCAAACCCATGATTTTGCTTAAAGAGCATGATTATGGCAAATTTTTGATTAAAAAAAGGCTGTCAAATGCTTCCACAAGATTGTTATAACAGCAGCAAGGGTTTTGTTTTTTGTTTTCATCATTATACTAGTTTTCCTGTGATTTTGCATCATGCAGGAAGGATTGTTGCGGTCATAGAAAGGACTGTTATCCAAGGTTTGAGGTTGCTATTTATCATTTGAAGAGAGCTATGATTGTAATCAAGATTTCTGGAAATAACTGTGTGCATATTTTTACATCAACGTTTCGGATCATACTCCATGATCCATCATCAGGAAGAATAAACAGAAAGAGAGCTATGATATTTTTTAACTTGACTAGAGATGTTAGTACCTCAACATCATAATCCATTCAACGGGTCATTTGAGGGTCTTTAAACTATATCATGGTCACCAAGAGCAATCAAACAACTCTTAATGTCATTGGGTTATGCAAGGTAGAAGGATTGTTGTAGTAGCTATTAAGGTGAAAAGCTGTTAATGGCAGTCCCAAATTATACCTTAACAATATTAGGGTCGATAGGATATTAATAGATATTAAATTGCACGTAGAACCTATTTTTTCATAAGTGGCTTAAGGTTGTTTTGCATTTGTCTATGTATTGCATGAGTGGGTAGCATATTGATTTGGGCAGTTTATAGGAGGTTCTCTATGGTGGGAAGGGGCAACCAAAGTAGAAATGAGGGTTTGGCATCATTAAAACCCAGGTACATAGTCATCTTCATAGGACAGTTCTATTTACCACTAATACTGTCATCGTACCTTGCCCTCAAAAGGAAAGTTAGTTTACCATTCATAGTAGTTCATTAGAGATAAAAACTTGTCATGTTACATGCTTGGAGGCATAGGTAGTGATATAGGACAAAGGGCTATCATAAGTATACTACCATATCTTAAAAGGATAGCCTTTTGTATGAATTTGTCCTAATTGGTTGCAAGAAGTATATATGTTGAGAATGGATAGGAAATTTAAGGGGGGAGAAAGCTGTCATCATTCACCTTAAATGATTGATAATACAAGATTGCTATCAGCTACAAAACCATGTTACACTGATATGGGGCTGTCAACACCCAATTTGGGACTGTGCAGTCATGTTTTGAATGGGTTTCTTGAGGAAACAAGCTAGTCCAATCAATTTGAGGATATATAGGTGAAAAGGATCATTATGATGTAAAGGAACAATAGTAGAGCAGTCATAAAACAACTATAACAGTCCGAAGGTTGTCATTAATCTATAAAAGCAGTCATAGGTTTGGTCCTAGGAATCATGGGCATCAAAGACTTTCATCTTATGTTTTTAAGTAACTGTGGTCCCTCTACTGAGTACTAGTACAAGCTGTAAGTGTTGTCATAGTTTGAATGGATTACATCTAAGAGAGAACCATTGATCAAAGGACAGTCCAAACAACTTAGACACTGTCATGACAGTCATTTACTAACTGTCACTAGTGAAGTTTTGGTTACCATGTAACTTTCAAAGGTTTCCCCAATTAGTAAAAGCCCTCATATATTATATGAATCATCATGCGGACAAAAATTAGAAAAATGAGTCAAATAGGACTCACATACCATCACTTTGGGACTGTCATTAACAACCGTACCTTTAATACTCCCTCGTTGTTCATGAGAAAGTATGCGTTTAGGTGTTTTAAGAAATGAAATACACGAACCCAGGAATTTGAGTTTTTTAAAAATGAGGGAGAAATGAGAAGTGATAGGAATTGAAAGAAAAAGAGAAAAAATGAGAAAGATGACTGTTAGAGCAAAATTGCAAAAAAAAACTGTCAAAAAGTGGAAAGTTGTCAAAAGTTGTTATATGCATAGACCAACCTGTACTGAGCCATATATTCGGCCAGTTGTGGATTGTAATAAAACTGTCAGCAACTTTGACAATTTTTGCATTTTTTATTGAAATGATATTTTATAATGATGGATAATGATTGTAAATGATGAAAATGACATTTTTAAATGATGTGTTTGTTTGCAGAATTAAGTAGCTGGAAACATGCTGGAAACATGCTGACAACATTTTGACAACATTTGAAAAAATCATTATCTTCATGATTTTTTACTTGTACCTACAAGATTGAAGTTTGAACATGTCAATAAATTTGAATTCGAACTCTAAGATCTTAAATAAAATAAGAACACTCATTTACCTTATTTTAACACCTATTATTGCAAAAATGTTGTCATGACAACATTGCAAAATCCTACTTTGGTGATGGAAATTGAAAATTTGAGTTGAATGAGGACTGAAACCTAATTGTGAGAGCTGTAAATGAAATTTCTAATGATTAAGATCAACAACCTACATCTGTAACTTGTTATTTATGCTTGAAAATAAAGAGTATGAGTAGCATTTGGAGGGAAAAAGGTGTCTACAGCTGTATATGCTTTTTCTAATCAGATTTTCCACTTGAAACTCGCTTCATATAGGAAGGAGTTGAATGCATCGATCCATTGTTGGAAAAGTGAATTTGTCTTGAACAAACTTGCCACCATTAATTAATGCTTGGAAACTTGAGAAAAGTTGTCATTTGCTAAAAAAAAAAAATACTATCAAACTTAAATGTGGAGATTAGGTAAAGCTACTTTTGGTACTATGTGAAGCTTGTTGAGGAAGCTATAAGGGATGAGAACAACTTATTTTGAAAATTGTACCTACTATCAAGATTAATTTTATCTTTGAGATTTTATTTTGAGCCATTGGATTAAATTGATCTTAGCCATTGATTGTAAAAGAAAAAATTTAGTATTATCAAGAAGATTGATATATATGTATAGCTGAAACTCTTTGTAAGGCGTTGGAAAACTTGTAAAAATAATAAAACATTACTTTTATTTCTCTTGGTTTCCCAAACACCAAGTTGTTTTCTTACATATTCATAATTTAGTTTGATGGATATTGATGAGTTTGTGATGTGCTTCATGTCACTAGTTGTTTGCTTATTGCAAGCAACCTTGTGTGACCAACCTAATCACCATTCTTTTAGATTGTGGAAAATCTTGTTAAATTGTGCCAATAATTGGATGTTTGATAAAGATTGCTTCATGGTTTGAAACTTCTTCGAAAATTGTTTTGTGATGTTGTGATTTATCTAGTTAAGCAAAGATTAGGTTTATTTGCACACCTGTCTATCCATTGTTGAGGCTGAAATGTGGGTAAAGACTTAGAATTTTAGGTAGTTTTCTCTCTAATACTTTTCTTTCTTTCCCTATCTTTTGCATTTTTCTTAAATCTAGCTAGTTTAGGATTAGAATAATATTTCCAAACTTGCAGAGTGCTATTATAGAGTTGAAATTTCATAAATCCAAGTTGATATATTGTTGTTGATAAGTTGAAAAGTGATACTTTAAGGAACATATGTTAGGATCAATTTGCTAATATATTGATAAATCTAAAAAGTGAATTATTTGTGTAATTTAGCTTTTTTGTTGTTGGGGAGTTTTTCTAAGTCTTACAACCCCCTTGATGAAACAACCAAACAATGAACAACTAGGTTATCTAACAAGTTAAGACCTAATGAAAAAGGCCTTGGGGTGGTCAATTTCCAATTCTAGGATTTGATTCTTTTTAGGAGAGGTGTGAGTTCACTTTGCATTCTCAGTTAAGTTGAGATATGTCAAAACACCCACCAACACCACTATGTAACCTCTCTCTTACATGTATCAAAGAACTTCTTACAATACACATCTTACTATGTAATAGATTCTCTTACACATATTATATGAGATAGATGCTCTTATATGCACATTGTATTACAAATTACATAACATAAATTCCAACTCAAATGGTCACCATCTCATTTGGGTACAATAAAATATACAAACTTAAATAACCAAATATTAGTTAGTAAGTTGTATGAAACCTATCCCAAAACATATTAACTATGTAATCAAGTCAAAAGATGAGCACATAATCTCAAATAGGTAGTATATAAGCATGGAAGCACATGTATAGATGATTGCCCCAAAATTAGGCAAAAACAATAAGACGAAGCTCATAAAAATATCAATGGTACATATAGTATAAAATCATGACATGGGTCTCAAATGTGTAGTCATAATAAAAAGCATGGAAAAAGTCATAAGGCATACTAGTGTAAGCATGAAAACATAGGAATGACAAGATGGTAAGCATAAGGTGATAAACATGATCATAAGAGGGTAGACATGAAAAGCATATGATAAGTAAATATAGATCATGGTAGAGATAAGAATAAGTGGTAAATTGAATCAAAAGATCATTTAGACATAAAAATAATAAGCAAGTTTACAACCCAAGAGGTAAGTATTGGACATAAAATAACATAAGATCAAAAAGAAAACATAATCAATTTTATAGGAGTAAAAATGAGACATAAGGAAAAGGTAAGGTACAAAAGATGTCGCCAAGTGGGTGAACACAAAATAAAGTATAAAATAGAAGGTGAAGTGATAAGAAAAAGACACAAGAAACAAGCCATAACCAAAAGGTCAAAATTTAAAAGTTTAATTGAAAACTAAAAATATAGATATATAGATATAGGAGTGATTGATGCCTCATGGCACATAGTTTGCAACATATCCCTCTAAGAGGTCATCCTCTTCCTAAAAAAATTTCATCATATTTCTCTTCTTCTTTTTCAATCATGTATTTCTTCTTTATACTCATTGTAAATACACTATCAACTGGTGGGAAATTAAAATTATTTATTTCCTTTTCCACTTTTTATGTACTTTTGGAGGTGATTGTATATAAATATTTGGGATTGGTTGTAATTCTACACTCTTCTTTGGTATCCATGTAGTAGTAGTCTTCACATAAAACACTTATTTTTGCAATATTAGTTTTTTAAAGATTCTTCCAGGTAGTATAGGTGGTAAAGTATGTTCTATGTGATCATGTTTTATATTAGATTTTTATTTTTCTCTAGTTTTTATTCTTTCTTTTATATAATTCACAAATACATTCCTCATTTTCATATGAAGGTTCCTTATCATTAGGGATGTAATTATCCAATGTAAAATGACTTGAATTTGTAATATTTTGATTAGGATATGAAATTGTGGTATTGTTACAACTTTACCCTCAAAAACAAATTTGGCACATTGATGTAAATAAAAGGTATATATCTCAAATTTTCCATCCATGGTCTACCAACAAATATATAAAATATCAATGAAGAAGGGATGGCATAGCACAACACATATATTTCTTCGGTACAATCTTAAGATGTACCATAAGACAACCTAGTGTTGCAAACAATACTCAATTAGTCTTTTTAAATGATACTTATAGATGAGAATATTTATTTGGAATCAAAGCATTAGCAACTAATAATTCCTTCATGCAAAAATTATATTGTTTAGTGACATGATCTACAAGAATATCATTAATGATATTACCTTGCACTTCACCCATCACATATAATTGACCATAATAGTTAATCCTTGGGGCTTCCTCATGTGAAAATATGATCAATGAAATAAGACATGAGAATGAAGTGTTATCTTGAGAATGTATTAATCCCACAAAATCATCATCATTAGGTAATGTAACATGTGAATCAATATAATGAACAACTTAACTATCATGGTCCATAGCAATTGAATTGTGAATCTCCACATTGTTAGCATGGCTAGGAAATGGGTTGTATAAATTTATAAATTTTAATATGGAGGTGCAACCAAATGGTTTCCATTATCATTATTTCTTAAATATAAAACATTTTTTTTGTCAATGATATATTGTATCTTATGTTTTAAACCTATGCAAAATTAAGGATATTGTCCTTTGACTCTATGATAAATATAAAATTCTTATTCATTATAATTCTTGGGGAGTTATTTATTAGGATCCAATGATTGAATATGAAGGAGATAAATTAAATTTGAGATTGAAAATCATAGAAGAAAATTATCCAAATGTTCTTGTAGTTTTTAAAATATTCTTGGTATATATTTTATTTGAAATGTGTAAGGTTAGAAATTGCATACTTTGCATTCCCCACCTTATGTTTCTACTCAACTTCCTATACATTCCCATAGATGTATTCTAGGTTTAATTTCCATATTTATATACTTTTACCCATTAGTGGATTTGATTTGTAACCAACCTTGCCAATTATTCTTACCTCTAAATTTACCCCAAAGTTTTATCTTATATTTCCAAAAATAACATCAAATAAAAAAATGCGTGTCTTGGACACCTATTCACTTGAAATGTTCATGTCAAAGTTAAAATTTCAAATCAAAATTAAAAAAAAAAACTAAAAACATAATTTCTAATTTTATTGCACATGTTTCTAATGATCATTTATAACTAGGCATGAAATAATATTATGTTGGGTTTCATTATAAACAATGTCGCTCACATCTCACTCTTTCCACTAATTTTTCATTTATTCTCTCGTTCTATAGGGTTTTTGAAACTCCAAAATTTCATGCATCTAAATATCTATTTTCATTTTCTCTACTCCAACATTTCTAATTCCATTTCCCCATTTTCCTAATTTCTTATCCAATGACTCCCAAAGATCCTTAATCTATTTCATTCCTATTATACATTACCCTATCCTATATATCTAATCATAAAAATCCTTATTTCCTTTCCCCAAATTACTCTAATACCATCCATCATCCATTTCCCTTCATCACTTACACACAACACAATAGCTAGTTTACCTTTCTAGGTTTTTTAATTTGTCTTAGGTACAAATATCTACATACACCAATCTCATAATTTAATTGAAGGTGGCACATAACCAATGTTTCTAAAGGATATAGTTAAATATTGAAACATACCACCTAGGAGACTAATTCAGGTAATCTCCCAAAAATCTAAACCTCAATTTTCTCCCCATCTAGCTTTAGATTAAAATGATAGAAGATCAAGTAATTTTAGAGGTGATATATAGGCATAATGAGAAGTCAAACCTAAAGGAATACAAATTTATTAAAAAATGATAACCCTATTAGATAAAAGCCTTAGTCCAAATATGTCTCTAGTAACTTATAGGAGCACCCAAACCTCATTCATGACCTACAAGAGTGCCCAAATCTAGTTTTGTTGTCCTATAAAATTGGACAAGCCCAATGTTGGAGACCTAGTTGATGTTATAAGTTTAAAAGCTTCTATTTTATAGGTCACATTCTTCCTCCATCCAATTATTTTATCAAATACAAACTTCACACATTCTAGGGATGCACACTCTTAACCTTTTCCTTGTCTTTTGATAAGTTCTAATCCCAAAAGTTTACTTTAGTTTGATTTAAATGAATCATCCTTCCTCCCATCCTTCACTTTTTTTATCCTATCCTATGGTTCCTCCCATTTACATTTCCTCCCTCCATGAATTATTTATTGATTTTGATGAAACACACACTTATATTGAGAGGGGGGTGAATCAATATAGATCAAACTTTTCTTTTCACAACTTAATCAATCACAATAATATTACCTAAAAACTTAATTATCTATAGCAATAACATACATGCAAGATCTAAAAATTAAGAACATAAGAAGAACACATGATTTTACATGGAAACACTTACAGGAGAAAACCATGACAAAATATTGCTTGTATTTAAATCTTCTTACAAATTTCATAGGCACCAAACCACTAAAGACTCCAATCCCCACCACTGAGCACCAACCCAACAAGATACACTAATCTCTTCTAAAAATAGGTACCAGCCTATTGATCTCCTCAATCAGAAGGCTCCAACCTCCAAAAGAATAATATGATAATTTATTTGCAACTTCCTCTTAGATCCACCCTAACAACTTCTCACAAATCTACAACTCATAAATTTACAATGTAGTCTTCAATATTTTTGCTCATAGAATTGTCATGGTCTTACTTTTATTTCTCACAAAATTCATACTAAAAACCTCTCATAAATCTGCTCATATGTCTCTTTTAAATTTGCTCAAATATCTTCTTATTTTTCTTTTCATATGAATAATATTCCTTAAAATTGTTTGCTTTTCCCTCACTCTCAAACCTCCACTTATACTTGTCTAAACACCTCTTCACCCAAGGGAGGTGACTCCTCCAAGGGGGGTCAGCCCAACATCATCAAATAATTTTAATTTAATTTAATATTCCATACCCAAGGTGGACGCACCACTCAGGGGAGTCATCCCTCTTTCAAAAATAAATTTAATTTATTTTTTATTTTTAAATCCTACTAAAGTGGGTGCCACACAAAAAGAGGTCATCCAACATTGTATACATTTTTAATTTTAATTTTTTTCTTCACATTGTGGGTGCCAAACTTATATCCATAGGTCGGCCATAACTTTTGACATCAATGAAAATAATTTTCCCAACAAATTTCTACTTTTGATGTTTTTTTTTTCTATCCACTCCTTGTCCTTGACAATGTTTTGGACTTCCTAAACCTAAACCTTCTACTCTTTCTATTGATCATATATTAGCTATTGTTTCCCACCATCCCACCTTCACTTTTTTCCTTAGAATGTATCCTTATGATTTAGAAACCCTTATATCCTTGTATGCTAGCTTATATACCAATTGAGCTCCCGGACCTTCTCTTTTTCTATTACACATATAATACATCTTCTCTTTCTCTAGATGAAGATATCTACATTACTAATCCAAGCACACACTTTACCACTCATTTTATAATAATTTATAATCCATGATGGTGATCCGTATTGCCCCACTTCTTCTCCTTCTCAACTAAATATATCTTAGATACTTCACAAGATGATGAACATGGCTTCTTTCTTATTCCTATAATTTTTTCTCCTTATACCATCCCACATTATTCCTCACTAAAATTATTATGTTCCTCTTTTTATGATATATATTTTAATTCCTTTAGTTAATATTCTCTAACTAATAATGTGATTCATGTTCCTTATGATAATTATTCTAATTTTGAGCCTCTTATCTCTCCTACTTATTACCATGCTATATATTTTCTTTACATTTTTTGAGACATCTCTTCATTCTACAGATGATATTAGTCTTAATCACCCTATTACATATGATAATATTGTTACATTCTTTCCAACTACTATATTGGATGAGTTACACTTTGATCTTCAATTTGATAATTCTCCTTGTGCTTCTTTTTTGCTCCTCCTTCTCATATAATTGATCCATCCCTCGAGACATGGTTCCACTTCATTGTGATACTAATAATTTTCTCCCTTTTAATCCACCTTTATCCACTTCCTCTCCTATACCTCCTCTCTATGAGAATCCTTGTTATGTCCTTCCTATGAATTACCTCCTCTATCTCTCCCATAATGTTTTACCTCCTTACCCATATGGTATTTATTCTACTTTTACTTATGCTTAGGTTATGTGTACTATAATTAAGAAGCTAGATGTATAGGTTGACACCCTCATTCAATCTAATACTTATCCCTCCACAACTCAGTCATTAATTTATACTCTTTCTTCTATGAATCTCACATAGCCATCTCCTACTAGAATGTAAAATATATTATTTGATAATTATAATGGTAAATGATAACTTATTCATCATATAAGAAAATTCTATACTCTTTTCTTAACGCATACATCTAACAATCCTACATTAGGTAAATTATGTTTCTAGTTCCTTAATAGACAATTCTTTAGAGTGTTCTACACCTTACTTCCTAGTTCCTTACACCCCTTTGTTGATATTTTACATGCATTCACTCTCCATCATTGATTAAGGGTACAAGGAAGAACTTGGTGGACAACCCAATTGAAAATATTTATAGGTTAAATATAGAAATGATTTATAATTATTATAAATCTTTAGTTATGAAAGATGTGATATGAATAATAAAAATAAATTATATAATATATATAATTATATTAGAATTATAATATAAATTTTGTATTATTCTAGTTCTCTAAATGATCTATGAGAACATGTGTTATCTAATTTATTTTCTAATCGTAATTCTATAAAGAATGGATACTCTAATATACAAAGAGAGAGGAGGATGATTTGTTAGTTAGGATCATGATGGACCGCATTCTATTTCAAATATCACCACTCATACTTGGTTGAAATAAGTCAAGCCATGTATTGTGATTGATGAAGAGTCATGACTTGTATTTTGGAACATAGGTGATAAATAGGGTGCATATCATATTGATGGAACCACAAAAAGGCCTAAGATTTATAGTTTGATAGGGTGGCCCATATTATTATAGTTCAATAACCCTCCTCGAAGAGAAAGGTTCCCCATTGTAGGAAGGTGTGGTAAAAATATGCACGATAATATATTAATATTTTTAGCTTCTATGAACCTTTTTCCCTATGAAGAAACTTGACCTACTTTAATGATATTGAAGAGAGAAATATCTTGTCTAAATTGTTTGACCATGGATTCAATGAATTGAACTTTATTTTTGGAATATTAAATGCTAGATTGATCTCTATTTGTTGAAGTGTCTCTACAACACTTAGCATCCAACAAAGGTGAAAAATAATGGTCCAAGAGTTCTATGTTGAAGATTGGATTTGATTCAAGGTAAGAAGGAAGGTTGAGTTCAAAGGCATAATATCCTACCTACTTGGTGATGGTGAATGACCTATAAAAAATTGAAAAAGATAAAAAATAAGTTCCTATTAGTATTTCCTTGTACAAGAATGATTTGACTCAATCACTAATTTAAAAGGTGTTTAATGCTTAATACTTGTCATGACATTGCTCGTATTTTATATTAGCTTATTGCAAAATTATTTACACTTGTTGGTGAATGTTCCTAATAAAATTAACAGCCTTGTTAACTTAATTTTGAGCTAAAGTATTTTTCTCCATTGATGGTGGAATAGGATAAGCTATATTATAGAGTGCAAAAGGATGAAAACCTAAAAAAAATTGTAAAGGGTTTTGTTTTTTAGAGTTGTGTAGATTTTTTTTGTACTTTTGTTAAATGAAATGTGATATTTCATACCAAGAATGTTTATTATTTTAATAATACACCCTAAGAAGATGTATTTTCATTATGTTAACCACTTTTATTTATCTATTAATTTGGGGATGGAATATAGTGGATTTGTTAAACTTTGTGTCTAGCATAAAGTAAAGTGATTTCTAAAAATTTCTAAAGAATGTGGTATCTTATTATACATGATTATTTTTATGATTGAAAAGAAGATCCAAACTTATAAAAATATAAGGAATTTATTTCCAAATCTATGATTATTTTCTTATTAGGAATCAAAACTTATATCTTTGAAAAAATATATCAAAGACTACAAAAATACAATTATTACCATATTTGGTATTAGGGTACCTTGATATGAATATGTAGTGTAGAAAATTATCACCCTTAACAATTTCACATTATGTTTTGTCCCTCTAATTTATTGAACTTAATTAAGCTCCTAATTTTCCAAAATTTATACATTCCAAGGCCTAATTTTTTACCATTTTTGAAGGATTGCAAGCATTGAATAAATGCATCCAATTGTTATTTTTCTCCCAACTAAGTGTGTCCTAGAAATTAGGGCCAAGGCCCATTCAACCATTGGAGAATGGGCCCCCCTTCTTAGCGCACAAATTTAAATATTTTGTTGATGGCATTTTAACATCCAAAATTCAAATTTCAAGTGTCGGCTTTTGGAATCTA
The DNA here is from genome assembly GCA_007258455.2 of Sequoia sempervirens. Classification (NCBI taxonomy): domain Eukaryota; kingdom Viridiplantae; phylum Streptophyta; class Pinopsida; order Cupressales; family Cupressaceae; genus Sequoia; species Sequoia sempervirens. Next base: position 37,324,667 of record VDFB02000007.1, on the reverse strand, counting down.
ATTTTTGGGAAATTAGAATAGTTACATAAAAATACCTTATTTTTTTTTCATTTGAAATCTAACAACTAGAACAAGCATTCATGAGAAATTACTATTTTCAAGAGCAATTCAAGAGCAACATTTTAAAGCATTATAACAACAATTCAAGATCTAACATCATGTCAAATTTTATGTGTGTTCATGTTGCCATTGCTTTGTGAAGGCTAACATATTTTTGTAGGTATCCAAATCACTCAAGAATTCAAGCAAGAAAGATCCAATTCCTTGAGGAGATGTGTATGACTTCAATCCTTCAAGGCAACCATTGAAGGATGGTGAGTTACAACACATTGTGGTTTCACCATTCCTTCCTTTCTATTATCATTTATCATTGACATTTTTCCATTGTGGAAGTGGAAACACTTATAAGGGGTTTGACTAAGGAAAGCCTCTAAATGGCCCAACATCTCTTCTCTTTGTGAATGTGCAGGTTATAGGTTTGATGGGGATCAAGGAAAGTTTGAAGGCAACCCATTCATTGTTGCATTTGTTGTCATCAAAGTTACCAAGCTACTAAAACTCGCCTATAGAATTTACTGACGACGTTTTGGCAATTCTGCAATTGGTAATCAAGAGCTCAAATCTAGTAGTAGAGGACCCCTAAATCAGTTTTAAGATCCCTCATTAAAGACTCATTCACCCATGGGTGATTGAGTCCCTTTGCACATACCAGATCCAACTTTTGGTGATAGGTACACATCACTCTACCTCCCACAAATCCACTTGCAAATTACTATTTCATTTTATTCATCTTTAGGATATTGCATTTTTCATATTAGGTCATATAGTCCAAGTAGGTTAAAATCATTCCAAATCATTTTCAATTCATTTCTAAGATTTAAAAGGATCTGGGTCTGATTGGCTCACCTTTGAGGTTGAAAGACAATCTTTGTACCTTGTTGATTTGCATCCTAATGAAAACCTTGGAAAAGTGGAATTGATCCTAGGTTCTTTGCACTTAAGACTTGGGATCCCATTTCCCTATGTTTCATTTTGGTGAAATTGGCATTTGACATCATAGCTTTCTAATTTGGTAGTCTTTCAAACCCTAGATCTAGGTTTTGCATTATTTTGTCTTGCATTTCTCATTTAAGGTTTCATATTTTCATCATAAAAAGTCATAAAAATCCAAATATATTGCATCCATATTGCATCATACCTTGCATTAGGGTGTGTTTTAGTCATTTAGATCAGATTTTCATTTCAAAATTGCATTTAAAAAAGTGTCATTTTGTTCCAAAATTGTCATGCATTTGCATTTGCATTACATTGGAAAATTTTGGAAAAACAATCACTATCAAACCTATTTGAATATAGGAACAACAACCTTAAACAAAAACTTAGAAATTAAGTTTTTCAATTTACAAAACCCTGAACAAGGAGCCATTTTCCCTTGGGCAACCCTATCCTTGTATAGGTGCATCAATAGTCTTTTTACACTTATATGTCTCTATCTACTCAAATTGTTTGTACTTGCAAATCTTTGTTTGAAATTCATAACTACATATTCTAAATATTTTTACATTTAGCTCATTTGGTAAAAGAAAGTGAATTGTTTAAGGTTAAAATTTTCATTCAAAAGTCATCATTTTTAGGTCTTTGCATCTTACAACCAGTCAATATTACATTTCATCTAAAATTTACATTCAAAATTGTTTAAACATATTCAAAACCGTCACATACTTGTATTTTGCATCAAATTGGGATACATTAAGCAAATTATAGAAATTTATTTACTATTATAGTTGTTTTCAAGTAGATTTAGAATCCTTAAGTAGTATAGTACACAATCAAACTTGGAAATTTTAGAACCCTTGACCAAGACCTAGATGCCCTTGGCAACTTTGTCATTTTATATGGGCATCAATCAATATTATGTGACAAAATACTCTCAAGAATCTATGTCCAAGGTTGCTATCTAATTTCCCTTCACCAATTTTTTAACAAGAACCTCATTGTAAAAATCCCATTATGGATATGTGTTTCGGAAAAATTTGGATGTCTTTGAAATCTTTGGTTGATGTTTCAAGTTGTGTATTTGGTGATGATCCTAATCCTGATACAGACATTCATGATCCTTCACCTCCCAATGCATGTCCTCATGAGATAGATATCTTGGGTAAATATGAAGAGAGTATGCAAGAATTTGCATCATTTTATCCCTCAATGTAATGGCTTAATAACCCATGTAAACAACCAACAACTGCTACAATTCCACCAATTGAGATTTTCAACCTTTTACATCTTGAAACTAAATCACAAGACATACATCAATCAATGACCATGGAATAGTTTATGGACAACACTCACAATGAAAACATACCTATTCATGCCCCTCCATCTTGTGAGAACACAATCACCAACAAACCCATCAACCTAGAATAGTGTTATGGCCAAGGATTTAGGATTTTGACAAATCAAGGATGTGACAAAGAATGAGCATGGAATCCATCACCTTTTCAAACAAACACTATCAAAAGATACTAAGGGATTAGGTTACCAAGATCCTCCACCTTCACATCAAATAGTTAGTCAACCGAGTAAGAAAATCAAACCTTATAAACTTAAGAAGTTGCATTTTATTCACACTATAACCAAGACTGAATAGGCCTTACAAACACTTCTCAACCTAGGACTCATTACATTACCACCTATTCATGAATGAGAGGGTAAGAAAGGAAAGAGTACAAACATGTCTTACTGTTCATACCATGGAACACTTGGGCATCTTACCGATGAATTCCATGCTTTAAAGAAGGTATTGAGAGAATTTGATCCTTATGCAGCTCAATATGACCGTGTGATAAGTTAGCAATTGTTTCCTTTTCTCTTTTCCATGTGATAGTTGTAGTATCACTTATGCTCATTACCACATGCATTGGATTATATGCAAATCATCTTGTTGCAAGAAGTTAGGTAGCATATTATCATCCATTTGGGATCCTCTTTATCCCTACACTTGGGGGGAAAGGGGTTAGGTAGAATTGTCCTAGGTGCATTCCTTCTAGCAAGGGATCCCTCTTTATCTCCTTAAAACATTAGTGTAGCAAGTACACTAACATTTTAAGGGAGGGCATATAGTCCCCTCCTTATTTTTTGCATAATAAATGGTCTCTTCATAGTGATGATAGTATACATTTCCTAGGAAGTGTGACCTTTTCAACCAAAGTGTAGCCTTCTTAATCAATGTGATGTGTCTCCTTTGTGGTACTACTAGAATTTATGTCCTATAAAAGTGTGATCTTTCTTGGCATATGATTTTCTCCTTAGTGGTAATACTATGGCTAGTGTTCCCTAGGGTGATATCTTCTATTCCTTGACTTTTCCCTCTCTTTGTGGCAATATCTTGTATGATGTTCCCTAAGGTGTGACCTTTCATGCATTAAGCAATGCCCCTTTGATGTTGTTAAAATAAACTTTTGAGGTGGTGTTATATCAATATCCCTTGAGGTCCTAACCTTGTATTGTCATTATTTTGATTGCACCCCCTGAGGTGAGTTTTGTTTGCACCCCCTAAGGTGAGTTTTTTTTGCACCTCCTGAGGTGAGTTTTGTTTGCACCCCCTAAGGTGAGTTTTGCATTTCGTTTCACTTAGTTCATGGGTGTTGAACTTATTGTATCGTTGGCATAGTATCTTGATCATTTTGTGGCACCTTATTAGGGTTATTAGGGAGTATAACTCTTGGTTTAGTTGACATGAGGCACACCTAGTGAAAAGTAGTCCTCACTAGCCCATGTGCCTTCTGGTTTGTGATTCACCTAGCAAATATGAGACTTTTATATTGTGTGTCATGAATTCCCTTTGGTGTGGATCTTAGAATAATACAACTTGTTGGTTCATACCCTCTTTTTACATTTGATGTTGACATTGTATGTTTGTGTATCCTGTATGGATGCATTTCACATGTGTGTGTTACTTTGTGCCTATGTTGGTTTGTCATGGGATCTTGGATCCTAGGGGATTGGCCATCTCCCTTGATCCTTTGTCATCCTATATTTTCAACATGTGGACAATTGAACCTCTCTTGACATGTATTTCTCTACTTTAGTGTGAGTCTGAGCGTAAGTTCATACTCTCACTAAAGTGGGGGCTAAATGTAGTGTAGAAAATGGTCACCCTTAACAATTTCACATTATATTTTGTCTCCCTAATTTATTGGACTTAATTAAGCTCCTAATTTTCCAAATTATACATTCCAAAGCCTAATTTTTACTATTTTTTGAAGGACTACAAGAATTGAATAAATGCATCCAATTGTTATTTTTCTCCTAACTAAGTGTGTCTTAGAAATTTGGGCCAAGACCCATTCGCCCATTGGAAAATGGGTCCCCTTTCTTAGCTAGGACCCAAATTTAAATATGTTGTTTGTAGCATTTTAACATCCAAAAGTTACATGGATACAAGTGGGAGAACTAATGGCTATGGAATTTTGAATTCCTTAGAGGATGCAAGGGACGGTGATGCCAATTCTGATGATGATGGAAATGGTCTTTGGTGGCTGGTCATTTCTACTATTCGGTTACCTATTGGGCGATGGTTTTGTTGTTTTTTTGGGGCTATTATTTTTCCCTCTATTGTTGGCTTAGCTCTTATGTCATATGCCTTGTGTTTGGGCTCTCCTTCCTTGTTTGATGGGTTACCTCTTGGTAGAGCTCTAGATGCTTTCCTTTCTGTTGGCTGGGTTGGGGTTTTTCCGGTACTACTTGACCCACCTAATCTAGCCCTTGTTGCATGAATGGAGGTTGTTTTGTTCCTTCACAAGCCCACGTGGGTTTGTGGTAATGGTGATATTTTATTCAGTAATCAGTACTACTTTGTTGGGGACGTCTGTGATGCTATTCTTTGCAGAAGTCTTATTCATGCCCCCCTTCTTCCTTTGCTCCTATTCTATGGTCTTTAGAATCATGGTGATGGTTGGTTTGGGTTGGCTCTATTTTTCTCTTACGTTTTGTGAACTGCTCTACTGCTTATGGGTCTTGGAGTTATTCTTTCAAGTCCCTCTGGATTCCATTGTCACTAAGGTGGTCCTGAGATTAGTTTTTGGAATTTATTTGGAGCTTTCTACTTTTGATGGAGTTTCTAACCTAGTTTCTACCTTGGCCCTTGTGGTGTGGGGTTTGTTGTTTTATTGGGCTAGTTTGCCTAAAGTGAGGGCTATGTTGGATACTGTTGGGTTTGTAGCTAATGCTCCCTTATGGAGTTGGTGCTTTGGATATGTGATGTTGCAGGTTATTGACCTCCTTATGTAGGGGTGTTCATTGGGTACTATCCTAAATGCTCTATTGTTCCTTTGGTGGTTGTGGAGACCCTTCCCTATTTCATGGTGGTAGGTTTCATGCTTTAGGAAGGCTTCCAAGTTTATGGAAGTGGTTTTTTTGGTCCTTATGTTTGGTAGGGGGAGGGGGCTCTATCCCTTGGTTTTTTGGTTGCCCCTTGTGATGGTTGATGCTTCATCTATGGAAGAAGCTAATATTTTTATGGTGTTTTGGATTTTTTATGTTGTGGTCTGGGAGGTTGTTTTTGTCCTTCCTATTGTTTCTTCTTCCTAGATACCTTGGGAGGAGGTGTCAATCTATTCTACTGGAGTTCTTGCTTGCTACCTTTTTCTACAAATGATGTATTCAATAGAGGTGAATATTTCTCCTATCAAGGTGAATCCCTCTCCTATTGATTTTGGATGAAGATTTCTTTGGTAGTTCTGGTCCCCACTTCTTCCTCTCCTATAGAGGGGATCCCCATCCTATTGAGGTGGTTTCAGGGTTAGTGTTTGGTTGGTTGGTGCATCTTGAAGATTATATCTATGTTGCAAGTAGTGTTTCTTACCCCTCTATTGGTAAGAATATGTTTGGCTCAGGTTTGTCTATTTTGAGCATAATGTCTACTGCAGTCCAGCTATTGCGGGTGGTTTTTGGCCTTTTAAGTGAAAGGTTTGTCGTTGTCTTGTTGTTGCAAGTTGTTGGTCCTATGTGTTCTATTACTCCTAGTTTTGGTGCTAGGAATGGGTTGTAAGTTTTTCTTTGGCATGGACTGTTGTTAGTCCTTTGTGTCCTGACACTCCTGGTCATCTGGTGACCATGTGTTGTTTGTTATTCTACTATGTTTCTGCAATGTTTTCGTTGGTGCTAGTTCTCTATTGTGTTGGAAAATTTTGATGCTTTGTTGTTTGGAATTTTCCTTCTCGTAGCTCTATAAAAGGTTCTTGGTCCTTTCAAAACTTTGCTTACCTTATCAAAAACATCGAAAATTCAAATTTCAAGTGTTGACTTTTGGAATCTAATTTTTAGAAAATTAGAACAATTGCATATAAATACCTAGTTGTTTTATCATTTGAAATCTAACAACTAGAACAAGCATTCATGAGAAAATACTATTGTCAAGAGAAATTCAAGAGCAATGTTTCAAAGCATAAGTATGTATTAAGATTGATATAATATTTTTTTGATAAATTTTTACTGTAGTAAATAAGGAGAGTTAATAGAGTTAACTTATAACATATTAACAATCTTTCTTTTAATTTAACTTGGGTTAACTCTATGCGAGCGTTCCTTTTTTCAAAATTTTAATTTTCTATGTTCTCTAATGATTCAGCCTAGTGAGGCCCCCATCAAGGCTCCCCCACCTATGCACTCTGCTCCTTTCTAGAAAATCGCTTCCTCTCTTTTGCCTTCTAGGGGATCTAAAAATATGCCTGGTGTGTCGCCTACTCCAAATCTTGGGGGTAAGGATGAGCCTACTTCAAATCTCAGGGGAGAGGATACCTTTTTTACTGTGAAGGACCCTGTGTCCTACATGGATACACTTGTGGGAGGGAAGGTTTTGACAAAGGTGCCCTAGGAGTCCTTGTCTGCTTTTTGCACTGTAGAGGAGGATGAAATGGATGTCCTAGATGTAAACCTGAATGATGCAATTGAAGGTTTGAAGATGTCTTTGGTTGGAAAACTATCTGTTTCCTACCCTAATATTGACCAAGTATGTCAGTGGGCCACTGACACTTGGAATCTCAAGGGCAATGTCTCTATCAGTGCTATGCCTAAAGGTTTATTTTTATTTACTTTTGTTAACACTGAGGATATGATAAAGGTCCTCACAGGAGGCCCTTGGGCTTTTGATAGAAGCTTTAAGAATATTTTGTCCCTGTGTAAGTAGAAACTAGGATTTGATGCCTCTACAGACCTGGGTAAAGTTGCCTCAACTTGGGTTAGGCTCCCTAGTTTACCTTTGGAATTTTGGCACCAAAATTTTTTTAAATGTATTACTAATTCATTTGACACCTTGGTTATGGTGGATAAATTAACTCTTCTTAATTCTCATCTAGTATATGCTAGAATGTGTGTGAATGTGGCTATTAACACACTTCTTCCCACCTTTGTGACTTTAAAATCAAAATTTGGTAGATGGGTTCAATTGTTGGAATATGAAAAGGCTATGGTATTTTGACAAGGGTGTAATAAGTTTGGTAATTTACATGATACTTGTAAAAAAATACCACTTGATCCTAACAAAACACATTCTGGAGTCTTATTGAGCTACCCATTGAAAAATGTGGCTCCAATGAACCTAATAAAGGAGCTTGCTACACCGAGTACTAACTCGACTATGTTGTTTTATGATAAGGTGGTGGCACCTTCCCAAATTATGAATGAAGCTGAGGGTCAGTCTCTGAACGAGTGTACCCTCATTGAAAACTCTGAAAAGGTCCTTTCTGAGGGTGTCATTGTTAAGTTTAACTCCTCGCCCTCTTTGGAAAATACCTCGAACCACAAAATGGTAATGAAAAGTTGGATAACTTGAAAAAGTCGTCACAAGAAATGGAGGGAGTGTATTTTAAAATTCAGGAACAACATAAGGAAACCCTGGAGGAAGGTGAGATAAAAAGCTAGATGGAAAGGTTGTTGAATTCCTCCCCTAAGCTCCCTATGGCTGGTCTAGGTGTGGAGGTTGGTCAAATGCTAGAAGACAAACAAGAAAAGAAAGTAATGATGAAGTCAAGAAAAGCATGTTGAATTCCTACTCCCCCCCCATAAAGAGGGTGTTGTGAATGAGGATTGGATAAATAAAAAATCAATGAAGAAGATGAAACTAGATGTGGGAAGAAATAGCAAAGTGGGCAGACCTCTCTCAAAAGATTTGAGTAACAAAGATACAACTAGAGATGTGGCTGCTAGAAAGTAGAGAACTCTTGACTCCCTGACTGGGAGTAAATCCATAAAGAAGTAAGGGGAGATCATCTCCCACTCTTTAGTAGTATCAAGGTGATGTTGCTTCTCCTTTTTTCTCTTATGCATCTGCTATCTTGGAATGTGAGGGGACTTAATGGCCCCTATAAACAACATTTGTTGAAATCCTATTTGGCAAAGGTGAAACTGAATGTTCTCTTAATACAAGAAACTAAAATGAAAAGAGAAAGTTTTGAAAAGATGATTAAAAGGCTCTGGCCTAGTGCTATTTTTGAAGTAAGTGATGTTGAGGGAGCCTCAGGGGGATTGCAACTTGTTTGAACCTAGCTAGGCTTGCTAGAAGGCTAAATTTTTGCAATAAGAATTATCTTATTGTCTCTATGGAAGATATTATTACTTCGATCAAGTGGAATATGATTAATATTTATGGTCCTAACTCATGATTGGATAGGTTAGACCTATGGAACTTGATGGAGGGTATCATTATTAATAGAAAGGAGAAGTTTTCGATGCTTGGAGGGGATTTTAATTCCCCCTTGTATCCTTTAGAAAAGAGTGGAGGTCTTATTGATTTCTCTGATAGCATGATGGACTTATTGGGATTCCTTAACTCTATGGGGCTAATGGAAATCCCTTTGAATGGTTCTCTTTTTACATGGACTAATAGGAGATAGGGTAGTCATTTAATCCATGTCAAGCTAGATCGATTTCTTGTTTCATCCAATTGGAACATATTGTTGAATCTCACTCTTATAGCTCTCCCCAAAACAAGCTCAGATCACAATGCTCTCCTCCTTGGGTGGGATGACAAAATTGTTAAAGATCCCTTTCCTTTTAGATACGAAATCATGTGGTCTTTTCATTTGGACTTCAAATCCCTAGTTGAAGATTGGTGGAAGGCTCCTTGTGATGGTACTCCCATGTATTTCTTAGCTCAAAAGTTGAAAAAGGTCAAAGAGAATGGTAAAGGCTGGAATAAGTATTCATTTTAGAATATTTTTACCACCAAAAAAGATTTAAGCTTAAAACTTAAGGAGATTCAGGATTTGATGGAATTGGGAATTATGGATGATGAGACATGTAATCAAGAAAGGGATCTTAGATCTCAATGGTATAAAATAAATTAAAATTAAGAAATTTTCTTTAAACATAAATCAAGAATTCAATTGTTGAGGGACGGAGACAAAAATACAAAGTTTTTTCATCAGTCTACCTTAAAAAATAGATGTAGAAATAGGATTAGATTTTTAGATACCCCTAATGGGACAAGACTTGACAGGGAAGAGGATATTACAAAGGAGGTTGTCTCCTCAAATTTTACTGAATTGTCTATGGTGGATAATTCTGAGTTGGAGGACTTTCTACAAGTTATTCCAAATTCCATCACATAATAGGATTTAAAAGAAATGGCTAAAGTTGTTTCTATGAATGAAGTTAAGGAGGCAGTTTTCTCCTTTGGTGCTTTTAAAGCTCTGGGGTTGGATGGCTTTCCTCCAAAAATTTTCCACGTTTATTGGGATATTGTCTCCTCTGACCTATTCAATGCGGTTAGGGATTTCTTTAGATCGGGAAGGATTTTAAATTAGATGAACACCACTTTTATTGCGCTTATCCCTAAGACAAGTGAGGTTGCTTCTATGAATGACTATAGACCTATTAGTTTGTGTAGCACCACTTATAAGATATGTTCTAAGATAATGGTTAATAGACAAAAAATATTCTTGAATAAGATGATTGTTGTTAACCAGAAGGGGTTTGTTTAGGGAAGATTTTTTTTTGATGTGGCTATTTATACTCATGAGGTGTTACATTCTATGGACCTTAGTAAAAAACAAGGTATGGATTTGAAACTGGATATTTCTAAACCTTATGATTGGGTTTCTTAGAATTTTTTGTTTGTTGTTGTTGAAAAATTTGGATTCAAAGGAAAATTTCTCAACTTAATCAGATCTTTTGTTACTAATCCTATGTATTCTATCTTGCTTATTGGAATACCGCAAGGCTTCCTCTCTTGTGGCCGTGGTCTGAGACAAGGTGACCCATTGTCTCCTTACCTGTTTTTCATTGTTTCTAAAGCTTTGGGCCACAATATTTAGAAACAACTTGCAAAAAAAGAATTGAAGGGTTTTTTGCTACTTCTTCCCTCCCCCTTGCCTCTCATCAACAATTTGTTGATGAAACTATCCTCCTTGGGGAGGCTTTTATCTTGGAAGTGAGACAATGGAAAGAGGTTCTTGATAAATATGCAATATTTTTTGGTCAATTTATCAATTACTAGAAAAGTAAAATTTACTTTTTTAATACCAGCCAGATTGTTAAAGAGAAAGTTATAAATGCTATAGGTTGCTAGGAGGCTGAATTTCCAGCTACCTACCTTGGTTTACCTTTAATCTCAAGAAAACCTAACAATAATTACTAGAATTATATTATGGAAAAGATTCAAAAGAAGTTGTCCAAGTGGAAGGGCAAGTTGCTAAGTTTTGCTAGGAAAGTTCAACTCTTAAAAGCTTCCTTACAAAACATACCAGTCTATTATCTATCTCTCTTTAACATTCCTGCTTATATTACTGAGAAAATTGAAATGATTCAAAGGAGGTTCTTATGGTCAGGTGTGGAAGAGAGGAAAATAATGGTGCTAGTTAGATGGGAAATTGTCTACACTTCGAAGAGGGTTGGTGGATTGGGTATAAGAAGAATAAAAATGTTCAATAAAGCTCTTGTGGAAAAAATGGGATGGTTTCTTCTAGAAGGGGAAAAGGATTGGGTACAGATTCTATGGGCCAAGTACTTGGGAAATAAGGATGTGTATTGTTTCCTCAGGATAATGGATCTCCCCTATGGTTCAATTTTTTGGAATAACTTGTTAAAGATTAAAGGCACTCTAACAAAAGGAGTGAAATTAAGAATTGGAAATGGCCTCAGAATTGACTTATGGGAGGATGCTTGGACTAACTGTGCTCCCTTGTCTGCTAATGACAACCTCCAACAAATTAGAATCAGATTGAAAAGAAATATTGGAAAGAAGGTTTCTAATTATTTAAATTGGGAAAGTTTGAGACCAAAGTGGATTGAATTTAGGAACTTTTTGAATAATGCTATTCTTAGGGGTGGTAGACAACTAAATTGGGATGTTTCTTTGGATTCCCTCCTACGATAGATTGGTGATCTTGATCTTTTCTCAATAAACATGGATGATGGATGAATTTGGAAAAAAATACTTTTGGGAGATTTTTAGTTAAATCTGTTTATGAGACCATGGAATCTTAGCTATTCCAAACAGAGGTTTTTAACTGGAAAATGGTATGGAGCAAGAATCTAATTCCCAAGATTAATTGTTTTTGGTGGACTATGATGCATGGAAAGATACTCACAATTGAAAATATTAAGAAAAGGGGATGGTATCTGGTTAATAAGCGTTACCTTTGTAATGAAGAGGAGGAAACCATTATGCACCTGATGTTTCAATGTCCTTATGCTCAAGAAGTTTGGGCCTTTTTCTTAAATAATCCAATGACTGATTGGGTCTTCCATCCTTCGGTAAAGATGTTTGCTCATTGTTGGAGTATATGACCCTATTCTCATATATTAATATTGATCTCTAGAGACAAGTTCCCCCATTCCTCACTTGAGGTTTGTGGAGAGAGAGGAACAATAGAGTTTTTAGGGATGCTGCTAAAAGTAGTAAAGAGCTATGCATGTCTATCAAGAAATAAATTCAAGAGAATATTGGAAGTTGTAAGTATGTTTCATCAAAGAATAGGCCATCATATCAAGGTTGTTTATGTTTGTGCAGGTCTAGATCCACCATTCACATTTTGGCGACAGAAGGAGGGTGAATCTTGAATAATTAACATGTTTTTTGGCCAAAATTTTGCCATTTTTCAAATTTTTGTGTGTCTATAGGAAACAACAACGCTGCAAAGGTCAAACAACGTCGTTATCAGATCAACGATGCTATCAAACTTCAAATAGCAACGCTAAAAGCATTCTCACCTAGGACCGGTCAATCAAACACCAAAGTGTGTCATTGGGTTAAATAGCGACGCAATTGCAAGCTCTGTTTCTCCACAAAGCATCATTGGACCCCTTCAAACTATGCCACCTTTGTAGATTGTGCCGCTGGGGTGGGGTAAAATTTAGATTTCAAGTTATTTTTAACTTGTGCTTTTTAGTTTTGATCATCTTTGACTTCTAACTGGCTTTTGGCTCTATTTTTTGTAGTTTTTAACCAATTTTTGTAGGTTGGAGTGATCAAAAGGGAAGGGAGGAAACAAAGACAAAGGTTTATTATGGCATCTTCTTTCTATTGTATCAAGTGTTTTTAAACACTTTGGGAGCAATTATAATCATGTTCTTAAGGATTTGTTATCTTCAAGTGTTAGAACTGAAAATAATTTTCATTTGGGCTTAAAAAGACCTTTAGGAACTTACTAGAGTTGGTTTTGGGATTTTAAAATTGAACAAGTAAACTTCACACTCCATCTTGGTGAATAAAAAGAATCCATTCTTACTTTTGAGGTTAAAATGAACATGTGTATTTTGTGTTTTGTAATCTCTTTTACAAAGTAATATCATTTAAAAGGCTTATGCACTTCTCTCATGCTTCATAGCGATCTTGAGAATCAAAAGTCTTTTGGTGATATTAAGTTATATAAAATATTGCCTCCACACTTCAATTTGGGCTCTGAAAATTGAACAAAGCTTGCTAGTGTGAGTTGAGTATATTGCGTGTGTTCTCTCTGTGTTCACGTAAACAAGGATTGATTGAACTATGGATGTGCTTACTCTCTTTTGTTTACCCATAGAGGGGCTTTCCTAATAGAAACATCTGAAAGGAGAACTCAAAGGAAACTCCAACTAGTTTTTCACTCAGGCCGGTATATAAAAGGATAAGACTAAATTGTCAAGTCCAATGGTATGTAGGCCTTAGTCGTACAGTGTCTTTTAGAATGGGGCACTACCTTAAAAAGTATAAGATCCCCTAGTAGGATTGATTAAATCCAGTTAGTGGCTTGTTGGACACTTGCAAGGTGCCATGTCCCCAATCACCCTGACTAAGAACCAATTTGTGTAGAAGCCAAAATCCTTACTATTTGTTGGTGCAAGAATGATCGTTCTGAAGTTGTCCCACATTCTTGCGGTTCTTGGTAGAGATGAAAAGTATTCCATGGGATTTTCATGGGTACTAAAGCTTGGCTAACCCGTAGAAGTGAGTGTCATGGAGGGGAGTTAGTGTGGTCAAGCTTTTAATCATCCCCCAAGAATAAGTGCAACTAGATTTATCCAAGTGGGAATTCAACAAATATTGTCTCTTTCTATCCATAGGGTTGTGCATTATCTTGGAATAAAAACACTTTGCTTGGATCTAATTAATTGGAAAACAAACATTCAACCACGATCATCAAATTTCAAACCCTTTAGAGGAAGCTTCTAAAAGTCAAATTTCTAAGTATTTGAATTTATATCTATTAGAAGATTAATCTTTACTTGGTAAAGGTTATTCTTTAATTATAATTTTTTTATTAACTTGTAGGAATATTCCAAAGGAATCCCTACAAGTCTTTTGTCTTTTTGTCATCTCACACATGTGTGAGGATGGCTTATTTTTTAATCCCTTTATTAAGGAATATTTGTAACCACCTCCTTAAGAGGTGACACTTTGCACACACATAGATGAATGGTGGCATTCATTGAGTTGGGAGTTACATTCTAACTCCTCATTCTCACCTCTACTTATTGAGGTGCCTCTCCTCTCATTCTTCAAGACTCATGCAAGCAAGCTAAGGCTGAAGCTCTCTCTCTTTGTATTATTCTTTAGGCATTTTGCCTCCATTCATAATATTGGAGTTTTTTCTTGTTTTTCCCCCTAACAAATTCTTGTGTCTTTCTTGCTTTGGTGGTGCTTGGTTTGGCTACTTCAATTTATTTGGTAATCTCTTTCCTTCAAACAATTGCTCTTTATTAGTACTTTCCATTGCTATTTTTTTATTTCCTTTCATGGTATCAAAGCTTGGTATTACTAATATCTTGTGAGCTATATTGTTGAAGGTTTACCAGATTTTTTAGCACACCATTGGAGACACTCTCAAGAGGAGAAGAAATGCTAGTGCCTAATCTTGGTTGTTTTTTGTCTTCTAACCCTTGTGCAGGAATTTTTTTTATCTAAAGATTTCTAAGTTCTTTGATTTTCAAATTTCAAAGTATTTTAGTTTGCATGCATGTTTATTCTTTTGCCAAATTTTAGAAACCCTCAAATAAAGGGTTATAGTTCAAGTTTTTTATATACCCACTTTTTGCATGTTCAATTTTTTGTAAAAAATCAAATTTTTTAAGGGCTCTAACTCTAGTTCAGAAATTCTTTTTAGGAAAAAAGCTAATCTGCTTTTTTTGCAAATCTATATATTAGAGCTGTAAAAAATATTTTCTTTTTAAATCTGTATAATAGAACAAATTAAAAAAAAGTCATTTTTTTAGTTCTCTAACCCTCTTTAGCTCAATTTTTTTTTTCTAAAATATTTCATACTATTTTCTTTAAGAAAATAAATTAGTTTGTTTCAAAAAATCATCTCTGTGTTGATAATGCAATTTTTTTAAAAAAATCAAAAAAATCAATAATAAATAATATATAAATTAGGGCTTTGGCCCTGTTGTCATCAACTTTTATTTGCAATATTTATTTAGAAAATCAAAAAAATCAATTTCAAAATTTTAAGAAAATAATCATCAAAAAAATTTAAAACCCTTTAAGGGTTTTGGCCCTTTCAAAGGGCACCTCTGTTTGCAGGTACTCTTGCTGCCACTCCCCTCATTGCTTACTGCTTTTCTTGACATCGTCACCTCTGCAACTTTCCTCCTCCTCGTTCTATTTTTTTTTCTCCCCTCGTTGTCTTCACACGGCCACCCCTCCCTCTCTAAAACCTATGCTTAAACTTTTTTAAGATTCCCTCTGCTTTAGTTTCTTAAAAAAATTCAAATTTATCGCTTAAATAAAAAGGCCGCCATCTTCTTCATACTTAAGGTTTTTTAAAAATCAAGAGAATTTCTCTTTTTTCGTATAGCCTTTAAGGTATTCTATTTAATAAAGTTTTTATAAGTTTTTTAATATATTAACTTTTTAATAAATTTTTAATTTTTAAAGTTTTTTTAAAAATATTTACTAATCATATTAAAATTTATTAGAATATTAATTTAATATTCTTGATTATTTTTTCAAAATAATATTATAAATATCATTTCATAATTTATATAGTTTTTTTTTTTAAATGTTTTTTTAAATTTTTTAGCTTATGGGGATTTATTTTATTTAAGGCATTTAATTTTCATTTATTCAAAAAAAAGGTTTTTTTTCAAAATTCAATCAAAAGGGATTTTTTTTGTAAGTAAATATTTACATAGCTTTTGTTTTTCTCATAAAGTTGTGATTTTTTTAAAATTATTTTGCAATCATGTCAACTTTAATTCTTGAGATTAAATTAACTAGTTCTAACTATCATTCTTGGAAAACTCACATTTCTTTCATTTTTCGATTTAAACATCTTTTGGATGTTGCAACGGATACTAAATCTAAACCAGGTTCGTCTGCATCCAAAGATGAAATTGAAAAATGGAATCTCAAAAATGAGGAAGCCCTTGGCCTCATAGGTATCTCCATGTCACCCGAAATTTATGTTCATATTGGGACATGCACAACTGCCTATGAAGCATGGGACAAACTCAAAACAATTTATGATAGTATAAATGAATCAAGAAAAATTCAAATTCAAGATCAACTTGAAGATTTGAGGTATTCTGATTTTAAATCTATGGATGAATTTTTATTGAGATTTGATGCTTTAAATAGTCAATTGGATGGTTTAGGAGTTAAATTAGATAATCTTAGATTAATTCATCTTATTCTTAAAAAGTGTCTTCCTAGACAATTTCAACAATTCATTACTAATATTCATGCTCAATTAGCTATTCCTTCTTTAGCTACTCAATTAACTTATGATATTTTTCGTGATTTATTAAGACAAGAAGAGGCTAAGTTAATTCAGTTTGGTACTCTTAAGTCTAATGAACATGCTTTCTTATCTAATCATAAGCAAAATTTTAAACCTCATTCTAAACAACAACATTATAATTCCAAACCTCATTATAATAATGGCAATGATCCTAGAAAGTTTAACTCTTCTAAGAAACCACATTGCACTTATTGTAATAAGGATGGTCATTGGAAAAACACTTGTTTTAAAAAGCAAAATGAGAAAAAGCCCATGAAGCAAAATAATCGACAACAAAATAGACCTAATAATAATAAGTTTCAAAATAATGCAAATCAATCTAGATGTGCTTTTACTTGTAGTTTTAATGTTTCTCAACCTCTTGAATGGGTTATTGATTCAGGTGCATCTCAACATGTTACTTCACATAAAGAAGTTTTTGAGTCTATGCAACCTGATATATCAAATGTTCCTCTTCAACTTGCTAATAATCATACTTGTAAAGTAGAAGCAATTGGAGATGTGAATGTTCCTAATGGTAAATTGCATGATGTTTTATATGTTCCTGAATTAAAGACTAACTTGCTTTCAGTTGCTAAGCTTTGTCAAGATTATAAAATAGAATTTTACAAAGATATGTGCTATGTTATTGATCCAAAACAAAACAAGGTCATTGCTAATGCTAAATTAGACAATGATAATTTGTTCAAATTTTATGAGTTTGCTCAATCTAGATGCTCTTTAATATCTACCATTGATTTTAATGTTTGGCATGAAAGACTTGGTCATATAAATGCTAACAATATTGCTTTAATGCAAAAGCTTAATATGGTAGATGGATTGCCTAGTATTGTTCCATCTAAAATTGTATGCACAGGATGCATGAGTGGTAAGATGCATAGGGAGCCCTTTCCACATGGTCAATCATGGAGGGCAACTCATAAGTTGCACCTAGTTCATAGTGACCTTTTGGGACCCATGGAGAATAACTCCATCCAAGGATCAAGGTATGCACTTACTTTTGTTGATGATTTTTCTAGAAGAACTTGGATCTATTTTCTTCATAGTAAGGATCAAGTTCTTGATATATTTTCTGAATTTCATAAATTTGTTGAAAGGCAATCTGGTTTTAAACTTAAAATTCTTAGAACTGATAATGGTAAAGAATATGTGAACAATGCTTTTAATAGTTATTTGAAATCATTTGGTATTAAGCATGAGCTAACTATTCCCTATACACCTCAACAAAATGGTGTAGCGGAAAGGAAGCATAGAACTATTGTTGAAATGGCTAGATGTATGTTACATGCTAAAAATATGTCTTATAAATTTTGGGCAGAAGCTATGTTTTGTGCTACTTACATTATTAATAGGACTCCTACTAAAGCTTTAAAGGATATAACTCCTGAAGAAGCTTGGTCTGGTAGGAAGCCCAATCTTAAGCATTTAAGGATTTTTGGTTCAATTGCTTATGTTCACAAACCTAAACAAAAGAGGCAAAAATTAGATGCTAAATCTTCTTATCATATTTTTGTTGGTTATGATGAACATTCTAAAGCTTATAGAGTTTATAATCCTCTTACTAACAAAGTTAAAGTTGCTAGAGATGTATGCATTGCTGAAAATGGTGTTCATGATTGTTCTAAAGTGCATAATATTGATTCTTCTCACAATAAAGTTATTGTTGTGGAGGATAATCCTCAAGTTGAAACTCCTCTTAACCCTCCTAATGCATCTCTTACTCATAGTGATAGTGATGATGAAAATGTTGAAATCTCTACTCATGATTCTTCTTCTAGTGATGATACTCCTACATCTAAAAGAATGCCAAAATGGTTTAAAAATTTGTTGCAAGAAAGTGAGGATTATTTAGCTAAAAATCCACCTAAAAGAAGAAAGGAAAATTATTGTAATCATGCTTTGATGTCTAACATTATGAATTCAAATGATCCTCAAACTTATGAACAAGCTAAAGATCAACCTCATTGGCAAAAGGCTATGCAAGAAGAATATGATACTTTAATTGCTAATAATACTTGGGATTTAGTTCAATTACCTCAAGGTAAGAATCTTGTTTCATGCAAATGGTTGTATAAAACTAAGGTTAATGCAAATAATGAAATTAGCAAGTTTAAAGCTAGATTAGTTGCTAGGGGCTTCTCTCAAGTTGAAGGATTAGATTATAATGAAACATTTTCTCTAGTAGCTAAGATGCCAACCATTAAATTAGTTCTTGCTTTAGCTTCTCATATGCATTGGCCTATTCATCAAATGGATGTTAAAAGTGTATTTTTAAATGGTGATTTACATGAAGAAATTTATATGTCCCAACCTTTTGGTTTCATTAAGGAAGGTAATGAAAATATTGTTTGCAAATTGAAGAAATCAATATATGGTTTAAAGCAATCTCCTAGAGAATGGTATTCTAAAATCAATGCTTTCTTTCTATCTCAAGGTTTCATTAGAAGTAAAAATGATCCAAATTTATATATTAAGCATAGTGAAGATGATATTGTGATTGTTATTTTATATGTTGATGATTTAATTATCACTTCTAGTTCTAACAATTTGATTAGTAATGTTAAGTCTCAACTCAATCAACAATTTCAAATGACTGATTTAGGCCTATTACATTATTTTTTGGGTATGCAAATTTGGCAAACACCTAAAGGTATTTTTCTTTCTCAACATAAATATGCTCAAGATCTCTTAGATAGATTTAAAATGAATGATGCAAAGTGTGTTTCTACTCCTTGTGAATTAGGAACTAAATTAATGGTTGATATGGAAACTCCTTTTGTTGATCCTACTTTATATAGGCAATTAGTAGGAAGTTTAAATTATCTAACTCTTACTAGACCTGATATTTCTTATAGTGTTGGATTGGTTTCTAGATTTATGTCTAAACCACAACAAACTCATTTTAAAGTTGCATAAAGAATTTTAAGGTATGTTAAAGGTACTCTTAATCTTGGTCTTTTTTATGATGCAAATTGTGATTTTTCTTTAAAGGGTTATATTAATTCAGATTTAGGAGGTGATCCCAATGATGGGAGATCCACTTGTGGTTATTGTTTCTTTGTTGGATCAGGTGCAATCTCATGGAATAGTAAGAAACAACAATCTACTTCTCTTTGTTCTATAGAAGCTGAATATAAAGGTTGTACAAATGCATTATGGTTAAGAAGATTACTTGAAGACTTGGGTCTACCTCCAAAGGATCCTACTCCTTTATATTGTGATAATCAAAGTGCTATTGCTTTGGCAAAGAATCCAATTTTTCATGCAAGGACCAAGCACATTGCTCTTCAACATCATTTCATTAGAGAGCAAATTGAAGACATGCAAATTTCTCTTTTTGTATTGTAAAGGTGAAGATCAAGTTGTAGATATTCTCACCAAAGCTCTTTGTAAAGATAAATTTCTCTTCCATTGTAAAAATCTTGGATTACAACCCATTGAAGGGTTTGATGTAGCTTCCCCAAGTAAAGCTTAAGGGGGGATGTTAGAAGATTAATCTTTACTTGGTAAAGGTTATTCTTTAATTGTAATTTTTTTATTAACTTGTAGGAATATTCCAAAGGAATCCCTACAAGTCTTTTGTCTTTTTGTCATCTCACACATGTGTGAGGATGGCTTATTTTTTAATTCCTTTATTAAGGAATATTTGTAACCACCTCCTTAAGAGGTGACACTTTGCACACACATAGATGAATGGTGGCATTCATTGAGTTGGGAGTTACATTCTAACTCCTCATTCTCACCTCTACTTATTGAGGTGCCTCTCCTCTCATTCTTCAAGACTCATGCAAGCAAGCTAAGGCTGAAGCTCTCTCTCTTTGTATTATTCTTTAGGCATTTTGCCTCCATTCATAATATTGGGTTTTTTTCTTGTTTTTCCCCTTAACAAATTCTTGTGTCTCTCTTGCTTTGGTGGTGCTTGGTTTGGCTACTTCAACTTATTTGGTAATCTCTTTCCTTCAAACAATTTCTCTTTTTTTATTTCCTTTCAATATCTCAATTTGCTCTCACTAAAGTCAACATTGGGGAACTATTGCCTTGATTTCCTTGATTTCCACATAATGGACTTTGTGGGATGAGAAGAAATTGGGACATTAGACATTTAATTTGAAAACCTAATCAAGAAAGTGTTAGTAGTAAAAAGGACTCATTAAGCAAAGATAAGAAACAATTGAACCCCACACATGTGCTCTTCCAAATGATTTCCCGAAAGATCAAAATCCAAAAACCAAAGTCCAAAGGTCTTAGTCAAAAAGATTGCAAGAAATTTTTGTCTATGCTTTACAAATTTAGAGAAAGATTGACATTCAACTTTTACAAACGTGCATCAAAGAACAATCCAAATTTGTATTCATTTTACTATTGTCAAAATCCAAGACTTTTTCAAAGGTTTTAGTATCTCACATAGGAAGTATTAGCATGTTCTTCAACACCTAGGTCTAGTAAACAAAGTCTCTCTAAGTCTCTTAGGATCAAAATCAAAACCTTCATCCATCCCTCAAAACATCAAAATCAAAATCATCTTCCAAACAACTCTTGGAAATATTGAAAAAATCCTTCATACTAAACTTTGGGCAAATCCTCTTGAAATAAAAATTAAAATCATCTTGTTTGACTAGGTGTGTGTAGATGAATCCTTCTTTACACACTTAGTTAAATTATCATCTCATGGACAAGTTTACTCTAGGAAAACATCCAACCTCTTAGAGTTTATGAGTTCATTATCCAAACCAAATCCGATCAAAATAAAATCAAACCAAATCAAAATAAAAGATCCAAAATCAAATCAAACATCAAACCAAAGGTCTTAAAGTTTAGTATCCCCTTCAAGGTTCCCTAAGAGTTTAATCATTCACCAAACACCCATATTTCATTATCTCATCACCACCCTTTGATCCTTAATATATTAGACTTTATTTTTTGTACCTAAAGTTTAGATCAATCCAAGGAGTTAGAGGTTCACCTCCCACATTCCTAAAAAATTGATCCTCATTTTATGGTCCAAAATAGATCTCAACACAATAAGAACATGGAAATGAACAAAGAAACATCCACTTCAAGTTACTTGAGTCAAACCACTCCCGAAATGAATCCCATTGGGTCTAGAAATTCCACACTCAATCTTCCTCCACTTCCACAAGATTCTCAAGAGGAAGGTGGCCAAGTGGAGGACATCACCAACAATGTTTTAGGGATGAATCAAGATGAAATCATTGAAATGGTCCAAAATTATGAGACTCACAAAATTTTCAATGTCATGATGAAACTTAATCCCTCACAATACATGCTAGAATTGGCAAAAGAAGGGGCTAAACTCCCTTCCAATTATGATGTGAGCATTCTTGTGGAGAAACCTCTTGGGATTATGCCACTAGTCTCATTCACATCATCCTTTCAAAGCATCACTCAAACCATCCCACAAATCATATCATCCATTGCTCCAACTCAACCAATTGTCAACAAGGGGAGCTCATTACTTCATGATCTTCAAACACAGCCCCTTGGGAACAACCAAGACTTGGATGCAAACACCATCTTGGGTCAATCTGTTCCTCAAAATACGAAACACCCATACATTTTCCTCACCTTTCATGACCCCAACAACCCATCTTCTTTTCACGCAACACTGGGATATCCTCTCAACACACAAGTTTCTCTCCCCATGAATTCACAAGGAGAGGGTGGATTATTTGGACAAGGGGTAATCTTTGACCACTCATCATCATCATTCCCTCAAGGGAAAATACCACCCATCTTCCCATCATTTCCACCTCTACCATTAACATCCACACCACTCCTCAGTTTAGGGAAACCCCCTTTACCAAACCTCAATCAGCAAAATCAAAACAATCCCCCAATCATAAATCAAACCATCGTATTGAATCCTCCACTCATGTCATTGATATCGCAAAAATAGGTGGAAACAATCCAAACAACACAAGTAATCAACACATCATCTACGATACCTCAAAACGTGGTTTGCCAAGGACTTATCACATCAATCACACCATCTACCACACAAACCTCTATCATCAATCCAATGACACCTCTCATCACAAAAACTCACACCATTCTAAATTCTCCACCATCGCCACCAAGACCAAACGTGGCCAACCAACATAGCATCACATTGCAAGTAGCTCAACAAGCCTATCAAATGCTATTTCAACAATTCCAAGCTTAACAAGCACAAAAAATGCAAGTTGCACAACAAGCACAATAGGCTACCCAAGCTCAAGCTTTATTACAACAACAAGTTGCCCAAGTTGCCCAAGTTGCGCAAGCAGCTTAAGCTACAAAAGTTGCACAAGCCACACAAGCTGCCCAACAAGCTCAAGCTCAAGCAAAAGCCCAATATCAAGCTCAACAAGCACAAGCATAGTATCAATTTTCTCAGCAGCAAGCATATCAGCAAGTCTTGCAACAGTACCAATCACAACAAGAAGCAACCCAATTACTAGCCCAACAACAAGCATTGTTGGCACAACAACATCAATACCAACAACAAGCATTTTTTAAACAACAACAACAAAACCAACAACAATAATTGCAAGCATATCACCAAGAATTTATTGCACATCAGAGCTTGCAACAAACTCCCACCAACATACCCAACACTCCACCCATCACCCAAACATTCAAACCACCTCAAAACATGTTCACTCCACCTCCTGATCTACAAAATGATGTGACGACACAAATCAAATTGCTCTCGTAGCAAGTTCTAGATCTCCAATCTGGGAAAACAATGAAAAACACCAAGAAATTTATGCCCCTATCCATTCGATAGGAGCCTTGCGATGGTACCATTCCCAAAGGGGTTTGAAATCCCTAAATTCGACAAATATCGCAGGACGGGAAACCCTGAAGATCACATCAGGGAATTCCATGTACATTGCATGGAGGTTGCATATAATGATACATATCTAATGCGACTAGTCTCTTGAAGTTTGGTTGGGACCACCATGGAATGGTTCTCTCACCTTCCTCCTGGAATCAAAAAGTTCTGAGAAATCATGGACGCATTCATAAAAAATTACGTATTCAACATTAGCATGGCTGTTATTCTAGAGGAACTATCTACACTCAAACAAGCTAAAAGGGAATCATTTGCTTCCTTCTTACAATGATGGAAATCCAAGGCCAACAGGAGCAAATGGACCATGCCAGAGGAACAACAAATTTGCACCATCATTACCAATCTTGAGAAAACATTGTCATTCCATCTTAAGATGTAATTTATCACCACATACGACCATTTGATCCTTGAGGTGCTCAAAATCAAACAGGCCCTTATTGCACAAGGGGGGACACCCACATATCAAGAATATCTAGACAATCGCCCATCCACCAGTTACAACAAGAAACCTCACACATGGGAAAAGAACAAAAACATCACCAATGATGGTGTGGTGGATGCCAAAGTCATAATCAGTGCTCCAAAAAAAAAACACAAGCATACCAACAACCGCAAGGAAAAAATTGAAACAACACACAATCCAACATGGTATCACAACAACCACCCAATAACCAAGTCAACTATTTGAATAATCAAGGGGGACCACCCTTGTGAAACAAATATCCCACCAAGCGAAAATACACAACCCTTGGGGAATCAATTGAATCGATCATGAAGAAGTTGGTAAACAAGAATCTCATCAAAATCCCCATCTATGAGAATTATCAAGAACCCCAAGTGAAACCACCATGGTACAATGAAAACCACCTTTTGATTTTCATAAAATCAAAGGGCACACGACAACCAGTTGTATGAGGTTGAAAAATCTGATCCAAGACCTCATCGATGACAAGGTCATAAACATTAAACAACCAGCTGGAAATCAACACCTTAAAATATACATGAATTTGATGTCGGATCATAACAAAGGGAAAAACCATGGAAAGACCAAGTATTCCAATGTGAACCATGTGTATGGTCATGTTGTTGCATCCCTAGATGAATGGGTCATTGTTGTTAATATCAAGAGAGCTAAAGACGATTGTGGAGTCACCACACGAGGTGAAAAAGTCACCATTGTTGGGTCATCACAGCCACCTAGAGCATCCACTTCAAATTCAAAATCGGTTCCCAATGACTACAATGTCTTAGACCAGCTGAAAAGAACCCCTGCTTAGATCTTCATCATGGAGTTGTTGAAGATCTTACCCACACAGAAAAATCCTAGAGGAAGCATTGGCTTCATCCACCATCTCCATGGATCTTTATGTTGACTAGTTCCAAGCTATGGTTAGACACCTCACTACCCCACATCTTCTAAAAAATTTTGATCAAGACTTCCCCACCCAACCATCTCACAACCGTGCACTCCATATCGAATTCTTGGTTCATAAAAACAAAGTCAAAAGGGTCTTGGTGGATGGGGGTGGAGGTCTAAATATTTGTTTGCTCAAACTAATAAAGAATTTTGGATTCTTTGAGGATTCCATTGAAAAGGGTAAGGTTATCACAATTAGAGCATGAATGAGTGTCTCAAGGCACTATTCAACTCCCTATTCAAGTAGGGCCAGCCATCATGGAAACCACATGCTAGGTCCTTGACCTTGATTTTCCTTATAATATTCTCCTAGGGCATTTGTGGATCCATGGGATGCAAGCTATCGCATCCACTTTCCATCAATGAGTCAAATTCCCATATCAAAATCAAGAGGTCATAGTCCATGGTTATCCCGAGCCCTTTTATTACTACAAGAACCTGGAAGTGAAGTACTATAAAATCCCTCAAGTCCTAAAGAATAATTAAGGCCCTACAACTCCATATGTAGACCCAACTACCTTGGCTTCCACTTCCAAGACAAAGACAACCGCCGTTCTTGATATCTTTGAAATCAAAGTCACTATCCAAGACAATGGGTGTGGGGATTATAAAATGAAGAAAATTTCTTTCATAATAGGAGAGTTACCTCAATCTCCTAGGTCTCATGGGAAACCCCAACCAACTAAAACATCATCCCAAACCTTCAAAGTGGACCCTTCTAGATTCAGATGTTGGGGAGATCTAAGTCAGGAAATAGTATATTTAAAAGACATATCAAGATTTTTTTACCAAGATGAAAGGCCCGCGCTTGATCTTCCCATGGATGATAGCAACAAAGGATTACAAATGATGCTTGGTATGGGCTATAATAGAAACAAGAAACTTGGATAGAATGACAATGGTCTTCTACTAACTCTCATTCTGGAGAAGCATATGAGAAATATTGGCCTCGAATGTACCCCTCTGAAGGTAACCATACTTGGTAAAGGTTCCCTAGTTAGAAAGGTCAAAACTCCCCCTCAACTATATGCATCTCCTCTCCAGTTACTAGTGTCCACAGGACAAGTCATAGATAACTTTACCTTTGACATAACCGATGTATGCAACGATGAGGATCCCATAACTAACCTACCCATGCTATTCAAGGATTCCTCCCTCCTCATGATTAGTACCTTGTCTGTTGAGTCAAACAACCAAACCCATGAGATAAACATAGTCTATCCCCAACTCATTGATTACAACCAACAAGGACCACCAATTTTGGATACATTCAAAAATGATGAGGTGCTCTCCAAATTCATGGGATTACAAGATACTATACCATATGGAGATCACAAAGTTGGGTTTGAAATTGTGCTAGACACACATGCTTATTATGGGGAAATGATTGAATCCCTTAGTCGCAAAAGTCAAAATTTGAGAATAATCTCTAGTTCTTTGAGTGAAAACCTCACTGTGGCACTCTCTGACCTGAAAAAAATAAAAATAAAGGGCACATCCAATGGTGAAAACCTCTTTGAAACACCAGAGGATGAGGGATTCAATCTTCCTCTTAATGCAATTCATCAGGAGAAGTCAGTAGTCTTGGCAGAGAGGTGCAATCTAGTCAACTTGGGAACATAGGAAACACCATATATAACCTTCTATGCAGAATCACTTTTGACAGAAGAACAAGAACTCCTAGCTATGTTTCTAAGAGAAAGAAAAGAAAACTTTGCATGGACCTATACTGACATTCCTGGGCTTGATCCAGAAGTTGTGGTTCACCACCTAGCTGTATATCCCGAAGCAAAGCTAGTGAGACAACATCTAAGGAAGATGCATCCCCAGATTGCATTATTGGTCAAGATGGAATTATAGAAGCTCCTAGATGTAGGGTTCATATGACTGATTGATTATCTAGAGTGGGTCTCAAATATTGAACCTATTTCAAAGCCTACTAGGGGCATCCACATCTACACAAACTTCAAATATTTGAACAAAGCATGTCCCAAGGATGATTTCCCTCTCCCAAACATAGATATGATTGTGGATATGATGGTGGGACATGAGATTCTATCATTAATGGATGGATTCTCAGGTTACAATCAGATCATGATAGCTAAGGATGACCAACACAAAATGACCTTCACTTGTCCATGGGGGACATATTGCTGGAATATGATGCCATTCAAGTTGAAAAATGTAGGAGCTACCTATGAAAGGGCCATGACACTAATCTTCCATGATATGATTCACAAAATTGTGGAAGATTATGTGGATGACATATTGGCTAAGTCAAAGAAATGTCGAGATCACATAACAGCTTTAAGCTCCATCTTTGATAGGATAGAAAAGTACAAGGTCTGACTGAATCCAAAAAAGTGTCTTTGGGGTACAATCAGGAAAGCTCCTAGGGTACATTTTATCCATGAGAGGAATCGAGGTATACCCCCCAAAGTCAAAGCAATCCTCAAAATGGAGGCATCGAAAACATTGAAGCAACTAAGGGGTTTACAAGGAAGACTCTAGTCCATCCGCCAATTTATAGCGCAACTAGCAGAAAAGGCTATCCCATATTCTCACCTACTCCACAAGGGGGTAGCATACAAATGGGATGAGAAATTTGATCAGGCCTTCAAAAAGATCAAGGAGTACTTACTCACACCACTAGTTCCTATGGCGCCAATTCGAAGCAAATCCTTGATCCTGTATATATCAGCAACAACAGTAGCTCTCGGTGCTCTCTTAGCACAACATGATGAAAATGGGAAAGAGAGCTATTTACTACATCAATAGGACTATGGTGGGACATGAGCTGAATTATGCATCCATTGAGAAGGCTTGCTTGGCAGTCGTGTTTGCAACACAAAAATTCAGACACTATATGCTAGCACATCAGATAAAACTCATTGCAAAGATAGACCCTCTCAAGTACCTACTTTCTAAAACAACACTTACAGGCTGAACAACTAAATGGGTTATCATCCTAACAAAGCATGACATTGAGTATGTGGAACACAAGGCGATTAAAGTACAAGTAATTGCAGATTAACTAGTAGAGGCACCGATATATTTAGAAAACCCACTTGTATCAGAGTTCCCCGATGAGTTCATATTCAACTTAAGTGTGGAAAATCACTGGAAAATGTACTTTGATTGATCCTACACACAAAACGGGTCAGGAATTGGAGTCTTCTTTATTGCACCACAAGGGGATTGCATACCTAAATCATACTATTTGTCATTTCCTTGCACAAATAACATTGTAGAATATGAGACTCTCGTCATAGGGCTGAGAATTGCAGTATAGTGGCAGATCATGGCACTCAAGGTCTATGGAGATTCACAACTTATCATCAACTAGGTAAATAATGAATGTCAAACGAAGGACGATAAGTTGATCCCCTACAAGAAACTGGTGGAAAGCCTCAAAGAGTTCTTCATTTATGTCACATTTGAGCAGATACTTAGAGCAAATAACAGATAAACAGATGCTATGGCTACAATCAAATCGCTATTGGATATCCCACACAACATCCCAAAGCAAGAATTCCTCATAGAGCAGCTTCTCATACCAACATTTGAGGTACCAAATTCTGAATTTGTGTGTGAAATCGTTGGTCCTAGTGATCCCTGGTATCATGATATATACACCTACTTGAGAATAGGAGTCCTCCCTGCTAATATAACCCTAAATCTTAAAAGAGCCTTTGTCAAGAAATCATCCTGTTTTGTCATCTTAGGAGATACCCTATACCGTAAGAACATTGAAGGAACCTTTTTATGATGCCTAAACATTGAGGAAGCTTTGACCACTTTAACCGAGGTACATAATGGAATTTATGGTTCACATTCGAGTGGTATGACGTTGGCTAAGAAACTGCTGAGGATTGGGTACTATTGGCCTACAATGGAAAGGGAATCTCATGACTATGTCCGAAGGTTTTTATAGTGTTAGCAACATGGGGATCTCATCCATGCATCAACTCAAGAGCTCCACCTGATCATTACACCTTGGCCCTTTTCACAATGGGGGCTTGATCTTGTTGGAAAGATTACCCCCACCTCATCTAGTGGACATAAGTTCATCATCACCGCCATGGAGTACTTCACAAAGTGGGTAGAGGCCATTCCCATGACCTATATCACAGGAAAGTAGATATCCAAGTTCATCCTAAACTACCTAAGTTGCCGCTATGGTGTCCCTCAAGCCATTATCTCAGATAATGAGACACCTTTCAAAAACTAGGATGTTTGAGACCTATGCCAAAAGTTCAATATCCAACATCACTTTTCCACTCCATACTACCCCCAAAGAAATGACCAAGTAGAAGCTACCAATAAGACCATCCGAAAAATCCTCAACAAAACAATCAATGACGTTGGTTGTGATTGGTACCTGGAATTGAATCTCACCTTATGGGCCTACCGAACAAGCATCCGCACACCAACAGGTGTCACCCCTTTCTCCCTATTCTACGGATCAAAATCCATACTCCCCATTGAGATCAAGCTCCCATCCCTAAGAATATCGTTGCAAAATCTCATCACAGATCAAGAATATTGAGTGTCCTGATTGAACGAGCTAGAATTACTGGATGAGCGGTGCATGGATGCCTTAAACCATTTGTAAGTCTACCAAAACTGTCTCAAGCAGAGTTACAACAAGAAGATCAAGAGTCAGACCTTTCAAGTTGGAGAGCTTGTGTTGAAGGAGAATCAACAAAATGTTCCAAATCTAGATAGCAAGGGAAAGTGTGAACCCAATTGGTTGGGACCCTTCATTGTCACAACAAGCTACAAGTCAGGGGCATATCAGCTATCAATGCCCAAAGGGGAACCTCTGTAGGAGCCCCTGAATAGCTCCCATCTCAAAAAAAATTATGCCTAATCTTTCAAGGTGTAAAACCAAAAATACAAAAAATCAAAAAATATAAAAATCCAAAAAAAATTAGAAAAAGGATTGAAAATAGTAAAGAAAAAAAATCGTCCTCTAGTGGAAACCACTTCAGTGGCGCTTTGGGAAAGTACCTTGGTGA
This sequence comes from Sequoia sempervirens, assembly GCA_007258455.2. Lineage (NCBI taxonomy): Eukaryota > Viridiplantae > Streptophyta > Pinopsida > Cupressales > Cupressaceae > Sequoia > Sequoia sempervirens. The sequence continues at coordinate 37,295,150 of VDFB02000007.1, read as the reverse complement.
AAACCTAGAAAATAGGAACCTTGTGTAAATAAACACTCTCCATCCACCATGATTCGTATGGCTCACTCTGCAACATCCACCTGTCACATTCCATATCTCCATCCATCACCCGTTCATGTCCGCATCATAGCTTGGTCGTGTGTTTGTATCATGATCCCTCCAATAACTACTTGGCCCATTCTTAAGGTCAGTTTATCCTGCCTGTATCAGAGTAGTCTATTGCATCATGATGGGGGCATGTTCTCATCGGATCAGATTCGTGTATATTTTCAAAGTCTTCCCTAAAATCAGAAAATCCAAAAAACATTCAAAACATGCCAAAAATCCAAAAAATAGGTCAAAAAGTTAGAAAATGTCAAAAACAAGGTCATCTTGTCAAAATACGAGTCTCTGACCTTTGAACATAGGCAAGGTTGATCTTGGATCATCCCTTGAGACACTTAGGCCAATCCTTTAGGAGTATGTCATAATAAACTAGCAATCCATTTATTCATATCTCATCAATAATCGACTTTGTGTCAGTCAAACTACATGGTCTCTGCATGTATAACGTAGGAAAGGATAATCTTTGATTAGCCCCCGAGGCCCCTAGGATAGGTATTTAGGTAAGTCTCTTGGTCAAAATATCAAAAAACCCCAAAACATTGGAAAATTGGAAAATCAAAACATTTGTAAAACATCTCGAAAATACCAAAAATAGCCTCAAAACATTTCCAAAATACCAAAAAATCCAAATATTTGAAAAAATCCATCCACCCCATCTCACTTTCACCTGCAATAAACATCCACTCATAATAAATCATCATCAACCTCAACCTTTGGTGAAATAGTCAGAAACAAGTCTAGCAGGTTAAAACTGAAAACTTAAGCATCAAAGTTTCAAGTCTAGGTCAGTAGGTAAACAAGTTGGTAAACTCTTGGTGCTCATAGCCCATCATCCAATCAATCTCATCATCATATGATAACATAATGTGCTAGGATGCATCCTTCCTACAATGGACATCAACAAATCAAGCATCACCATAGTTTAGTCTTGGCTAGCACTATGAAGAACATTAGCTTGTTTGTTTACTTGATCTTTTTTTGTTGATTTATCTTATTGCGCTCATTCCAATGACCTCTCAATGATGTCCAAATGAAGGGATTTAGAGAGAAGGGAATGGGGAAATGATCATTATCTTTTTATCTGTTGTGCTTGTTGGATATTCTTGTAATATAACTCTAGTCATGCATGTTTTTTTTGGGTGTAGGGAGGGTGTTTTAGGTGTATTGTTGACCACATAGGAAGGCTTTCCTTTCTATGTTTTAATCTGAAATGTTTGGAATATTTGAACTACATTTTGAATGAGGTTTTGTATGCCAGGTGTGAATAGGAGTACTTCTGTCTGATTGTCGATTCAAAGTCCCTCACACTAGGTGCAACACCATCTTGGTTCTTTATACCTTGATGCATCGTGCCTATGTGTGTTATCAAACATAAGGTAAGTAACCCTTTCAAAATCCCAATTCCTGATAAAAAAATCATCATCATCATTATCATCATCTCTAATAAAGTCTCATAGATCATGGACTTGTTGGATCCTCTTGTATTCTTCTAATTTCTTCTTTCTTCTCTCTGTGCTAACATGGTGCCATGACAGTTAAAATAAAATAAAAACATCACTAATGCATCCACCTTGCATCCACAAACTATTAGCATATTGCATATCATATCATACTATAAATAGGAAACACTGATCATCTCACATGCATTGGATTACATCATCATAATATAGATTGGTTATTCTAATCATCTCATAAACCATCATATCATCCATTTGCATAATCACAAAGGCATCATCATATAAATATTATCACATCATCCACATAGGCATCATCATATCATCCATATATGCATCACCATATCATATATGAAAAAGATACTAAAAAAGAAGAGAGCATATCATAATATCTCATACATCACATAACATATATCATCATCCATTAGGAGCATAATATAGATATGTTAGTCTAAGCATGTTAAAATCATTTGCGTATCATAAACATTTGCATCCATATCATCCATACATCATCATCATAAAAAGTGCATAGAAAAGATATTGAAAAAGAAATACATCCATGACATCCATAAGCATCCACATAATCATACATCACATCACATATAGAAAAGTAAATACATCCATCCATAATGCATAAATAAAATAAGACACATCATATCATATATATATCAATAATGTAATTGTCATGGTACAAAATCATGATCAAATGCATGTGTATGAATCAAATGTATACAATTTCCATGGGGCTATAAAAAATGGAGCCCGTGGATCTCAAAAAGAATGGTTTTGATCAAAAATGTGTGAGCTAGCCCTGGTGGTTGCTCCCCTCAATCACCTGCCTCTCAGGCTGATCCTGCCTGTACCCTGTCTGTTGGGAAAACTCTGCCACCCGAGCCACTAGAGGCACTGCCTACTGATAATGAAATGGATAGTACTCAACCTCCCACCCGAGCTTGCGGTACATCTAGGTGGGGATTGTTTTTCCCTGTGTTGTCACTGCCATGCTCTCTAGCTATTGGCATCTTCCCACCTCCCGTGCCAGTTGTAGCTATGTAGCCTGTCGCTGCTACCTCTCATGATCTCGCTCTGCTATGAGGGCTTGGACCTACTACCCGGCCTGGTCCCTCTCCACTGTCAGTGTCTACACTTGGGCCTGGAGCTATTGAATCAAAACATCCCTCTAATCAGGATGGGGTGGCAGAGGCGTGATCTCTCATAGGTGGTTGTTGGTCCTTGGTTGCATCTCTTTGCTGATGCATGTCTCTCTGATCTCTCTACTCTGGTTGGTGTGGAGGTGGTCTGCCTCCTCCTCCTCCTCATCCCCACCCTACTATCCAACCTCAGGGTCTCCGTCGTGGAAGAACGGTCCCTGGAATCATCAATCGAACTGGTGGCCTAAACCAGTCAACATAGGCCTGTGTAGTCCCTAGGTTTGCCTGCACTGATCATAAGCCCACAACCTAGCTACTAGCTGCCTAAAAGAGTCAATTGCATCCTCTGGTGGGATTGTCTGACCCCATGTCGTCTCTAGTAGTCCAAGAAAAAATGGCCACATACTGATCATCTATCTTGTCCTAGACATCTTTGAATTGTCTTGCTACTTGATCGGGCAAGTAGCACTGAATCATAGTGTTCTCTCGTCCTTGCATGAGTCTATCTTGCCTTGCATAGAAATTTTTTTGAACATCATTATACCATGCATGCATCCCTATCCAAGGTCTCTAGGTAAATGTGGTCATCTCATTGATAACCCTCCGCTAGTGAGGAATGCCAATGTGTCCTGTGTGCGTGAAGGTAAGGCCACCCCTATATCACCAAACTGTTGGGTCATCGAGCTCCACATCGGCCACTATCACTCCCAGTTGAAGCACGACTATGTGCTCCCATGCCCAAATGTGCAGAAGTGTGACCCCTACGCTAATGGCTCTACTGTCGCAATATGCGAACTCGTGCAAATCATGATATAGCGAGGCCAACATCACTGGCCCCCAAGCAAAACAACACCTCCTAAAGAGAATTCACTCCCAAGCTAGACCCCATCCCAGACTAAAATACCTGCCCTGCTGATCTGGAGCTACAAGTCCTGAAATAATGGCTACCACAATCAGTCAAAATGTTGACACTCGACCTCTGTAGCGCTTGATATCAATCTAACCCTCGGTGAAGACAATCTCATCCATTCCCATGATCTCATAGCACGCATCAGTGTCGACGTCCATATCATATATAACCCTCTTGCTTTGGATGGGCAATCATAAAATCTGTCAGACGTCCTCTAGTGTGACTATCGCCTCGCCAGTGGGTAGATGAAAGGATGGCATCTCACTGTGCCATCACTTGACTAGTGCGGTAATCATGGCTAAGTGGGTCCTGATGGTAGGCACATACGCAACGTACCATAGACTGATCACTCCAAGGTGCTCCTGAAGCAACTCATGTAATCCGGTCAATCTGCTAAGCACCGGGGATCAGTGCTCACATGAATGTACAGGCTCTTTGTCCTCCTGCACCAATAAAGCCACAACGTCAAGTTTCATAAAAAAAAATCTAGATCCCATTTTAAGTTGTCGCAACTGAAACAACAAAGGTGTCACTATTCACAAAGGCATTGTTTGGAAACTCCAAACTACGCTGCTAGAAGCCCCAAAATTGTAAACTAGGCTACAACATCGCTGTTTGACTCCAAGCCTATTTGACCTAGAAACCCTAAACACCTAACTAGACCATGGCGGCACTATTTGCATATGCGTCGACCTTTGGAGTTTAAACCCTACATCCTAAATTGTGACACAGTGTCATAGGTTGCAAAGGTAACATAGTTTGAGGCCTAGTGTCATCGATTCTTCCCTTTCAATGGTGCTAAATAGCACTGCTAGACAAGTTTAACTTTCAAACCCTAATAAATACCCACAAAAAATCAAAAAATACAAGTTGGGTTAGGATCACATACTAGTGATCCTATGCCTCAAATTCGTTAGTAGACTCGCACTCGCTTGGAAATGTGTTAGGGAAACACTCTTTGTGCCATCTCGCATGAAGATCAGAGCTCAAAAATAGGAAATTCTAAATGCTTGAGTGTGGAAATGAATTGAAAGTGACCCCTCAAGGGCTTGTTTCAAGTCTTTTTCTCACATTTTGGCACATTTTCAGCATCCTGGAGCCTTTCTGGACCCGTTGGGCAGCTTGTCCTCCTTTTTTGAGAAATCACCCAAAAATCCAAATTTTTGTCTGATCTCTCGAGGGGGCAGTGTACCAACGTAATTCTTTCGCTGGGCAGTAGTGGGGCATCCAAAAATAAATTAAAAAAATTGAATTTTGATCTTGGCAAAGGTTATTCTTTGAACCAATGCAACAAGTACATTGCTTCAAAGAGGGGAAAAATGTAGACATGTAAAATATACTAATTGATCATGCATACCTGATCCTGATTTACTAACACTAGTTCACCCTGAATCATCTCCTTTACTAACCATTTAACCGAATAATCTTTATTTGATTGAATTCATCATATTTCATCTTTTAATTAAATAAATCAATTTTATCTAATTAAATCATTATCTCCTATTAATTAAATAAATTGTTTTGTTTAATTAATCCTATTCTCCTCTTTTAATTAAATAATTTATTTTATTTAATTAAGTTCTAAAGTCATCTCCTTTAAATTAAATATAAAGTAACCTTTATTTTATTTAAGTTTAACACCATCCCCTTTTAATTAAATAAACCCAACTTTATTTAATTAAATCTAATATTCATTTTCCTCTCATTTTGATTTAAATAAATCTAAAAATCTAAGTCAAAATGTCAGCTAAATCTTCATCTAAGTTAATCAAATCATGATTAATCCTAACACTAATCCATCAAATCCTCTAGATTTTGCAACTTGCACAAGTAAATCAATTTAATTGATTTATAAATTCTTCTATTTCATTCAAAAAGGGCATCAAGTTGGAATATTCTTCAAATTTGAATTCTCCCTCCCAAATATTTCATCCTCCAACTTGGCATTTATGACCCTTACAAGTCCGTTTTCTTGAGCCAAGTGGCAATAACTCCTCTTCCACATCTCCCTCCAACATGTCACTTCTTCAAATTCAAATATCCACCTAATAGCTTTTATTTGCACATTCATCAAAATGTGCTCCACTCCTCTCCACTAACATGTTGGCAAGTAGCATTTTGCTATTGGCTCATGTTTAGTCCCACATTCATCCTTTTTTCTCATTCTTCCATCCTTCTCTTCTATAAATGGAGAGTTCTTTTACTAATTTTGGATCCACAACTTATGCAAGGTCATTATCTTCATGTTTTGAGCAATTTCATCCATTCTCATCCAAGTTTCATAGTTTTCATCAATTTCATAGCTAGGTTATGGCTAATTTTATCAAGGAGTAGCATTGATCATCATCAAGCTTGCAAGGAATTGGGAAAGGGCTATTTTCCACATCAAAATAGCACCAATTCCCCCATGGGATTGAGGGTTTGAGCATTTGAATAGGATTTAGATTGCTTTATTTGTGTTCTTTAATTTATTTCTTGTTCTTTATGTTTCAAATGAATCTTATGGGGAATGATGGTTTTGATTTGCATAATTGACTAATATTGTGTTGGTTGTTTATGTTTGTGCAGGTCTAGATCCACCATTCACAAATTCTATTTTTATCTCTGTTATGAACTTTGGTAACATGTTGGGTACTCTTTAAAGGTTATTCTTATATAACCTTTTTTGTGGATGGATGTTAATATGGATTGGTTATATCTATTTGGGATGCTTGATAGGGTTATAATTTTGGGTGCAGTTGGTATAGGATAATGGTTTTTGATTGGTTGGGTTTAGGGAAGTGGTTCTCCTTCTATTATGCTTCCTCTTTTTTGTTGTTTTATATGGATGTTCTCTAGACTGTTGTACAGCTAATGTAAGGGATCAGGGCCCTTTCCCTGCTTAATCATTCAAAACATTTCAAAGCATTATAGCAATAATTCAAGATCTAACATCATGTCAAATTTTATGTGTGTTCATTTTGTCATTACGTTGGGAAGGCTAACATCTTTTTGTAGGTCTCCAAAGCACTCAAGCATTCAAGCAAGCAAGATCCAAATCCTCAAGGAGATGTGTATGAATTCAGTCCTTCAAGGAAACCATTGAAGGGTCCAGTGAGTTACAACACATTATGATCTCATCATTCCTTCCTTTCCATTGTTATTTATCATTAACATTTTTCCATTGTGGAAGTAGAAATGATCACACGGTGTTTGACTGAGGTAAACCCCTAGATGGCCCAAAATCTCTTCTCTTTGTGAATGTGTAGGTTATAGGTTTGACGAGGATCAATTAAAGTTTGAAGGAAATTTATTCATTGTTGCATTTGTTGTCATCAAATTTGTCAAGCCACAAAAACTCACCTACATGATTTATTGATGACATTTCAATAATTCTACAACTAGGAATTAGGAGCTCAGGTCCAACATCAAAGGACCCCCAAATCAGTTCCAGGACCTCTCATCAAAGACCCATTCACCCATGGGTGATTGAGTCCCTCTGCACATGCTACATCCAAGTTTTGGTGATAGGTACACATCACTTTACCTCCCCTAGATCCACCTGTAAATTACTATTTTAGTCTATTAATATTTAGGATATTGCAATTTTCATATTAGGTCATATAGTCCAATTAGGTTAATCATTCCAAATCATTTCCAATTCATTTCTAAGACTCAAAAGGATCATATCCAGGTCTAATTGGCTCACCTCTGAGGTTGAAATTCAATCTTTGTACCTTGTTGATTTGCATCCTAATAAAACCCTTGGAAAAGTGGAATTGATCCTAGATTTTTTGCACTTAGGACTTAGGATCCTCTTTCTCTATGTTTCAAAATCCTATGAAATTATTCCCATGGTCTCTTTGGTACCACTAAAAGTGTGTAAAAACCTTTATTTTAGTTGACCAACTTGGCAATTATGCATTTGGTACAATATTTGATTCATTTGTTGAAGTCATACCATAAGTGTGGCCAAAATAAATACTTCTACATACTACAAGAGTTTTTTAATACCCAAATACATCTTGTAACCTTTCTAAAATAAACTCCCTATACCCTTTGTCCTCGCTCAGTGTCCTTCTCTGTGATTCAACATCTCGCTCGCTACGGGTCTAGTCCCTCTTAGCTATAATAATGAGAACCTATTCCTTAGCTACCTATCTCTGAGCAATCTTGGCATCCCTTTGTCCATCCCATGCATCTCTATTAGCCATGGCCTGGTCTCACTCTACCTAAGCCCGATCCCTCTCCATTGTCACCTATGCTAACCTGGTTGTATGATCTCCATGCCCTTGATCTGGTGGTAGAAATGGCCCCAGATGCTGACCATCCTACCAAGGGGGTGCTTGCTAATCCTACTACCCATCATGCTAGTCATGGGCCTAATCTTGGTGTTGTTGTTGATCCTGAGGAAGCACACATTGTACCCTCTATCATTACGATCTCTATAACCATTCCCCATCTAATTGAAAAGCGTCAAGAACACATATCGGGCATCAATGGACCTATAATCAATCTAGCAAGAATCAAATTCAACTCATGCACCTCTCTGATGTAGGGTGTTAGTTCAATCTGTCCATCCACCACTACTAGTTGATCCTCCCTGAGCATCTTGGCCATCACCATTACTCCTCAATTCACATCATACTCTACCCTCTTGTCATGAATCAAAATCTTGAGGATGTGCCATACATCCTCCAATGTGATGGTGCACTCTCCTGTGGGCAGGTGAAATTTTGTATCAGACCTACACCTCTCTACCAATGTAGTCATCATGGCTCAATGTGCTCAGATCTTCAGAATTTTTGTGATGTAATCCATTCCAACAACTACAAAAAAATGAACCTCAATATCACCAATGTAGGCTAACTGATCCAATAACCTCAGTATCTGCTCTCTCACATAGAGAGGACGTAGAGTGACTTGTAAGCATAAAGTCCATGAAATCAAAAATTGCAAAAAAATGAGCTAATTTAAATCTTATGCCTACTAGCAAAATGAGAATATGTGCCAGTTTGTGCAAACACATTGCTCTACGTAAACATGACATTGTTATTTTGGAAAACATGTCACTTTGTGTCAAACATGATAAACAACTGAAATTGGTTACATGTGACTGCATTTGAAAAATGCATCGATGTAATTGTGTTGTTCTAAGTCAAACATGTCGATCTTTTTCAATCGTGTCACTTTGTGGAAAACACAACCTTTCTAAAAGATCACATGCGACAAGATTGTGGCAAACTTGACAATCCTAAAGGATTGTCACATTTTTTCCCTACATTTGGCTATCAATTTGACAAGCAAAAGTTAAAATAGTGTGTATCGTAATGCCTACGTAGATTGGCCTCTGGAACTATTGTACCATACAAGGTCTGCGCAATGTGGTGCTCCTGGTACTTGGGCTATCGTGAATGTGCGTCTAAAGGCTAGGGATGCTAAGAGCTCTAAGAGAATAAGAAATCCAAAAGGTTGAGAGTGCAAATGAGGATAATTTGAGTCTAATTTCCTATCTATACCCCCAAACCCTAGGGTTTCACCCATGGCCACCCTACTCAATCATCTTTTGAGCCTTGGTTTCATCTTGAATATTTCTTGGGATCCCTAGGGTCTATTTTTTTGTCCTCTTCTCATCTGAACTAGTCCTAAACTCTTTTCACATGAGCCTAACTTGAAAATTATTTTTTTCTAGCAAATCTCCCAAGGGGGCAGCCTACCATTCTACTATCCTTCTGTCACTCATTGGGGTGCAATGGGGCATCAAATTTTTTATTTTGAGAAGCAAAAGTCTTTGAAACAACATAACAAGTACATTGTGTCAAAGAGGGGAAAAATATAGACATGCAAAATTGCCTAATGTGTATCACACATCATTGATATTGTATTTTCATCATATTCATCATCGATCTTGCATAGTTCATCATTTTCATCCTCTGCATTACTAATTCCCCTTTTAACATCATTTTCTATCATTTCACCTTATTTCCTCTATTAATTAAGTAATCTTGGATTGTTTAATTAATTCATCCCATTTCATTAATTTTCCTCTAATCTCCCATAATTGAGGGTGATCCCACAATAGTGGTTTACAATTTTTGGCCAAACTGGACACTGAAATAATTTTTTTTTAACTAAATCTTCACTTTCAAACACCTATAGCAGCTAAATTGTGAGGAATTTGAAGATGATACAAACTAGAGTTTCGTCACATTTTGTCTGTAGATTCTAAAAATATTTTTTTCATTTTTTTTGGAATTAGATTGCACTTTTTTTTCCATCTCCCTCAAAAACTAGTTTTTCCAGAAAACAACATTTTTAAAAAGTGAAGCACACTATATAGTGCATAACATTTTTTCCATGAAGGATAAAATTATAATTCTTTTGAATTTAGATTTTTAACTCTGATATCTAGTGCTTCCACTTGGTTAGATAGTTTTTTATTGAATATTTTTTCTTTAATCAAGTTTCAAAGTCAAACCAATTACAATTCAAACATAGCATGACCGTATAATGCGTAAATTTTTTTGTATATACCAAACGTTTTTTTTTTTTTGATCAAGGACTTCAATATCTAGTACACTCATATTTTTCAAAAAAAATAAAATGATAATCTGCTATTTTTCCACATGTGTAGAACAGAGACCTTCATTTTTGATGAAAAACCTATGTTTAATAAAACTAAAAAAATAAATACATAATAAAACCAAAACATATTAAAATTATATTCGTTGAATAGCTCATTCTAAGGACTACCTCATTCTAGTTGGGTTTGTGAAGTCTCTGCCATTTTCATGTTCAAGCTGAGCTCCAAACTGAAAAAAATTAGGTTTTTTTTGTGTTTTAGGGGGAGATGAGGGATAAGGGGGGTTTGTACGAACCACCCTTCCTAAAGCATTTTTTTTGGTTTTTTTGGCAGGCAAGATTCAAATGGGTTCTCTCAAACTAGTAGGTTCGTACGAACACCCAAAATCACATTTTGTGCCTTGGGGTCATTTTTTGTGAGTTTTCTTTCCTCACTGGAATTGTAAACCACTTTTGTGGGTTTACCCTTGGATAATATTAATTATTTAATTAGCCATAAATCTAATTTTATTTCAATGTCCTCTGATTGAATAATCTTGAATTATTTAATTATCCTAATTTCCCTCCCAAAGGCATATTCCCATGGAATACTTTTTCAAAATATCTCATTCCTCTCATTCATTCTTGTCCCTCCATTTCTTGATCTAATCTTCACCCTTCATTTCAAAAATCCTCAACCAATTTTCTTTAAATTATGGAGATATTTTGAGTTCAAATTGATCTTGATCCCTCATCTTCCTTGATTCACTCATATTCATGGGTCTTTGAGGATTAATCTCAACCATTGATCACAAACATAAAAAATATATAAAACAATCATCCCTCCATTATTACATTACCTAGATCATTTTGAGAGCATTTGAGCACTTGAGCATATCATACCATTGAGCATTTTGAGCAATTATCACCATATAGGTCATCAATCTTCATGCTTTTGCAATCATTGGAGCTTCTTGATTGAGCACTCCAACATCATGTATCACTATTAAAATGGAATGTAAGGTTTGCACATTGGTTGGTTTTCTTGTTTTGAATTGATTTTCATTGTTTATGTTGATTTCTAACCCTTGTTTGCACTCAATTTCATTTTGTAACTTGTGATATTTGATTTTTTTTTTAGTTTTGTTGATTGCTAACCCTTGTTTGATATCAATTCCATTTTGCACTTCACAACATACATATATACATATATATACATGTATATGTCTATATATACATATGTATGTATGTATATATATACTAGACATATACACACACACATACACATACACATATCTATATATATATATATATGTATATATATTTATATATGTGTATGCATATGTATGTATGTGTATATGTATGTATATGCACATGTATATGTACATATATATTTTACAATAATAATAAAAAAATGTATGTATATATGTGTGTGTGTGTGCATATGCAATTTTTCATTTTATTTATGAAACAATAAAAAATATTTAAATTTTCTAAAATTTTACTTACTAATTTTTTTTAATACCCCGAAAGAGGGAAATAGTGATAATGAAAGCAAAGCAATCAAAATATAAAGCAAATACACACAAATATGATTATTCTTTCACGCCTTTACCTTCATGGATTGAGCTCCAAGTATGCACCCAAAACTTGTAGATTGGCTCTTAATGAAATGTGGTTGCTCATGATTTCTGTAGCAAAGAGTATGATGAATGAGGATTGATAAAATGAGAGGAAATGCCTCAATTTATAGATTTTTTATGGGTGAAATCAATGGCTTAGATGCATTGACTAAATGGAGGGTCAAGATTGAATGAGATGATGGATGCTTAGCCTTGTGACAAATGTCACAAGAGGAAAGGATGTGTAAGATCAAGGTGTGCTCACATAGGGAAGATCATAAAAAAGACACGTCTATGACATGTGTAAGAGGTAGGGTGGCTTGGGAAAGTGACATGTCTATGACATTTGTAAGGGGTAGAGTGGCTTCACATGTGTGAGCAAGAGGTAGGATAGGTAGGTTAGGACACTTGTCACATGATGACAAGTTTATATCTTGATCCATGTGGATGATTTCAAGGGATAGGATTGAGTGGATAAAGATTGATGGTGAGGTGGAATTAAATAATGAAGGAAATGATAATGAAGGTTAATTGACCTAAACAAATTAATTAAGTAGGTATTAATTTATTTATTTAGTTAGAAGGTTTGGAGACTAAGGTTAGATTTAATTAAATAAATGTAAAGGTGGTGGATAAAGGTAATGGGTAAATTAATTAAATTTAATTAAATATTAGGATAAGTAAAAATGTTAAATTAATTAAATAAATAACAAATATTTGTTTGATTAAATACTAATATAGGTAACATCAAGCGTGGTTAGGTTAAGGTCACATTTGAGGTGTCTACAACCTCTATACTTAAATGAATAATATATTTTTTATTTTTTATTTTTTAAATTGAGATATTTATTATTGAATATTTAATTATATAGTTACTTTAAGAGTATTTACTATTTTATTTACTAAATTCTATAGCTATTTACTATTTTATTTATTAAATTTATTTTATCAAAATCATTTTATCCATTGTAGTTATTATAGTTTTCTATGTGGGTCATACATTTTATTTGTTTAATATTTTTGTTATTGTTATATGTCAACTATTTAATAGTTTTTGTCATGTCATTACACTCCACCTTTTGTTCCCACTATAATTCTATCTTTGGACATATCGAAGATGGATAAGCATTAGATCATGAGCCTAGTCTAACATAAGAGTGTCACTTATAGATATATAATTATATTAAAATATTATCATCAAAATGAATCCAAAATTAAATGAAAACTGCAACGAATATGCTAATTTCACTTTGTTTTCTTTCCAAAATTAAACCTTATTGGATAGAAGGTATTAAATTATATTTATTAATAGTATTTTAGTGGATAGTGACTCCCTATGAACATTGGATAAGTAGACATGAAATACCACTAAACTCCTTGGGTGAATTGCCCAAAGAACTCCCTCCTCTTTATATATTTAACTATCACATCACAGGTTGTCATCATGGTGGGAAAGAAGGATGTGTCTAAATCCCATTCCTTGTGAGAAGCAACAAGGCAAGGCCCAATTATCAATAGACCTCTCAATCACAACCATTATCTCCTCATTCCATATAATCAAACATTCAATAATCCTAATGCCGAATTGAAAGCCAGTGTGCTGGTAATAAACCAAATTCCACCAAAAAAAATTTGGGTTTCCATGGAATTAGTTAATCCCCTGGTCCCAGATTTAACTTTCACAGAACAAATAAAGTAAATTTAGGTTGTGTGCAAATGGTTCTCATTTAGGCGTGATAAGTGGTGATGATGTTGAACTGAGCAAAGCCTCCAATGTGCACACGTAGCCTGTAATTCTAGACTATGCCCTAAAAAGATCATAAATCATTTTCAGTGATTACAATAAATCTTGCCATTTTTGGGTACCAGTCCCTTTCATGCTGTTTTCCATTATTGTTCATGATATGAGTGTTTTACTGTCTTTTCACTGATCTATTGAAGTTCCCGAGAGATAGCAATCTGTCCACCTAGACATGCATTCGTAAACTTTGACTGCCATCAGTTAACCGTTAACTATCCTTATCCATGCATTGATTTTTGCAAATTGTCCGAGTTCTATTTGAAGGAGATGATTTTGGCATCCTATATATCAAGGCCTATTTGATCTAGGTTATACTGTCACAGATCTGTTTTGCTGCTATAGTCAATCTTTGCAATGGGTGGCCGTTTTTTCTTGTCCTATTCCTTTCTTTTTGCTTTTCTGATCGTATGCGCCCATGCTTCCCACCATGTCTGGGATGAAACCAGCTTGGAGGCCCTCCGAAAGGCCAAGCCAAGCCCTAGATCTGATCTGTCTGTTCCCGATTTTCGTAGGACAGCTTATCACTTTCAGCCTCTGAAGAGTTGGATGAACGGTATGTGTAGAATATTATGTATTTTGCAAAGGGTTTTGTTGTGAGAAATTGTATGTAACTTGAATTATCAATGTTACATTTCTAAAAAATATTTTTCCTGTTATGTGTTTTGACAATTGTTTTATGCTGATCTGGATGTATTTCATTTTATGCATGGGGCAACGATGAAGACCCAAATGGTGAGTATATATAATATATCTTAATCTATTCTCTATTTGATAGTTTTTTTTTTTGATAAATTGCATTCTAATATAGGGTATGACAATGGGTTGAATTCTGCAGCGCCGCTATTCTACCAGGGGTACTATCATCTGTTCTACCAATATAATCCTTTTTCAGTTGTGTGGGGGTCGATTAGGTGGGGGCATGCAGTTTCTAAAGATTTGATAAATTGGGAGCACTTGGCTGGAGCAGCTCTGTACCCAGATGAATGGTATGACATTAACGGCGCTTGGTCTGGATCTGCAACCTTTTTGCGAAAGGGTGGTGCTCCTGTTATTTTATACACAGGCAACACCAACACCTCTGTACAAGTTACAAACATGGCAGTTCCTAAGAATGCCTCAGATCCTTTACTACGGGAGTGGGAGAAAGTTCCAGAGAATCCTATCATGATGCCTGGGGGTATTATTAATAGCAGTTCATTCAGAGACCCAACTACTGCCTGGTTGGGATCAGACAAAAAATGGCGAGTCCTGGTGGGGAATAAAAGAGATAACCAGAAGAGAGGAATGGCTTTGCTTTACAAAAGCAAAGATTTCAAGAAATGGGTCAAGGCAAAACACCCACTTCATTCTGCAAAGTATATTGGAATGTGGGAATGCCCTGATTTTTATCCTGTTTCCCTTCAGAACAATGATGGTCTTGATGCATCTGTTGAGGTTCCTTCTGTGAAACATGTGTTGAAGAATAGTTTGGACGATTCTAAGGTAGACTATTACACTGTGGGCAAGTATTTCCCTAAAATAGACAGATATGTTCCTGACAATGGATCTGTGGAGGGCCCAAATGGGCTTAGATATGACTATGGCAAATTCTATGCCTCCAAAACATTTTATGATGATCATAAGAGAAGAAGGATTTTGTGGGGATGGATTAATGAGTCTGACAGTGTGGCAGACGACATTACCAAAGGATGGGCTTCTGTCCAGGTAATCCTGAAAAAATCTTGAGGACACAAATTGGTAAAGGGAAGGGCACGTCGATGATAGCATTAAATACTAATTTCCACGTTAGAGCTGTGCATGACTTTTGCAGGATTCATATGGGCTTGATAATTTTGATTGCAGGCAATACCGAGGGTTGTGCAGCTTGACAGAAGCAGTAGGAGCAGTCTCATTCAATGGCCTGTTTCCGAGGTGGAGGCTTTAAGGGGCACCAGTGTAACAATAGCGAATATGGAATTAAAGAGGGGATCAGTCATGAAGATAGAAGGATTAAATTCGGGAGCAGCACAGGTAGCACACAATCGAAGAGGGGTAGCAAAACGATTTTGTGGATGATATAAAATTTTGATGTAGAAATTGAATTTATATTGGGTTTTATATGCAGGTTGATGTAAAAGTTGAATTTATGTTGGGTTTTATGTGCAGGTTGATGTAGAAGTTGAATTTTTGTTTGGTTTTATGTGCAGGTTGATGTAGAAGTCGAATTTAAGTTAGAAAATAGGATCAAAGACCATGTCTATGAGATGGTGGA
Organism: Sequoia sempervirens; assembly: GCA_007258455.2. Lineage (NCBI taxonomy): Eukaryota > Viridiplantae > Streptophyta > Pinopsida > Cupressales > Cupressaceae > Sequoia > Sequoia sempervirens. The sequence goes on along the minus strand of VDFB02000007.1, from coordinate 37,279,316 downwards.
GGACATGGATGTTTTCACCAATGCGCAGAAGTTGTGCAGCAGGGAGACAAAGATTGAAGGGACTCCACAGGGAATTGGGTTAATGGTTTTGGCATCGGATGATCTGAGAGAAAGAAGCGTTGTTTCTTTCAGATTTTTCAAACAAAAATCAAACGACCAGCTAAGGAAAGTGGTGTTGTGCGTCGACCAAAGCAGGTTATGATTTCATCCATACTGCATTGTTTTTATTCAATGATTAACTTTCGCTTCTTTTTTTGCATGATTAACTACCACTCTGATTAGATGGTTGTAAAGACATAATGTGCAGGTCATCGTTAGACACTGATGTGGACACGACAAGCTATGGAGGAATAGTAAACCTGTCTCCAGATCAGAAATCCCTGTCTCTGCGAGTGCTGGTAAGAATATTATAACTATTAGTCGATTTACAACCTGGGTTTTGAAAAGACATCAAATTTTCATGGTCTGCTTGTGAATTAGATTGTATACTATTTTTCATCAATGTTTAGACTCACACTTCTAAATGTTGATGACAAACTTATCGCACAATCTAAATCAGAAACAGTTATGATCAACCTGGGCTCTTAAAAAGACATCAAATTTTCATGGTCATGTTGATGAATCAGATTGTGTACTATTTTTCATCAATATTTTGAATCACACTCCTAAATGTCGCTAAAAAACCTCATGCCCAATCTGATTCTGAACCAGTTATGACCAACCTGGGCCTTAAAACCTTTGATTTCTTGTTGATTGCAAATGATGTAGTGTAATTGTATGAACAGGTGGATCACAGCATAGTAGAGAGTTTTGCAGAGGGGGGAAAAACTTGCATCACATCAAGGAGTTATCCCACTGTAGCAGTTAATAAGAACGCCCATTTGTTCGTGTATAACAATGGGGACTCGAAGGTTTTTCTCCGCAAGTTGACAGCATGGCAGATGAATGAGGCCCATCATCAATATTCATCAATTCTGTAGAGGTTCACATTACGTGGACCGTAACTATTTTGCCCTTTGCTTGACTTCAATGAGTAAAACAGTAGTTGATTACAAAAGCGTGGACTTGTCGCCATGCTTTCTTAAATGAATGTGAAATCGTTTTCTAATCAGAGTTTTCCATGTTTCTATTATTATGTATGAGTCGGTTTTTCTGACAGGCTGTATGTATGCTGCTTTTCGACCGTCGTAATCGGGTTTCTGTGATTCGTTTTGTATTTTGCTATCAGTTATAAAGTTCTGTTTTGCAATCTGCTATTTTGAGACTATCAGTTATTTTGAGGGTCGTGCCTTTTATGATTGGAGCGTTTTTTCAAATAGTGCATTATTTTATTTTTGGTATATAAAAAGTAATAAAATTATTATTTATTAAATAATCAGGTCTGAAGGGTCTGTTTAAAATTATTTTTATTTATATCAAGATTTTTTCCATAAGGATAGAGTATAATGAAGTGAGTATGTTATAAAAACTATTAAAGAGTTCATATATATTTAAAATAATTATAAAATAATTTAAAGTAAATACAAATTCTTGAATTAAAATAAAATAAAATAAAATCCTAATCTTATTTCCAATCTTAATTATAATTTAACCTCATCCTTAATCTTATCCCTAACGTTAGTTCTCTAACCGTAATGCTAAGCCTAACCCTAATTCATTTTATGTTTTCATTATTTTCTTTAAAGAGCTATTTTTTATATTAGATTTTAATTTGAAAAAAAAAATGAAAAAAAAAATGACATAATAACTTTTAAAAAGATGTCCACATATATTGAATTTTTGAGGTGTATGCTTAAAAATATTATTATACTGTATTAATTATATAGATAGTTATATTTTTATTAATATATTAGTATTATTTTTATTATTATATTATTATGTGCTTATTATTATAATTGTATTATATTTTTCTATTATTCTATTATTATTTTTTAATAAATTATTGTATTTTATTATAATATTATTATCTTATTATCATGTCTTATCCTCCCTTTTTGATTTTGTGTACACAAACTTTCAAACCCCATTTAGTAACTCCAAGTATATAAAACTAGCATATATATCTTAAATTTAATCTAGATACATATGCTAGTAGTAGTCGCCATAACATGAATTAATATATAATTATACAATATTATTTTGTTCTATTATTAGATAAATAATAATATTTTGGTATATTTAATATAAAAAATTAATATAAGTTATGGTTAGGGATCAAACATGGTTATGTTCAAACTTTTATTAGGGTTGAGATTCAAGTTTAATTAGGGTTATGGTAAAAGTTAAAATAGGGTTCAATTAGGGAAAAACCTTTGAGTTAGGGTTACAGTTGAATTAGGGGAAATCTTTGAGTTAGTGTTAGGGTTAAACTATTGTTAACATTCAAATAATGTTAGGGTTAGTCTCAGGGTTAAATTTTAAATAAGGTTAGGGTTAGTCTTAAAATAAGATTCTGAATTGTAGAATATAGTTATGGTTAGTGTTATAAATAGAATTGAGGTTAGGGTTATAATTAGAATTAAACATATGGTTATGAGTAGGGTTAAAATAGGGTTGGGTTTCAAATTACCTGGTGAGTGTTCAATTATAGTAAGGGTTCAATTTGGTTATGATTTTATAAATGATAAGGGTTAGTATTCAAATAAATTTAGGATTTAGGGTTCAATTAAATTTATAATTAATGCTCAATTAGGGGAAGGGTTTGGGTTAGGGTTATGGTTAAGATAATGGTTAGGGTTGGGGTTATGATTATGGATAGGGTTAAGATTTAAGGTTATGGTCAGGGTAAGGATTTACATCATGAATAGGGTTAGGGTTAGGGTTAGGGTTTACAATTCGGGTTCTTGGATTATTGTGATGATTAGGGGTATATCATGTAGTTAGGGATAATGTTAGGGTTATTGTGAGGGTGATAGTTTTTGGTAGGGTAAAGGTTAGGATTAGGATTAGGGTTAGGGGTATATAATAGTTAGGGATGGGGTTCGGTTTTGGGTAGGCTTAGGGTTAGGGTTAGAGTTTGGGTTAGGATTATGGTTAAGATTAGGATTATGGTTAGAGTTAGGATTATGTATGTATATATATATATATATATATATATATTGAGGTATTAGCTATATATATGTAATATTTATATAATTTTGAAAATAAACGAAATCATATTATGTTACATAAACCATAGCACTAATTATCCATCATATAATGAAAATCTATAAGGCACATAATCATTATTAAAGTATATAAACATGTTTATTCTAACCATCCATCATATACTTTAATACATTATAAATAATATAAATATTATCCATGACAATATAAATCTATGTTTGTACAAATTTATATAAATCTTTTATTCTCTATGTTTGTACATAAACCATAACATTAATAATCCATGTCATAAATGTAATTCAAAACCCATATAACCATCTATAATGTATATAAAAGGCTTCTTTTGAACTATGCAACATATATTTGAATACATAAATGCTTAAGTTGTTGGAAAAAAAAGGACGGACAACTGAGAGGGGGGTGAATCAATTGTCACATAATATTAAGCTTTTCAAACTATACTTAACTTAATATCAAATCTGATGAATGAACAATAAACTATAAACAATCAACACATCAGAGAGATAGAGAACACCAAGATTTTTTTTATGTGGAAACCATGTCAGGGAAAAAGCCATGGTGGATATTAGTCCACAATATTATACCCTATTAAACATATAATGAAAATAATAAGGGGAATGCACATGCATTTAGGCACACTGCCTAGAGCTCAATGCTCAAATACAAAAGGGGCTCATTTCCCAACAATACAAAATTGGATTAAATCCGAAGGGTTTGAACTGAGAAAATAGCTTTTGCACAAGCCTAATTATAGTTCCAGTTAAGCATAGAAAACTCCTTCACTCTTCACTCTACACTCGAATGAATATATCAATGTTTACACACTTGCACTCTCTCTGGATTTTCTTACACACACACACTCACTAAATTTTCTCAAACAATCACTCTTATGTATATCTGCATCATGGATTACATCAACAACTTAGTTGGCTAAAAAAATATAAAACATTTTTACAATGTCAACCCAAATTTTTAAAAAAAAATTCAATGTGGATCTAACACCGTCGGCCAATACAATGATGCAACCCAAAACAATATTCACGAGCGCACCAAACATTTAAATTTTATTCTTCAAAGATCCATAACATGTTACTACCAACATGTCGGCCAAGAACATGAGAATCCGAATATGCACAAGAAAAATATTCGACCACGAGCACACCGATCAACACAAACGTACAAGAATAATAGAGAATGATCTAGAAGCATCCAAGAATACCAGGAACTAACAAAGAAGCATATGCAACAACTGAGATTACCATAATCACACAAACTTCACTCAGGAATACTAACAAAGACCACAACATGATCAAATCTTCATGCGGACCTCTAAAACATTTGGTAGATGAACTAGATACTCCAAAAAAAATCTGTTTAGTCCACAATAGTTGATCTCCAATGTATAGAACACGACACCTTCATGACCTACATAGTTCCACTGGCAACAAGCAACTCTATAACTCTTTCTTCAACAATTTTCTCAATATCCTCGACATATACAAGTTCCTTTAATACAATGATGCTAATAGTGTTGACATCAATGACAACCACATGTCAACAACACACCCACAACATCCAACAATCTCCCCCTTTGGAATTGATGGCAACACATGATGTGAAAAATACCATCAACATAGCAGCACTAACTCCTCCTTAGATTCTGACTCTTCTCCTTAACTGTTCATCTCCCTAAAAGGATTTTTAACATTGCTTTTCTCCCCCTTTGACATCAATGGAAAAGGTAACCATTATCTTTCCATATACACGCTCTGAACCACCTATCTACACATCTGACTACTTCCCCTAAGTAGCAGCCACAAAAACATCAATCTAGATTATAATTTAGCAATGAAGCTCACAGATTGATGCAAGTAAATGCATATTTTAGTTTTTATCAAGAGGGGTAATCACCCCTAGCATTCCTCTAAGATACACAAAAGTATCCTTCGGCAATGGTTTAGTAAATATGTCTGTAGTCTGCTCTTTGGTAGGCACATACTCCAATCTGACTTCTTTCTCATTCACTTTCTCGGGCTCAAGAAGTGAAACTTGATTGATATATGTTTAGTCTTAGAGTGTAGTACCGGATTCTTTAAGATGTTTATTGCACTTGAATTGTCACAGTATATGGCAATAGGCTCTTCATATACCACCTTGATATCCTTTAGCATCTATTTCATCCATATCACTTGAGTACAGTTATTTGCAGCATCGATATATTCTACTTCAACAATAGATAGAGAAATGAAGGATACCAGCTTCTTCCCTAGGAAGAAAGAACCAGTGCCGCTAGTACTTTTCTTGTCATCTACATCTCCAGCCCAATCTGCATCAGTATATGCACTCAAGGTGAGATCATCATCCTTTGGATACCAAAGTCTAAAGTGAACTGTTTCTTTTAGATATTTAAAGATTCTCTTAACAACAATCACATGTGATTCTTTCGAATCAGCTTTAAATCTAGCAACCATACATACAACATACATAATATTTGGTCTAGTCTGAGTTAAGTAGAGCAATCCACCAATCATTGACCTGTATCTTGTTTGATTCGCCTTAGGAGAATCATCATTTTGTGTCAACTTGCCTCTGGTTACCATGGGAGTACCAACAGGATTTGATTCTTCCATCCCAAATTTCTTGAGTAGCTCTCTCACATATTTGGACCGAGATATGAAAATTCCCTTGTCTAACTGGGTAACTTGTAATCCTTGAAAGAACTTCATCTCTCCAATCATAATCATCTCAAATTCATTTTTCATTTCATTAGAAAACTTCATACATAGATTATCATCTCCTCCAAAAATAATTTCATCAATAAAAACTTCTATAATGAACTCTTTATCATGATCCAACTTAAAATATAAGTTGTTATCAGTAGTACCTTTATTGAATCCAACCTTCAATACGTATTTATCCAATCTAGCATACCAGGCTCGAGGAGCTTGTTTAAGTCCATATAGAGCTTTCTTCAAGAGGAAAACTATGTCTTCATTGTCAGTCAGTTGAAATCCATCTGGTTGTTCAATATATACTTCTTCTAGTTCTCCATTTAGAAAAGTTGACTTCACATCCATTTGATAGACTTTATAGTTCTTATATGCAACATAAGCAAGAAATAATCTAACAACTTCAATTCTAGCAACAGAAGAAAAGGTTTCTTCAAAATCAATATCTTCCATTTCAGAATGCCCTTTACATACCTGTCTTGCTTTATTCCAGACCACTTCACCTTGTTCATTCAGCTTGTTCTGAAATACCCATTTAGTACCAATCGTATTCTTGTCTTTAGGTCTAGGAACAAGTGTCCATGTGTCATTCTTTTCAATCTGTGTCAGTTCTTCCTTCATAACTTTCATCTAGTATTCATCTTGGCAGGCTTTGGTGACATCTTTAGGTTCAATCTTGGAAATTAGGCAATACTCCTCTACAATATTTCTTCTAGTCTACACACCTTTACTCTTATCTAGACTATAATTTTTTTCTTATAATTTTAGAACTTTCTCGAGCTTCTGGTTGTTCTGATCTTACTTCATCACTTGCACTTGTCTATGCTTCCTAACTTGATTTATCAGAACAAATTGAGGTTGCTTTACTAAATGTATGTAATAATCTAAAGTTGGTTCTACTTCTAAGAATTCTTCCCTTGGCTTGCATTGTCTTCATCTGAATCATGACCACAATATCTAGATGATTTGGCAGAGTCCTCATCAACTCTAACATTTGCACTCTCAACCATCTTTCTCAGTATTTTGTTATAGCACCAGTAAGCCTTGCTTTTGATAGAGTAACATAGGAAGATTCCTTCATAGCTTCTTGCATCAAACTTGCCTATATCATCATCCCCCTTGATATAACACTTGCTTCCAAACATCTTGAAATATTTAACATTAGGCTTATAACCAAACCATAGTTCAAAAGGGGTCTTACTAGAATTACCATTAACATTTACCCAGTTCAAAGTATACACAACAGTGCTTACAACTTCACTTCAATAGATCTAGGGCATATTTCCTTCTATCATCATTGTTCTAGCAACATCCAGAATTGCTCTATTATTTCTCTCTGCAACTCCATTTTTTTGAGGGGTTCAGGTCTGACAATCAAATCCCTAAAGTTGAACTCCCTGGAGGTGAACTCACCACCTTTGTCAAACTTTAGGGATTTTATTTTCAGACCTTTCTCATTTACTGCCATAGCCTTGAAACTTTTGAACTTCTCCAGTGCTTCACATTTTTCTCTTAAGAAAGAAACCCATATCATTCTAGAGTAATCATCAATAATCAACATAAAGTACCTTTCTCCATGAATACTTATGACTATGGAGGGACCACATAGATTAGTATGTAGCAGCTCCAACAAACCATTTGAATGAAACTATTTGCTCCAGAAGGAGACTCTATCTATTTTCTCATCTAACATTCTTTGCGAATTGTGTTAACAGGCTTCACTAGCTTAGGTAGATCTCTTACTGCTTGCGTGGAACTTACCTTGACAATGTTATCAAGATTCACATGACACAACATTCTATACCATAACCAACTTTCATCTACTTGAGCAATTAAACAACTCTCACTAGCAATATTTAGGTGAAAAATATTACCTTCTGTCTTTTTACCTGTAGCAATCATATTACTAGAATTTCCACGTATCCTGCATCTTCCATCTTTGAACTGAAGATCGTAACATTTGTCCACCATCTATCCAACACTCAAAAGATTGTGCTTCAAGCCTTCAACATAAAGAACATAATCGATTTTATACTTACCACCACTAAAAAATAGATCCTCTGCCATGAATCACACCAGCATTTTTGTCTCCAAATCTTACAACCCCACCATCATACTTCTCTAGACTTACAAATTTGCTTTTGTCACCAGTCATATGATGTGAGCATCCATTGTAAATAACCCACTCATCCTTATCTTCAATTCAGGTTGCAAGAGCTTTCTCAACTTTAGCAGATTCAGTAGCCATAGGACTATTTTCAATGGTAGCAATGAAAACCAATTCATCTTCATTTCCATTATCTTTATCAGACTCATCATCAGTCACTCCTTCAACAAAGTAACATTTCTTTTGGAATCTATACTTGTTAGGCTTAGCTCTAGGAACTTTTTCAGGACATCTAGATGCAAAATGACCTATTTTACTGTAAGAAAAATATTTAATAGGAAACACTCCTTCATACTTACCTTTCCTCTACCTTCTTTCTTTACAATCAGTGCTTCCAATTCTTCTACTTCTCTTTCTTTATCTTCAAGATGTTTCATTTCTTCATCATACTTGGATATCTTTCTAGAAAACTCTCTCAGATCATATCTTTGCTTGTTTCTTCTGGATACAGTAACCTTGAATGAAAATTCAGTCTTCAAAACAAATTTTCCAAATTCACTTAATTCAAAGGAAGCAAGTTTACCAACCAGCATGTCTCTTGTCATGTTTGTCACTTATCTGAGTTCTTCAATAGCATAAGCCTTCACTTTGTAGGAGGGAGGCAAGGATCTAAGTATCTTAGCCACAATTTCATCCTCTTCTAGGGAACCACTAGCACATCTAATACTTGTCACTATTTCATTTACTCTTTGTATAAAAGAAGTGATAATTTCATCTTCACCCATTTTCAAATTTTCATACTTTCCTGCCATCTTCACCTGTGCATCTCCTTCATACAAAGTTTCCAGCTTTGTCCACATTTCATGAGCTATCTTCAAACCTATCACATTTTTCATCTTTGAATCTATTAGAGCACTCACCAAAGCTTCAATAGCCCTGATATTATTCTCAACATATTTGATCTCATCAGCAGTGGAAGGACCATTCTAAGGAATAACATATTGATTCTTAGTGATCTTCCAATAGGCTTCACCAATACACCTCAAGTGACATTCCATCCTAACTTTCCATAGTGAGTAGTTAGTTCCATCAAATCTAGGACCATCCTTCTTGTATGATGCCATCTTGAATCACCTCAAGCTTTTAGACTTCTTCGTAGGAACCTACTCTGATACCAATTGTTGGAAAAACAAGGAAAAACAAGTGAGAGGGGGGTGAATTAGTTATCATAGAATATTAAGCTTTTCAAGCTTAACTTAATCTCAAATCTGATGAATGAACAATAAACTGTAAACAATCAACACATCAAAGAGACAAAGAACACCAAGATTTTTTTTACATAGAAACCCTATTAGGGGAAAAACTATGGTGGATGTTAGTCCACAATATTATACCTTGTTCAAAGTATAATGAAAATAATAAGGGGAATGCACATGCATTCAGGCACACTACCTAGAGTTCACTGCTCAAATACAAAAGGGGCTTCACTGCCCAACAATACAAAATAGGATTAAATATGAAGGGTGTGAATTGAGAAAATAGCTTTTGCACAAGCTTGATTACAGTTCTAGTTAAGCACAGAAAACTCCTTCACTCTTCACTCTGCACTCGAATGAATAGATCAATGTCCGCACACTTGCACTCTCTCTAGATTTTCTTACACAGACACTTCCACACACTCTCTCACTAACTTCACTCAAACAATCACTCATATATATCCACATCATGGATTATATCAACAACTTAGTCGGCCAGAAAAATATAAAAGCATTTTTACAATGTCAACCCAAATTTACAAATAATTTTTCAATGTGGATTTAACACTCTCAACCAATACAATGATGTGACCCAAAACAATATTCACGAGCATGCCAAAAATTCAAATTTTATTCTTCAAGGATCCACAACACATTACTACCAACATGTCAACCAGGAACATGAAAACCCAAATATGCACAAGAAAAATCTTCAACCACGAGCACACCAATCAACGTGGAGGTACAAGAATAATAGAGAATGGTATAGAAGCATCCAGGAATACTAGGAACTAATAGAGAAGCATCCACAAAAACTGAGATTACCAAAATCACACAAAGTTCACTTAGGAATACTAACAAAGACCACAGAAATACTGTCAGACCACAACACGATCAAATCTTCACATGGACCTCTGAAACATCCAGTAGATGAACTAGATACTCTAAAAAATAAACCCTTTAGTCTACAATAGTTGATCTACAATGTACAAAACAAGACACCTTCATGACCTACACAGTTCCACTGGCAATAGGCAACTCTATAACTCTTTCTTCATCAATTTTCTCAATATCCTCGACATATGCAACCTTCAATACAATGATGTTAATAGTGTTGACATCAATGAAAAGCACATATCAACAACACATCCACAACATCCAACATAAGTATCATAATTTATCATATAAGTAATATCCATAAGTCATATACACAATTTGAAAGTATATTAAATTAAATAATATCTATTGAAGGTAAAATAAGATGTAGACTATAGAAATAAAACTTCATTGTAATGGTGTAAATACATGAAAAATTATTCACTAATGAGAACTGTGTTACGCCCTTTATTTTCAAACTGACCACGATATACTTCTTTGAGAAACTTTGGAAATGCAACTACTTTTGTATACACCTCTTTAACTTTTTTTGGAACATTTTCCATTTGCAATGTTTCTAGTTCATTAACATATTTGATCATTAAGCTGGTTTTTTCTATTTGTTCAATAATTTTTCTATAGTGCTCCAAAACAACTCTTTCACATTTGTCCATAATGGTTTCAACAACATTTTTTGAGTTTATAGAGTCATGTGGGCTTGAAACAGTGATTTCTGATTCATTTTCTGAAACATCCATAGTATCAATTATCTAGTGTTCAAAGTGGAATTCAATAAAATTAAGGTTACTATCTAGGAATGATAAGAATAAAACTATTCATAATGTGTTTTCAATTTGATTGATTTAAAATAATTTCATAAAGTTATTGGATATGATGAAGTTATTCATTATTTTATAAGTGTGAAGGTGAATGTTCAATGGTAGCAATATAAAGTAATTCATTATCATTCACCTTAATACATTGTAAATAATATAATAAATTATCCATAACAATATAATCCACCATAAAGTATATGAACATATTTAATCCATAAAGTATATCATTGAGCTTAATAAATAAATAAAATTTAACCATACATAAAGTGTATAAAAATGTTTATATGAACCATCCATGATGTAGTTTAATAGAGAAATCACAAAATCATAATCACCAATAACATAAATAACATACATAAGTCATATAACCAGGCACAAAGTATATAAAATGTTCATATGAAATATGCACAATATCTACAATAATACATAGATTACGTAATTTGTAATATCTATTTTCATTTGGGATTTAATATTAATTTTCTATTATTCTTTCAAGTAGTTTACTAATGCATCATGTATAATATTGGAATTTCCTTGCTCATATTGTTCATCGTAGAATATTTCTCTTATGAATCCAATAAATCCTCGAACCTTCAAAGAGGCCTTGTACATGTTGCTAAAGAGTTCTACTTGAGTGATTTCAAAGTTTTCAATTGCTACTATGCTTCTACTTGCATCCTCTATTTCATTTATTATTTGTGTAATATGTCCATTCACTAATCTCATGAGTTTATTCATCTTTGTTTCAATAATCCCATTTGATCTAATAGGCTCAGTACGATTTATGGGGGCATTAACTAAAGTTTTTGAATCCATATTCTATATAGAAATGAAATAGGTTAATTCATGGAATACAATAATTCAATATAAGTACACATCATATTAGAAATAAATGAATATTTAGTAGTCATACACATTACACAATTTCTTTTTTTTCTTAGAGTGTATGAAATAAGGCTTAAAGGTTGTGACTTTTTATTGTTGTTTTTTTGTTTAGTGGAGAGCTTCAAGTAATTAATGTATACCTATATTATAGAAATTATGTTATAGTGTTAATTATTTCCACAATTTTTATTAGTAAATTTATTTTCATATAGTTCCCTAGAAAGTTAAGAAAGGACAATGAGATGAATTTGTGTATAGAAGAGAAAAATGCATTGGTATTCTCAACTTAGAATGAATTGTTGATGCTCCAATGTTGAATGCCACAACTCCGGTTGGTGCAAGTAGAAGTAAAGGAGAGTGTTTTGGAGATGTTGCATTTTCCAATGCCCGATTGATAGCACCAATTAAATATGACTTACCTATTCCTATTGTGCCTTGTATTATCATATACAAGGGGGATGCATTATGATATGTATGATAGTGGGAGATTATAATATTTTTGCTTTGTTTTATTTTTCACTAAGGTTTTTGTAATCCACACATTGAGGTATGTCATCATAAATAAGACAACTTGTATTTCTCATAGTGGTAATGAAATTTGTAGCTAAATTGTGTATTCTTCTCCCTAAAATTCACAATACCAATATGTTTGTCGATCTATATCTCCTCTTCCCAACATATCTATTTCTGAAACTTGGAAAATATGTCGACGATGAAGCCTAGATAGAATTTCCCATTCATTTTTTGTGGTAGCACCTAGAGCATCATTGTTATCTTTAGATTCAGAATCTGTAACATTTTTGGTATTTTTAGAAACCCCTCTTCTTTCTAAGTGCCATGCAATGTAATTGAAATTATCCCATGTTGTGATTATTGATTCATCATTGTCACCAATATCTGTTTGTATGTCATGAAAAGGCTTATATAGTATTAGTTCTGAAGTGCAAAAATTAATCCACTTGTTTGAGTCATGTGCAAGAATTGTTAGAAACCTAGGAAATACTCTTATAATAGCTCCTTCTTTTCTCAAACTCCATAAGTTTTGACCTTTTCTTTGTGGTTATAAATCCATGATTTTGCAACATCGATAAGGAAAATAGATTCCATAAATAGGTGCTTGTTCCTATATGCATTGATGAAGGATACACTAGTACACAAACAACAATATATGACTAAATAAACTACTAAAAATTGTATATAAATGACTAACTTTAGTCACGTGACTACTAGTGGTTTATTTTTAGTCATTTATAATACCACTAAATTTATGACTAAACAATTTTAGTCATTTATTTAGTCATTAATTTTAGTCACATGACTATTTTAGTGGTTTATTTGTAGTCATTTATAACACTACTAAATTTATGACTAAACTATTTTAGTCATTGATTTGGTCATTGATTTAGTCATTAATTTAGTCATTTATTTAGTCATAATTGGTCATATATTTACTCATATATTTAGTCATCTATTTAGTCATCTATTTAGTCATATATTTTGTCATATATTTAATCATTAATTTAGTCATTAATTTTATCATTAATTTAGTCATTCCTTTAGTCATTGCAAATCCAATCTAACTTAATTAATCCTCACAAATTTATACATATAAACTTCAAGTATCATAGATATTCAAATGTTAAAAAACACCATGAAATGAAGACTAAAATGCTTGAAAAAATATGATTGATCAGACACAAACACAAACATATTACAAATCAAGAGGAGCCACAACATAGTATTTATGAGTGGAGAAAAAGCCATTTTGAAAGTTTACTGCATTAAGCCTCATTGGAAAATCAAAATCTCATTGGTTACATTCAATGTCTCAATGGCATTGTACAACTTACAAACAATATATAAACAAAATACTCCTATTTTCATATACTTATACTATTTTCCCCTTCCTTAACTACAATCCTTTTGGAAGGGAAGTGACCTCCTATAGGGGCTTGACCCATTTAATCCCCTTGCAAATCCACAGCTTTCCCACCGCTATTGGTTTTGGCTCCTCCAAACTCTTCCTCAATGGTATTCAACTTTCACTTCTCCAATTTGGAGTTGCAGCCTAAAAATAAGGTTTCAAATTTTGCACATCAAAAAATCATAAAATTCAATATTACAAGAGAAAATCTGTCATTATTTCTTTGCATGGTGTTGTTTTATTAAGATAGCATTTTATTGAATAATTGATCTAATAGCTTATTTTTGTATGAATGCAAGTATTCTTGTATATTCCACACCTTGTAAATTTTCCACAAGTTATACATAAAGGGAAACCTCCCCTAATGATTTTAACAAAAGTATAGGATGTTGCACTTAGATGAAGTATGCCCACTGGGTCGAAAGCTTTTGTGACCTTCCCTCATGACATTTTCATTGCCATGACACTCAACCGTCCCTATAATGTTATCAAATTTTTGGAACAACCTAATACTAGTTAGAAGTCTAATTTGAATCATCAATGATAAAATAATAATAACAATAAATAAAGAGCTTGCCACCAAAATGATCATTAATCAGGAAGAGAAAAAAAGCTAAGACCAAAGTTTAGTACTAGAGGTTGATAAGTTCTCAACCGATATGCCATCTACAAAACACCACCAAAAAAAGTTAGGGTGAGGTCGGTCAACTGCATCTTTCACAACATCAGTTACAACTGAAATTACAAGTACTGAGAACAAAAGCCCTATCATAGACTCAGATCAAGAATTTCAATTTATCAGTATTTGTCCTAAATCAACTGAAATAGAAAACCATTTATATAAAGACAAAATTCAAATCAAATAAGAATGTTACCTAGAATAGCATGGTGTAACTCATTAATATTTATGTGAAAAAAATAGTAGATACAAATTACAATGGATGGTACAACTACTGCAAGTATCTGAAAATAGTTAACACTCTTCTTCACCACTTGATCTATTTGTAACCTAAGATGATTCACTATGCTTTGGCTATCTTCTTGTTATATTCAATAAATTGGAGAATATATGTAGAATGTGCAACCTTGGTGTTAACATAGACCCAAAAATCAACTTCTACTACCATCTACAATATGCACTTTCAAGGTGTAAAATTGGAAGTACGTTCAAGTTGATCACTCTCTTTGAGACTAATACTAGTCATTTTTGCAGCTATTGGAACACGTCGAAATTAAATAAATCAACTAAAAAAAGAATAGAACAACAACCTAACATAGGTGCGGATCAACAACACCCTAATAACTAGTGTAATTAGGGTGCCTACAACCATTTATAGGTCCAAGATACTTAAAATCATTGATGTAAGTGTACTAGAATCTTTTGGTAACTCCCTCACAAGTAATGGTACATTCCAATCATCGATGTGGAAGATATCAATTGTTGTGTTTTGATATCATGTTAAACTATGGTCTATGGATTGCAATATTGTAGGATATGCAAAAAAATGGATTTGTTGAAAAGGCTTTATAAACTTTCAAGCAAATGCAATTGGTAGGTGTAAAGCTAGATTCCACAACCTTTTCCAGCATACTCCCTTCCTATAATAAAACTCATCAAATGGTTTATTCTTAGCATCATAAAATTGAAAATAGATGATTGACCTGAAGCAAAGAAAACAACTAAATAGCACAAAGTGAATGAGACGCGAAGAATTGTTACGATTAATATTTCACTTGGAAATTGGAATTGTTGAGCTACTTTCACAATAGAGAAACGTGTGATAAGGGGTTCTCCTCATAAAATATTTGAACTAAGACATTCATGAAATATTCTCAAAGCATTTCCCACAAATCACTACAAAAGATACATGTCGAATCCTTACCATAAATCATTGATTTTGTGTTTTAGTAATGGACCATTTTTTCTCACGGCCACACAATTTTGTTGGAGACTGTAAGGAGTTGTGGATTCCTCTTGGCCAATTGAGAGTATGCTCCCATTTGAATTGAGACTAACCACCATATTTTACAATATCAAATGGACCACCACCTTTTTTCTCTCTACGAGAGGAGACCAAGGAGCATTTTTTTAGTGTCATATCTACCATGAAATCTATGGGAGGCATCAATTTTTATATCATAGTTACCAAACTCGGACTTAACATAGACATTAGGCTCAACCTTAAACTCAACATGGAAAATTAGTACTAACTCAAAAATTTGAAAAAATCATGATATATAGAGATTTTTTAAGGTACATATTCTCCTATGCGTTCCTCCCTAAATCAATTTTAAAAATTATAAAAACCTAATCATTTGCAAGCTAATTTGAGTACAGAATCCCTAAAAGTGATGCCATCTCATGGAATATGATGATTGTGGGATATGCACAAAGCCATCTCATGGAATACGATGATTGTAGGATATGCACAAAATGGATTTGTTGAAAAGGATTTAGAAACTTTCAAGCAAATGTAATTAGTAGGTGTGAAGCCGAACTCCACGACCTATGCCAACATCCTCCCTACCTATGCCAAAATGGGAGCTTTGGAGCAGGTTTTGAACATCCATTAGAGAATAATAGATGGGGGATTTCTGTCAAATATTATGGTTGGAAATGCTTTGGTAGAAATGTATGCAAAATTTGGAAACGTACACAAGGCATGCAAACTCTTTGATGGAATGCCTCAAAGAGATGTCATCTCATGGAATGCAATAATTGTAGGATATGCACAAAATGGATTTGTTGAAAAGGATTTAGAAACTTTCAAGAAAATGTAATTAGCAAGTGTGAAGCCAAATTCCATGGCCTATGCCAACATCCTCCCTACCTATGCCAAAATGGGAGCTTTGGAGCAAGGTTTGAACATCCATCAGAGCATAATAAATGGTGGATTTCTATCAGATATTATGGTTGGAAATTCTTTGTTAGACATGTATCCAAAATGTGGAAATGTACACAAGGCATGCGAACTCTTTGATGGAATGCCTTAAAGAGATGTCATCTCGTGGAATGCAATAATTGCAGGATATACACAAAATGGATTTGTTGAAAAGGCTCTAGAAAATTTCAAGCAAATGCAATTGGTAGGTGTAAATCTAGATTCCACAACCTTTTCCAAAACAGGAGATCATCAGTGAGAGTGATAAACATCGGCAGGACTCAATGCATTGTCCCCTCAATGCTTCAATAGTACTTAGGTGCAAAATTTGTCAGGAAGAGAATTTAATATCGGTGGGAGTTGGCTCAATGTCTCCCCAATACAATGATATGCATCAATACCCATCGAGGACACTATTATTTTTTGATTGAAGTCATTGGTAAGTTCCTTTGATGGGGCGAAATGATAAGTCACAATGGAAAGGTAAAAATCCATCGGCTAAAGAAACACCTATCGGTGGAATAGAGGAGCCAGTCCCATTGATAGCCCAAAAAGAATGAAATTCATAAAGCAGTGGCAAGAGAAGCATCAGAGAGACTCTCCAATATTATTGGGAGTAATGTTGAAGTCTCACTGATTGCTCGAAAACACTTGAATTGGAGAAAACTTCACATCTGATTGCAATTTTTGTTGGATATGCACAAAATGGATTTGTTGAAAATGCTTTAGAAACTTTCAAGAAAATGAAATTGGTAGGTATAAAGCCAAATTCCACAACCTTTTCTAGCATCTTTCCTGCCTATGCCAAAATTAGGGCTTTGGAACAGGGTATGAACATCCATCAAAGCATAAATAATAGAGGAATTTTGTCAGATGTTGTAGTTGCAACTGCCCTAGTAGACATGTATGAAAAATGTGGAAGCATAGAAAAGGCATGTGAACTATTTGATAGAATGCTTGAAAGAGATGTCATCTCATGGAATACGATGATTTTGAGATATGCACAAAATGGATTTGTTGAAAAGGCTTTAAAAAATTTCAAGAAAATGCAATTAGCAGGTGTGAAGCCAAATTCCACAACCTATGCCAACATCCTCCCTACATGTTACAAAATGGGAGCTTTGGAGCAGGGTATGAACATCCATCAGAGCATAATAGATGGGAGATATTTTTCAAATATTATGGTTAGAAATGCTTTGTTAGATATGTATGCAAAATGTGGAAACATACACAAGGCACGTGAACTCTTTGATGGAATGCCTCAAAGAGATGTCATCTCATGAAATTTCAAAGAGATGAATTTGTATATGCTTGAGTGGGAGACAAAGCTAAATTGAACAAGCAGGGATACAAAGAGGTCTCCTATTTTATCATTTATGCATTTCAACATATGAAAACACATTTCATGGTGTTCTTAATTAGATTCCTTTGGGTGATAAAATATCATCTAGAGGGAACTTTTCCATATGATAATAGTCTTCTAGAAATACTTAAGTCTGCAATATAGTTCTAGTTTCATAATCAACATAGACACATCACATTTATATAAGCATGTTGTACAACAATGTATAATAAGAAAATAGGACTACTAATGTGAGACGAAGATGTCATAAACTTGATGCATCATCAAATAACCTAAGAAATGGTACACCTCAGACAAGTGCAATGTACCTAATTCACCAAATTATAGCACACCGAGTTTGCAAGGATTTTTTTTTAATCAATCTACTTAGAAACAAAGAACTTGCAAGGTATTGTTGAACAATTGAACTTACTACTTGAAAAAACAAGAAAACTAAAATGTATTAAATAAAAAACTGCTTGCACAAGACATTCCTATATGTAAGAAAAACCCATAATCAAATTGTATTGAAAGTAAATAAGTCTACTTTAACTATCAAATTGAGGAAATTGTATGTCCAACTACCAATGACTTGAGAAACAAAAGCACATGTGATTGCATTAATGCTAAGGTAAAATACAATAAACAAATCTACATACCATCCACTCCAAAAATTAAGCAAATCCATTAGGATCAAATTATCTTCAGCCAATTCAATTTCAATAGAATACATATGAAAAAGTTCTACACAAAGAGATGAAATGTATATGGTCCAAAAAAGGAATCTTTCAAACTTGCAGGGAAAGATGAGGGAAAACAAGCCTCCCAATATTCAATATGTGTGGAGTTGCTCGATCCAACTCCAAATGCATTTTTATATCATCATGTAATTCTTCCATTTCCTTTACAATACGACCCTGTTTAGGCCATAACAAGGTTAATGAATTCCAAGCCACTCATTAATTAAATGCTTTAAAATAAATAGAACATTATAAAACCATTGTAATATGGTTCAACTCTTCAAACATGTTTTATCACCATAACCATCTAGACAAAGAGACATCAAACAAATAATGGTAGGGTGTCAAAAAAAAATCAAAAATCAAACTACCTTAATATTTTAAATTTATATACCATTTACTCAATTTTCACCTCCCATTTAACTTTTAAACTTTGAACAATGAAAGAGATTGCACCCTAATTACTAACTACATAGAACACCATATTTTACACACTTACAACTCTCAATATGTTATATGTCCTTTCAGTTGTCATCCTAGGTATGATCTAAAAAAAAAAGTAGAAAAAACATAGAGATTGCCACTAAAACTGATTTCTTTATAATCTTCATTAGCATGGTGTAAATACACATATAAGGATGAGACTATACTGGTTGGACAAGAAAAATAACATGCAAAGAGCAATAAGCTAACTACAAAAATAGAAATATTTACAAGATCATGATATTCATTATTTCCTGTTGATGTCCACCTCTCTCACCGATGAGTTTTAGTGTTCTCGAGCTATCGGTGGGAATTTGACGTGACTCCCAGTGACATGCAAGAGTCCTCCCGATGATTGCTTCAGAACTACTTGTTGGAAAATCAAGCAGATTGAATTTGGACTCCAAATCACACGATGTGCTCACTACAAACTCAAAGAGATGATCTTTCAAATGCCTATGGCTGACACCCTGTATGCGTCTTCAATAGAAAATTCCCAAGTAGGATAGTCTATGGAATCCTACTTATTTTTCTTGCATTTATCCCTACCAAGGTACTTGCAATTACAAAATATGGTAAGTATTCCCTTGATCATCATGCTTCAATGGATGTTCATGTGTGATATTTTTCTCAATAAAACTACATACATAGTTGGTGTTATGCTTTAGTGGCTCAAAAAATTTCTCACAGAAAGGAAAGGACATACTTTATCATTTGTAGATAGTTGGGAGCATTGAAGGGTGTCAGAGATGTCATCTCATGGAATATGATGATTGCAAGATATGCACAAAATGGATTTGTTGAAAAGGCTTTAGAAACTTTCAAGCAAATGCAATTAGTAGGTGTGAATTCAAATTCCACAACCTATGCCAACATCCTCCCTACTTGTGCCAAAATGAGAGCTTTGGAGCAGGGTATGAACATCCATTAGAGCATAATAGATGGGGGATTTTTGTCAGATATTATGGTTGGAAATGCTCTGTTAGACATGTATGCAAAATGTGGAAACATACACAAGGCACATCAACTCTTTGATGATATACCTCAAAGAGATGTCATTGATGGATAAATTACATAATGATGGGGTGGAAAATCACTCCACAATCCCAATCCAACCTACCTCAATCAAGGTTTCAATCTCCAAGTCCCCAACTCAATGACTCCTCAACAATTTCACTTGTTCTCCAAGTAGCAATCCAAACTCATTTTTTAAGGTGTAACTTTTAGAGAAGGCCTAACAGAGTCACAACCCACACATTCTTAGACACCTCTTATCCTCCCATTCAACATATCAAAAAATTTCATAGACTTGTTTTGAAACTTCTTAAGGAACAATAGACTGTCCTCCACTTTTAAGGGAAAATTAGCCCAGTTTTCCAAGTAATCCACTTTCAAACACTCAAACTACTCACCAAAACCACTTAGACCTCCTAGGAAGACTTCAAATAGAAGGAATCAACAAGTTTTAGACAAAGAAAGTGCCACTAAACTTCAAGGGTTCATCAGACCCTAATCACAATCATGAGAAGATCAATTAAACCATCACCAAGAATCCATTTAAACTTTCAACAAAACTCCCTCATTTCACATTATTCCAATGCTACAAAGCTTCAAAACAGCAGATTAGTGTTCCAAATCCATCAACTTGCCACGAACGTACTCTTGTAGACTAAAACCAAGCATAATCCTGATCAGAAATTCTAAAAACAACTCATTCAACTAACAAGCTAAATTCACTCCTCATTCAACTTGTTTTATAAGGCAAGGTAACATTCAACCATGCCTATTTGCTACCAACCTTTTATCAAACATTTAAGATACTGTAATCATCATGTTTTGATTGAAATCACTCAAGAACATACTCACAAAACATTGAACCATCAGATCTCTTATTTCTATAGTCAAGACACCAATTCATACTATGACTTCACATTTCTCAAGCTCCCCAAATAGCAAGCCTTGCTTTCAATAACCTTCCCAATCATTGAGACCCTTTTAACACCTTTTAAAAAAAAAATTTATTAAAGTCTTCCCATCCACATAGTGAATATTCATTCATTAGGAAACTATGTCCTATTAGCCATTCCATCACAAATTGACAAAAATATATTTTGATTCAGGCTTCTATTAAAGACTGTAAAAGGTGTTTTGAATACTCATTAGGGAGCCTTAAAACATGTCAAAGGATTACCATAAGTTTTTTGGTGATCAATGCACAAAATCAGACTATCCACATTCAAAATAGGCCTAATTCGGTCTATGACCACAAGGGTTTATTGGTTCTTGCACTTCCAATCACAAATTTCCCAACCAATGCTTAGAAAAAATGTTCTTAGATCTGTATAGGCTTAAAACACCATCAAAAGTCATTTCCCATGCATCCTTTATCAAACCCTAGGTATTCATCCTCTTAAACTCTATTTTTCTGGACTATGTATGCATCAAACAAATGAGTACAAACTAGATTTGAGCTAAATGATACAAGATTTTTAAATATATAAATATCCTCAAGTGGTTTTGGTGTGCAAAAATCATTGGTTACAATATCACAAAAAAAACCACAACATCAAGTCATGAACTATGGCAAAGAGTATCACTCATTCTAACATTGCTATCTCTATGGTGAATCCTACACTCATGTCTTGGATAGGTCATCAATGCTTTTGCAGCCATGGAATGAAATGATTGATTGCAAAATGTGCACAAAATGGATTTTGCAAGGAACCTCTCAAAATCTTTGAATTAATGAAGCACTCTGGAACACATCCTAACATTGTAAGCTTTGCTTGGGTTCTAGGTGCATGTAGTCATGCAGGTTTAGTGGATGAGGGCTGCACATACTTGACCTATCAGTAACCCTTATTGCATTACAATTTACATAAATAATAGAGGAATTTTTGCAAATGTTGTAGTTACAACTGCCCTTGTAGACATGTATGCAAAATGTGGAAGCATAGACAAGGCATGTGAACTATTTCATAAAATGTCTAAAAGAGATGCCATCTCATGGAATAGGATGATTGTGGGATATGCACAAAATGGATTTTCTGAAAAGGCTTTAGAAACTTTCAAGCAAATGTAATTAGCAGGTGTGAAGCCAAATTCCACAACCTATGCCAACATCCTCCCTACCTGTGCCAAAATGGGAGCTTTGGAGCAGGGTATGAACATCCATCATAGCATAATAGATGGTGGATTTTTGTTAGATATTATGGTTGGAAATTCTCTATTAGACATGTATACAAAATGTGGAAATGTACATAAGGCACGTGAAGATCAACATTCATAGAATAGAGAATTTCATAGTCAGTTGAGAATAGAAGGTTTGTGGAGAACTTCCATGACTTGTAGAACCAAATGGAACATCATACATATCAAATAAGGACTTGATAGAGCTTCCTTGAGGTTTGTGCCAAATTTCATTCATTTGTAGAATAATACCATGTGTTTTAGGTTGACCTACATGTTTCTCAATGCTACATCATTCATTGGAGTTTTTAACCTCTTGTGGCTAATGAAAAGGATTATATGAGCTTGAAGATGATATATACATCTCTTAGATGTATTAGGGAGTCAATTCTCCAGTTAAGTAGTTTTAGATAATAAGATAGAAAGTTGAATTATTTTCGAAAGGTACTTCAATGCCATATCTTTCATTTGTATTGTAACCTAGAAAGTATGCCTATGAGCCCTTTGATTGTAGCCCGCATGTTGCCAGAATACAAGAATTTTGATTATCTAATATATTGAGCATTTGAATCTTCCATTGCATTCTATATTTGTGTTGTTTCCATTATGTTTACTTTAGCTGTATGGTTTAGAAATTTCATTCTTCGTACCCTCCATCTATGATTGCATCATGTAGATTGTAATGATGTGAAATAAAATTCTTGCATTTGAATGGTTAACTTGCAATGAGGAATTGTATGATATGTTAATGGTCGATCCCTATAAGAAAGTTTATAATTGGAAGTATTAGATTGTTTGATATCTATAAGTTGAAATTTCTTCAACCATGTATTAGATTTTTATATATCTTTTCTTTGATAGAGAAGCAGGAAATAGCTTCACTAGCATACAGCTAAGGATATGCCTATAATATTTAACATAGACATTTAGTATCCAACTAAATCATTGTATTATAGAGCTCATGATGGATATATATAGCTCACTATATTATAGAGCCCATTGTGTTACATATGGAAGCTCACTATGAAAGATACATATGTATTCAAGCTTACTATGTAATATATTATACTGACCATGATATACCTTAAGCTTACAAGTTATTTAATAATATTTTCTAGGCTGATTGTGGGCCATATGTAGTTTTCATAATAGACAACTATAGGTCATTGGCATCTTGCATAATAGTTCAACTATGGCCAACGGCTATGTCACTACCATGCCTGATTGCTATATCACTACTGTGGCCGACTGTAATTGCTTACTATGGCCAACTGTTATATCTTTGATTGGCCAATTATATTATCTTGACTATGACCAACTATAATGTTTTTACTTGGCTGATTGTATAAACTATAATTGGCTGAATGGGTTATATATTATACCCACAACATTAATTTCATTAAGTTGTTGTGCCTTAAGTGTGGCTGAGTGTGCCAAGAAAATTAAGAGCTTAGTTATATAAGGAATAAAGTCGACATAAAGTGTTGACTAATATCCTAAAACCAATATTTTTCACAGCAATTTTATTATGGGCCAAATATGTTCTTATAATGATTGCAAGATATGCACAAAATAGAATTTTTGAAAAGGCTTTAAAATATTTCAAGCAAATGTAGTTGGCAGGTGTAAAAGCCAAATTCCACAACCTTTTCCAACATCCTCCCTATCTATGCCAAAATGGGAGCTCTGGAACAAGGTATGGACATCCATCAAAGTATAAAGGATAGAGAATTTTTTTTAGATGTTGTAGTGGCAACAACCCTTGTAGACATGTATGAAAAATGTGGAAACATAAACAAGGCATGTGAACTATTTGACAAAATGCCTCAAAGAAATGTGGTCTCATGGATTGCAATGATTTAAGGATACAAACAAATTGAACTTTTTGAAAAGGGTTTAGAAACTTTCAATCAAATGCAATTGGCAGGTGTAAAGGAAAACTCCACAACCTTTGCTAGTATCATACCCACCTGTGCCAAATTGGGAGCCTTGGAACAAGGTATGGACAGGATATTTAGCAATTCTGCAAAACTTGACAAAAATGACCTACAAATAAAATAAAACTAGTAAAAACATATTCAATCCTAGAAAATGATAAAGATTAGTGGGTTATATGGAAGGAAAATTCATGAGAGATTTGACATGTTGATTAGTAATGGCAATAGTTTATCATATCTTAATTTTATGAATGACCTGATTATTTACAACAAAAATAACTAATAAATTAGTCTATATTTGTTGATGAACAATATGTCTGTACATATCTCTCATTTCTTGTATTATTTTCCATTATGAATTACATGATATATGAATATGAAAAATTATTGATCATATTCCAAAAGAGCTATTTATTCATGTTATGCATTGTGGATATGAAGACAATTTATAATGGAGAAAATTTTGCTAATTCTACTTCTTTGATGAAAGAAGCTATTCATGTTATCAACTATGGATATGAAGACAAGTTGGAATGGAGAAAATATGTACAATAATTTGCATTTATACTTAACGAGGATTTTAATTGCATTTTATCCTTATCAACTAGGTTGGATGAAAAGTTCTATCTAAATTATCTATAAACACTTAATAAGAAAGTATCTACTTCAATTACATTAGATATTTTGTTATTCTATTGTATGTACATTATTCTATGCATGGATAATTGTATTAATAAGAGGGTATTTTAGCTATAGGATTAGCTAATAGAATGAAAGAGAAGTTGTAGGGAGAGGAAATAATGGGTCAAGAGAGATAAAGGGAAAACCAATAGAAAGTGATTAGCATGTCTCTGGTAGATAGAGCTATGTATCAAGTAAATGCTTTTAGGTTATTGTTGATAATAGTAATACTTTGAATTGTTGTGTTGATTGGTGATTTGAGCATCAAAAAATATTACAATTACACCTTCTACATAAATTAAAAATGCTTTCAAATCTGAAAAATCTAGTACATGTTTTCTTGCAACATACAAGACATAGATAATTAAAATACAACCAAATTAGCCATTCTAACAAATCACAGATGTAGAACCAAATTAGTCAAAATTTTCAAATTATACACACAAATGTTACTTAATATCTAATGACAATATTCTGCATAAATTGTACATAAAAGGAAAAGCTAGTGGCCTTGATGTACAAGTGAAAGAAAAAATGTGATAAATTTCTAAGTAACTTCAATAAATGAGAAGTACATATTTATACAAAAAAAATTAAAGTAAAACAGAGTGTTAATGGAATGAAATAAATTTCCACAATAAGAACAATTCAAAAATATTAATTGTAATTTTTATCTCCAATTTTTATTTGAGCTTGGCTTTTGTTTGCAATTTTACAACTTTTTTGCAACTTTGGCTCTTTTACCCAATTGACTCTACAATCATCCTAATTCATAGTAAATGGTCTCACAAGACCTAATTAACATAAAATGTCTTCCTCAAATGCTAAAATGACCTACTAAGATGCAATGGCCTTCAAATTTGAAAATGGAAGCTTAGGTGCTCTTGCACCAACATGTATGCTAAATGTGGGATCATAGACAAAGCACTAAAGTGTTTGACAAAATGCCTCAAAGAAATGTGGTCTCATGGACTGCAATAATTGCAGGATATACAAAAATTAGATCTATTGAAAAGGATTTAGAAACTTTCAAGGAAATGTAATTTGCAGGTTTAAAGCCAAACTCCGCAACCTTTTCCAACATCCTCTCTGCCTATTCCAAAATGGAAGCTTTGTAACAGGGTATGGAAATCCATCAAAGCATAATAGAAGGGGTATTTTCATCTAATATTATAGTTGTAAATTCTTTGGTTGACAATGACATGTATGCAAAATGTGGAAGCATAGAGAAAGCATTTGAAGTTTCTCAAAAAATGCCTGAAAGAGATGTCATCTCTTGGACTGCAATTATTGCTAGATATGCACAAAATGGATTTGTTGAAAACACTTTGGAAACTTTCAAGCAAATGCAATTGGCATGTATAAAGCCAAATTTCACAACCTTTGCCAGCATCTTTCCTACTTGTGCCAAAAAGGGGGCTTTGGAATAGGGTATGAACATCCTTCAAAGCATAAATAATAGAGGAATTTTATCAAATATTGTAGTTGCAACTTCCCTAGTAGACATGTATGCAAAATGTGGAAGCATAGACAAGGCATGTGAATTGTTTGACAAAATGCCTGAAAGAGATGCCATCTCATGGAATATGATGATTGTGGTATATGCACAAAATGGATTTGTTGAAAAGGCTTTAGAAACTTTCAATCAAATGCAATCAGCAGGTGTGAATCCAAATTCCACAACCTATGCCAACATCCTCCCTACTTGTGCCAAAATGGGAGCTTTGGAGGAAGGTATGAATATCCATCAGTGCATAATAGATGGGGGATTTTTGTTAGATATTATGGTTGGAAATGCTCTATTAGACATGTATACAAAATGTGGAAACATACACAAGGCATGTGAACTCTTTGATGGAATGCCTCAAAGAGATGTCATCTCATGGAATGCAATAATTGCAGGATATGCACAAAATGGATTTTGCAAGGATGCTCTCAATATATTTGTTGGTATAAATTTTTGTAAATCTGATTACTTAAAACTGAGATAGAAGATAGGTAAACCCACATTCCAACATGCTCACCTATTGAAAATGGCTGCCAGCATCAAAAAGATACCTACTCTAGTCTTATTTGAACTTTTCTATAAAAGATGCTTAACATCTGGTAACTAAATGCTTTATAATTGAGTAATATAAACTCAAATAGATACTTTCTAATCAATGAAATTTATTGAAGTGGAGCTTACACCAAAAACAAAATGATCTTTATATTGCCTCATATATTCAAACTGTATAATGAGAGTGCAACTAACTCTACAGTGAGGATGATAATTAAAATATACCTGAAAACAACCATAAAACCACTAGGAAACAAAACTGGTCTTTGCCAGAACATGTTTATATAAGCATCAAATGAATTTTTGAAGTCCAATAATAAAAATATTAGGAATACACATGTTGTTATCAATTTAAAAGAAATTGCATAAGCATACTCCAATATTATTTAAAACCATAAAAAATTAGAGAGCATATGACCTTAACTTGGAAATTCAAATGTGTGCATATGTTGGCAACATCAAAAGATACCATTAAACTAATCTTTATTGTAGAAGCTTTGATGTTCTCTTTTGCAAAATAAATCTATTGTAACAATCTTCTCAAATTTGTTTGCAACAAACTACTTCCAAAGAAGACATGTTATAAGAATATTTATTTTCTTTGAACTTGTAGAGGAGATAAAGAAGGGGAAAAAAGTATCAAATGCATCAAATCAACTCTATAAGGGAAACTCCCAGTATGATTTTAATTTGTGAGATTCAACCCCTAGATGAGACATTGATCAGAGAAACATTGGACAATTTGGATGCATTTGAAGGGAGATTGGAGTGGCTAAAAATGGTTTTTGGTTCAAATGTTGAGTTTCCATCGAAATGTGTGTGTGAGATTTTTTTGAATCACTCAAAGAGTCTGTGGGATGAACTTTTTGAAACACTATTTGTTAGTAGGATGAAATAAATTATAGCTAATGGATTTGAAAATCTGTGTGAGATAGTTAAGGTTGGTAAATACCTTGAAGCCATAGTTACATCTCTGGCAAGTTACAAAGATTTTGAAACCCATTTGCACAAATCAACTACTAGTGAGGGTTGGCTTGTCAAGAGAGGGGACCTAAAATGTGTCAATTTACCTTGGTTGATTTTTAGATTTATAATGACAAATGATGAAGACTGGTTTGGTCGCCTTAACGCTTATTTTGGAACTAAGGTTAGTCAAATAAAAGATACCATAGATGAGGGGTCCAAGAATATTTTGGAAGACCTCCTAAGTTTTCTTCATGCACATAAATCTCCTTCAAGGATAAATGATTTAGAACCTTATTTGCAAGAGTAGTTCTTCCATTTTATCTCAACATTGATTTTTGAGATTGAAGAACATCTTGCACATCTTTCAGAAGCTCTCTATCAAGAAATGAAAAATGAGGAGATGCCAGAAAAAATGAAGGAGACACTAGAATCGACAGTTATAGAGGAAAGGGCACTTTTCTTAGGAAGGCTTTTAGTTGCTCTCATTTTTCATTCAACTTCCCTTCCACTAGTTCTTGGTTCATCTCAGCTCTAGTTTGTCAAGAACAAAGCTTCAATTTCAAGGAAAGGATCTTCGACTTTCAAATATTTCAATACTGATTTTGATTACCCTCTTCTAGACAGTTCTGGAAGACAATACTAATGAGAGGGGTTGATTTGAAGCCTAAATCATAGGATAAAAATAACAACACCAAATTGAATAAACTAAGAAGAACTATGCTCAATCTTTGTATCAAAGCTAAGAGGTATCACTTGCAATGTATGCCAAGGTAGTGTCATGGGCTCTTCCAATGTATGACAAGGTATAGAACTTTTTGCTTCCAACCTTAGTTGCAAGCTTTAATTTTCATCAACTCTGGACTCTTTGAGGGATCCTCCTCTCACACAACTATTTGTACTTGTAGTTATTTTAGGATTAACATTTTGGGCTTACCCCACTCATCCATTTCTTTTTTTTTTTTCTTTGCTTTATTTTATTTTGTTAGCCTTGCTTCTAGGGGACATTTCCCTAATACTTTTCTATTGCAATAGGAGAACATTCCAATCTCACTAACCTATTCTTGGACACTCATGGTGATGTAAGCAAGGTGGTTGACACTTCCAAACTAGCACAAATGATCAAACAAGATCAGGAAACAACTCTCACATCACTATCCTACTTCCCTTTTCTCCAAAACTCACAACTAGAGGCTTGTAGCACACACAAACTGTCTTATCACAATATCTTTTGGAGAAGGCCATCTTAAAATCTTCTTGTCACCTTTTGATACTCACAACACATTTTGAAACAACTTATCAACATACTTCACAAGATTTCTTTGACACAAATTTGAAATCCTTAAGACTGCCCCTATTTTTAGGTCACCAAAAAGCCCAAATTTACAAAGGAGGTCCCTCCTAAACACCACACTATCACCCAAACTCAACAAAAAGTCATTAATTGTGTCTCAAAACAACCAAAACAATCACCATTTCTTAGATACTAGACTCCTAGAATGCTATTCCATAAAACACTCACTTTGGATATAAAACTCAAGGGTTTACTCAATCTCACATCACCCGGGATTATCAAAGTCCAAAAATGCATCCAACAGACTGTAAATGGCCTAAACAATCTGGTGCAGGAGCACCTACAACCATAATGAAAATTTTGATTTGGTAAAGTGTTTCAAGGTGAATTTGAGTGAGTCTAGTTTGGTAGAGGGGGTGTTCAAGTTTTGTTTGTATCAAATAAGGTTTAAAAGACCATTTTGTTATGTATTTAGGTGTTTGGGAGTCATTGGAGTTCAAATATGAAAAATTTCTCAAAACATGTAATGTTGTCGATGACAAGAAAGGTTGTCAAATTACAATTTTAGGAGAATATGAAAAGTCATGGTAGCTTAAAAGGTAGGTATGGGCATTGGGAAGTCAGAACTTGGATGGAAAATTTATTTAAAGGCCTAAGAAGTATCAAATAGAGGTTGTTAATCATTTTGTGAAGAATTCCAATATACAAACCAACATTGAAAGGTAGATTTCACTGTGTTTGTCATCTTTTCTTGCTGTGTACGGTCTTGTACAGGCACTTTATGATCTAGAACTTGTGATAATTTGTGGTGATATGTCTTAGCTTTCATTTCCATTTGTTTTGAGGGTACTCGGTTAATTTTTGTGAAAGAAACCTCCATTTTTCTTGGGACTACCTGTGACAAACCAGCAAGGTCTAAGTTTGAGTTTTAATTAATGTAAATCCATTCCTCCTACTATTGTTTGATGTTACTTAGAGGAATGGCATGTAAGATGTTAGTTTAGGTGTTCTAACAAGTTTGTAGTCAAAATAAAATGGTTGGGTGTCTATGGCGTGATGCCCTAGGGCTAGGTAAAGTCATTTTCATGAGAAATTGAGTTGTTGAGTGAGGGTTTTGGAGAAATGTTGAGAGAATGGTCTATGTAAGGGTTTATGCACTTTTCTAAATAGGAAAAAAAAGGGAAAACTAATATCATTGTGTGTAGGTTATATGTGGGGTGTTTGAAGCACTAGTTTGGTTGGGTAAGCACTGGAGTTACAATTTTCATTAAAACCCTTGTGTATTGCATGTAAATGGAGGGTTTCCTAGTTTGGCATTGTAGAAGCCTTGAATCAACAAACAAATTGTGGAGTCTTTATTGTTATTATATGCCTCTACTTCTAGGACACAAATTTTAGTTATGGGCCTGGTTTGAGTATAGTGCATCATAAGTTGCACTCAAGCATTTTTTGCTCATCTATGAAAGCTTAAGCAATGATGACTTATGTGGTGTTAAATATTATTTCTTCTTCAAACCAAGTTACCTCAATGTGATAAAAATGTCTTAATATCATTCAGGGTTGATCATAAGGGTGGTTGTAACATTTTCAAGGATTTCCTTCATTTTTAATACTACTATTCCATAACCATTGATCCCAAACTTCAAATTCCATGACAAACCACAATAGCCTTAGATTTCTTCTTAAAATATAGAGATGGACAATAGGAATGCAATCCAAGTCAAATTATTTTAGTCAAATTATTTGTATCAAGGCTTTCTTGATCAAAACTTTGGATCATATGTATTTGATCAAGTTCCTAGTTCAATCTCTCTCAGTGATCAAATCTCCTCTCATTTTTACTTTCGTTTTTAATCACTTAGTGTTCATCTAGAGGATAAGTAAAAAAAATCAATACAGTATCTCTTTTCTATTAGAAGTTACCAATTTTTGTTCTCTTCACTCTTCAATCTTCTCTTTTTGCCTCAAACTTTCTATTGCCTATATCTCTATTTTTACAGTCTTTATCAGTTGACTAGAGAAAAATGTATCTAAGAGAGAATCATTACACTCTAGAGGTCAACCAAAGGGATATTCTCATGGAAATCCTATATACAACCAACATTAACTCTTGAGATCCTAAGGTATGCAATTTGCTTCACCATACCTCGTTATCCAACAAATTAAAAATGAATTAAATATTGTTTCTTTTAGAATTATCTTTCATTTTCTCTTATTGGATAGCTTCTTTCATCCCAAATATATTAGTCTGATTCCAATAGCTTTGGTTCTGGTCTACTTTTCCCAACCTTCTACTCCATTCAAAAGTGAAACACTTGCCAAACAAGAATGACAAGGTGTCATTATATCCCATCCCTCATTCCATATCCATTTAATGTATAGATGAAATATTATTACATAGATGAAGTTGTATCAATGTACACTTATCATGATCTATTAATTTTTTTAACCTTGATGTGCTAAGCACTCCTCTCTAAAATTATATTATAAATTGATACAATCAGTGGTCTAGTTTCCCTAACTTATTGTCTAAAAACCCTAATGTATTTTTCTTCTTTTCTTATTGGCATTCATACTTTGGCTTCTCAATACTCAAAGTGTGAAAAAATGCAAAGAAAAAAGCCTAAGAGATGCTTATCTTTCCCATCAATGCAAGTAATTGCTAATTGAGATTTGACAAGCTCTTTCACATCGACACCAATTGGAAATTTAAGAGCCTTGTAATTTTCAATGTGAGTAAATTTCCCAATAACTTGAATGATAAATAGAGAGCTCTAATTAAGCAGCTATAGCCATCATGGAATCCATGATCCCAATATACAACATTAAAGACAAAACTCAACATAGGCTATGAGAAGAAAATATTACTTATTGTACCATGTAAGCATACATAACAGGATTTACCTCTCTTGGAAGAGTGCTAGATTCCCTTTCAAGTTGAATCACCCAATCCTCTCCTATAAAAATAGGGGAATCAGAAGTCTTTAGGTAGTTAAGAGCATATTTAAATAAGGTTTGATCTAACTCATGCATTCAGATCACTACAACTTGAGACATCAAGCACACACATTTAGAACTCACACATCAAGTCACTGCAACCTAAGACATCAAACACCTCCAATCTAGTGTTCATAGATTATCCGTTATCACATATGAAGAATGCAAGTGTTCATAGATTATCTATTATCCATTTTGGTAGGCTACTTTGACTTTCACTTCTCCATTTTAGCGGGACGAAGGTTTTAGAGTATGTTTATTAAATTGAAAATTTTAGTGGGCTACCTTGAAAATACTCCAATATTTTAGCGGGCTATGCCTATAGGTTTTAGATTATGTTTATTAAAATGAAAATTATAGCAAGATTTTAATAAAGAGCAAATTTTGATTTTTAATTTTTCCTTCTCCTTAACATTTATGTTATAGTGTAATTTTTTATAATTAAATTATAACATAAATGCTAGTGCAATTTTTCAATTCTTTAATTCTTTTTATTGTACAGTCTTTTTAAATTTAAATTTTATAATTTTATAATTTTTATCCTTTGTTTTAATATTTTGCAATTGGCTTAAATTTATTCAACTTGGTTTTTATTCTCTTTTTTGTCTCTCTTTTCTTATCTATTGTCTTTTCTTCCCCCTTTTATTTCCCCCTTTTTTCTTATGTTGTGTTGTATTTTCTATGTCCTTGTTTTTCTTCCTTTTAATTGGTTTCATTAATTTGTTACTTCTTTGTCTCCCTGTTGTTCTTTATTTATCTTAATTTTTAAATATTATTTGTCTTGTCTTCTTTGATCTTAATTTGTTGCAGCCTTCCCTTCTCCCTCCTTTCTCCTTCCCCTCTGGTTTTCCTATTTAGGTTGTTCTTGGTCTGCAACAAAATACTTTTCTCCTTGAGCTCTTTCATCTTGATGATGGATCACGGAGTGTGATCCAAAACATTGATGCAAAAAACTCTAACACAATCTAATCTAGAAATGTATGCAAGATTAATTGATATGGATTGTGGAAACTTGATCTCATTAACATTTTGACATGTTATATATATATATATATATATATATATATATATATATATATATATATATATATATATTACTAGCAATTTCTCCTTGGTGTGCAATAGGTACGCCGAAGAGGTATGAAAGGTCAATTAGAGAAAATTTTGGTGTATTTTTTCAGACATATGTGTACTACATGAGGTCAATTGGTAGGTCATTTAGCAAATAATGTTGTTTATGTAACAAAGGTCTCAATTGGAAGGCTATGATTGAAAATAAGGTCTTGACGATGGTTTTATCTAGTATGTTTATTAAAATGAAAATTATGGCCAAGATTTTAATAATGAGCACATTTATTTAGTCATTTTTATTTGTCTAATATTAGTCATTTATTTAGTCATTTTTATTTGTTTGATATTAGCCATTTATTTAGTCATTTAGTTGTGATTTTACCCGATGACCAAATTAGTCACTTATAAATAACCAAATTAGTCATTTATTTTCCAAATACTACTAGTGTTAGTCACGTGACTAAAATTTTTAGGCATGTAGTCATTTATTTTCCAAATTATACTAGTGATATGTTGTGTTTATCATTCTCATCATCTGTATTTAAGTTGACACATTTGAACACTTCATTTGAAACATTTAAATTCAAAAACCTTCTACTACTCTCTACTAGTGGGAGTTACAA
The DNA here is from genome assembly GCA_007258455.2 of Sequoia sempervirens. Taxonomy (NCBI): domain Eukaryota; kingdom Viridiplantae; phylum Streptophyta; class Pinopsida; order Cupressales; family Cupressaceae; genus Sequoia; species Sequoia sempervirens. Next base: position 37,245,316 of record VDFB02000007.1, on the reverse strand, counting down.
TAGCATGTGGCTTGTTTCTTGGGCTCCAATATCCCTTTCTATCAGTGTTTCAGTGAGAATCCTTTTTGTAATATTTTGTTGCTAAATCATCAAGATCTTGTAGATTTGCAAGCTACAATAACATTTGATGGTAGGTTTTAGATCTTCTTTTTTCCTTCACTACATACTTTGTAATATATTTTACTATAGCATGCTTTGACGTAACAGGCTGCCAATCAATATTTTCTCTCCATAACTGTACTATGTAACGATTGTATGAATTAACTCTATCATCATTTCTAAATGTGTCAAATTTCATCTCACCGCTCTCTAAATATTTATATATTTTAGATTCTTGATTTTGAGGCCATAGTGCATTATACCTATATATTTTACAAAGGTAATTTTTTGTTAAATCGAGCAATATATTAAGGAAGAAAATATTTACATAGAAATTGGAAGAAAATGATAATGGAGAATTTACCTACAAACTAATTTTCCTCGGGTTTTTTCTATAGACATGCACCCTCTTTACACATTGTGTGTCTTTGTACAGTGTTCAAAATTTCTTCGTAGTCTTCCTAGAAATCATTTTTCTCCAAATGTCTTGTTTTTTTCAAACATGGGTGTAGAGAGAAATTTCGGTATGCTTGCTTGGTAAGGTCATTTCAGTTAATCTCTTTAGTCAAATTTGGCGAATTATCTATATTTGAGAGAATATTTATTTTTGTAAAAATCCATAATTATACCTGAATGTTGTGGTGGTGTGCATCTTCATGCGGGTTACATGAATGAACTAAATCATAGAGATATTCTATAACTTTTATCATTTGATATTCATTATTATAATCAATTGTGTCCATATTTGGTGCTCCATATAACCATATAAAACCATGCACATGTGTGAATCCTCTATGTTGCCACTTATGTCGGCACTAGTAGTCCTTAACATTCATACCCTTCTGAAGGATCTCTTTTTGAAAATAGTGCTACATAAGTGGATGTATTGGGAAACGATGTGTGGGTTATCAATTACATTTTGTTTCCACCAAATTTGTGCTTCTCATGGATTGGTTGGTTGTGTCTCAGACAAAATCTAGCCAATACAAGTCAATTGTGCTCAAGGTGAAGAAGATTGTAGGTGTTCCAATTTGGTGAAGCATGTCTATTAGTTCTACTTGATACTTGGTCCAGTAGGATCTTGTTCCCCTTAAAGTGGTACCAAATTGCATTAATCTATCTGCTAGGTTGGATTGTAGCATATTCTCCATATGTTCATGCAATTCATGTATGGTCATTGGGATTTCAAGTAGACTTCTTTTAACACAAATTATTTTGGAGGTATGTTCTTGATGCCTCGTGATCATATTCATCATATAATAGTGGAACCTTTGATGTTTTCCAAATCTATTGTATCTATATCAAAAGAGGTGCTTCAAAAACTCATGTAGATGAACCCTTCTTAAATGTGGTTCCAACCAATCACATTTTCCATCAAAAAATAAAGACGGGAGTTCCATGTCAAGCAAACCCGGTGTAGTATATTCATTTATGGGAGACACACCGATTTTTGGCCAATCAATCATCATTGTTGGGTCTATATGAGGAGTTTTTACCCATGCATGAATCAACTCCATTTCTTTATGTGCATTTGGTAGTTTAGATGCCATTGATGTTGTGTGCTCAATTATGTTTCCATCATATGTCTCCATAAGGGGGCCCACAAAAATAATTTCATTTATGTCAGAGTCAAACTCCATATGGATAGTTCTCAAAACATTAAATATATTGTGATATGAATTTTGTTCTATATTGTTAAGAGTGTTTTCATCGATAATGACATTGGAGTAAAAATTTTCATGCTCTATTTTGTATCACAGTGCTATGTACACACAGACCTTGTTTACTGTAAAATTATAGTTTGTTCTACATTGATCCTTTCTCTAAACTATAATTAGTGGAGTATCTTTGAGTAAATGAGGCAATTTCTTCACCACATTTTCAATATTTTGAGGAAAGCTTATTGTGTACCCTTTGTATTTGAATTGACCACCAATTGCATGTGTGACTTGCAAAATTGGGGTCACACATGCAATTAACATTTCTTCAACTTGAGTAAGGTTTGCTAGTTCTATTGGTTGTGGACCAAGATCCATGTTATTTTCAAGTGAAAATCTATGGTTTCCTTTTTCTAGTCTACACCTATTACAAATAGGCTCCTGAGGAGTACGGTAGACATTTATTCCAACATAACTTTCCTAGAAAATATAACACATGCTTGGTGATGCCAACCTCTCTAATCTATTACGAAACACCATTTGAAATCTAATAAAATCCTTCTCCAAAGATCCATTTGCATTCATTTCATCATTTTGATTTCAATTCTCAGGTGTTTATGCAACAAAATCTACTAACCTAGAGTCTTCTTCTTCTATGTTCCTTAGGCCAGCTTCTTCATTCACGTTAGTTTCAACATTTGCATCATGTCTTATTTCTTCTATGCGATCCACATGTGGAATATGATGTACATCTTGTTTTGTTGTGTATTTTTCTAAAAGCATTGCTTCAGATGTGCGTTGACATGTATTTCTATGTGCATTTGAGAATTGTGGGTTGTCCTCTTGCCTTTCTTGTCCTTGGGAATGTGACTGTACATTCAGGATTTCTTTGATCTCTGCTTCTATCAACATTCTCTTCTAAATTTTTTTGACATTGTAACTATTCAATTGTGATATTTGCTCTTCATTTTTCATTTCTTTCTCAATCGGCCTTTGACATTTCTTCAATACGATATCTACGATCATTAGAGAAAATTTACATAAAAAATGGGCCTCCTAAGGATGACATCATTAGATTTTTAAGTTATCAAAAATCAACTAAAAAATGACATCAACCTGTATGATGACATCATCCAAAATAAAAATAAAATTATTTATTTTATAAAATAAAACTTTCTTAAAATTATGAATTAACTCATGATGGTTAATTTAACTCTACATATCCTATTCTATCTCATTCATCTTTCTAAATATAAAATATTCTTTTTGCTTTTTAGATTTATATTTTTAAGTTCTATTAAGTTCTATTATAGAAATTTTTATATTTTCAAAAAAACATTTTTACTCTTTAAGAAAAAAATATAAAAAATATTTTCAAAAATATTTAAAAATCATAAAAATCATTTATGAAGTGTTGCAAAAATAAAAAATTTCATCCAGCCATGCTTGTTGCATGTTGCACTTTGCTAAAATCAACTCTTATATTTCCTTGTATTTTGCAGAGATCAAATAAAATAATATGAAATTTCCTTTTATTTCCTTCTATAATATGAAATTTGATTTAATATATAAAATAAAATATACTTTACCACTATTTACATTGAGAGGCACTCTACAATCTTCGTGTAAATATATAGCAAAAATAAAACTAGCATACATATACTAAATATTAATATATATAAAATACGCCAAGAGTTATCATATTAGAGGCGTTATTGCACTGTTGTTAGAAGTATTACTAATTTTAATTTTTATATTATAAAATTAATTAGGGTTTGTATTAGGGTTAATGCCAGTGCTACTTTTAAAATAGGGTTAGTGTAAAATTTTGTTTACAATTATTAAATAGATATCTTAAAAAATGCTTACATCTTCATTTACATTCATTTCAAAAGTTATATATATATATATAATTTCATTATATTTTGCATCATTGTTTATTTCAATTCACATATATAAGGGTAGATATTAAAATTTAGTGGAATTCTTCTCCAAATTTATAACTTAATTTTTTATTATGGTAGCTTTGTAAGTATTGATTTTACTTTTTTATAAAGATTAACTTAAAACCATACCAACTTGTATATAGCAAAACATAACATCAATATAAAACATTTCCATTTAACTAGAACACAAATACTTTGAAGTTGTTAAAAAAGAAATAGTTTGACTTAATTAAACATTTATACACTAATAATAACTTTTAAACAATATTAAAAAAATATTTTCAAATTTGAATTTAGTCATAGATTGCAAACATTTGTCAAATAATATTTCAAAAATTCTTTTAGTTAGTTAACCATTTGTGCATTGGTAATTGTCCATTATCACTATCATGAATAATAGTTCAAACTTTAATTGTCACATTGGACTTAACGACATTCAATGTAGGAATCCCATAGTGTGAATGTAACAACCTGAATGATGGTATGACCTAATGCACCATGAATATGATGGATTAGTTGAACTTTAAAGTAGCAAGCAATCATTCCCCAGGTGGTCCCGTGTGATAACTAATCTATGATTACCCCTTTAGAAATCTCATGAATTTCATATTGAGTTCATTAGATAGAGTGTGTTTTTTAATGGTCACTGTTGGCTTAATAGTGACCTTCCAAATGCATCCTGTAAGGTAAAGATCTTGAACCTCATGGTATAGACGAACCGACCGGTCACAAAAATCTACAATTTCAATATGAAAATTGTTAAATTTTACATCTAAGTTCATTTTCACCTTTGATTCGTAGAGAAAGACAAAGTACATAGCATAATTATCATTTTTTTTACTAGATTTTTGTCTATTATTGTTAATTCTATTGACCATCTTCTCTCTCAACCAATAACGGACACTCAACTCCTCTATATGAAGGAGGACATTGAATGAAAGATAGTAGTGATAGTTGGACAACCAACTGGACACCCATGATGTATTCACATTATGTGACATCTTCCTCACCTGTAGGAAAATCATTATTTGCTTTGGCATTAGTATTAAATAGGAGAAAATATGTATTTTCCAAATTATGAGGAAATTGCATTTAAGAGAAAACAAACATTAAAATAATAAAAAGTACACGACAAAAGATTCTTTTGATATTGTAGTTTGTAGATCATTTTGATTACTTTCTTCCACAACATTTTCCATGACCTATAAGAAAATCCATTGAGATTAATATTTGTTTATAACCTTCTAAAAAACCATATGAACCATAATCATAAACCTTGCCCTAATTAAAATCTAACCTAATCCTAAGTCTACTAATATGAAATCACATGATTTTTTTCTTTTAAGATCTAAGGAATGCATTCCATTAAATTATAAATAACATGTGAAATTAAATTATATATATTAAAATAAAATCTATTATATTTTCATCCTCTATTATGGTAGTATAGTAATAATTAAATATGTGAAATAATCAAGTAGAGATAAGTATTATAGTAATAATTATATGTGAAATAATTAAGTAGAGATAAGTATTAGTTATCATGTAGGAATATGTTTGATGTTATAGTTGCAAGTGCCTTGGTAGACATGTATGAAAAATGTGGAAGCATAGATAGGGCACATGAACTGTTTGTTAGATTTCCTCAAAGAAATGTGGTCTAACTAGCTACAACATCTGCAGGATATGCACAAAATGGATTTGTTGGAAAGGCCTTCAAAATTCTTAAGCACATGCAACTAGCAAGAGTAAACCTAAGGAAGCCTTCAAAACTCTTAAAGCTAATGTAATTGACATGCAAAATGTGGAAGTAAGGAAACGACACATGAATTGATTGACAAAATGCCTCCAAGAAATGTGGGTGCTTAGACAAAGTGAGAGAACTATTTGACACAGTGCCTCAAAGAAATGTGGACGCATAGAGAAGGAACAAGAACTATTTGATAGCGTGCACTCAAGAAATTTGGACGCATAGACAAGGCACAAGAAGTATGAAGGAAACTTCTATTGATTGTGAAGATTGCATACTCATCATAGATTAATACATATACTCGGTAGATTGATACAATCCAAGTTGAGATTCAACATTTACAATATTATGAAGAACATCCCATTTAACACAATATAGACTTGAGTGTACTGTTGAGAGAGTAGAGTTTGGAACCAAGCAATAGGAAAAATTAATGCTCATAATTTGTCTAATTAAAGTTGTACTAAACAAAGACATGCTAACTTAAAAAAAGAACATATTTAAATTTTTGCTTTGGGATTTTTTGCATTGTTTGATGGGTTTTAAGTAGTCCTCAATATCTGGAGAATGAAATACAAAAGACTGGGTGTTAACCCCCACTCCTTCCCAAACAAAATTGAATTAAACTGTGTCAAGATGTTGGTCAAAGAAGATACAATAGGGAAATTGTCTTCAACTTGGAGAGGAGAAAGCCAAGCACTTTCCCTTTTATGGACTTGCAACAAAACCATAATATTCTCTTTTCACCCTACTACAAAACTCAATGTCTATGAATGATTTTGGTCTCTGTCATTGGAAAACGGTTTACCACAAAGATGTTATTTTTGGTCAAACTAGCCATGGGATTTGAATAAATGAAAATACAAAAGACAGAAGGAGTTCCCTAAAACATGATTACTTCAATTTCATGACCAAAATCTGACAAAATAGTGAAGTCTTAAGAATTTTATCAAGATATTAAGTTTATGCTTCTATTTCTAAAGCTTTAAACAACACAATTTGTTTCAAGTTTGATTTACTGTATTTGTTTTTCTCAAAAAATTATGAATTTTCAAAATGAAATTACTGATGTAGTTTGTTTTTCTCCAAAAATTATGGATTTTCAAAATGCAATTACTGATGTAGTTTGCAAATTATTTTGTATTGAAATGGTTAGGCTCTACTTATATTATTTTTTTGGTCCCCTTTACCTTGTGTACCTCGTGTGCCTCTAACAATGGTATTGCCATTGTCAAGTTTTAGAGTCTAAACTTTTGAGCTTTGTAAAATATCAAATTCTAACTATTTATGATAGAAAATAGACATAACTTTGTTACAGTTGTGATCTTTTAATTTATTTTTACTCCTTTTGCACATATTGGTACAAACAATGGATAATTTAGTTATAGTGTTTCATACTGCTCCAATTGGCCAAGAACAGAGAAGTGGGCCTTACTAGAAGATTCTATGAACATCTAGATTCTTTGAAATTCATTTGTAATTGAAGTTGAAACTATAAAAAAAAATATTGTGATTTGTAGGAAGGGTTTTGCAGCCATGCATTTGAGGGAAGTCTAAGTATTGGTATTAATGCAATTGGTAGATTTTAGGGTAGTGGCCTCATGGTTTTAAATGTGTTTGGATACCAATTTTCAATGCAAGATTGTCTATGGAGGCCTCAATGAGGAAGTAAACCTTGTAATTGACATTTGGAGATAGTGGCTTGATGCTATTTGATACCACTCTTCTAGAGTTTTTTACCCATGTTGGTTTTTTCCTAGGTCAATCTTTGTTGTTCTTTAATACATGCTATTTTTTATCTCTTCCTACTGTATAATAGCTTCCTATGTTGTCTTGAAGAGTTAACTTCATTTCTAGCACTACCATATGCAAGTTTTACTTCTAAAGCAAGTTAATTAGCCTTTTACTGATTGCAATCTTTATATTCATTTTTTATAGTTCAAGGAGTGGAATATCCATCTTGATTTTGGATTAGATTGGTATCTAAGTTGAGTTTTATTTGTTCTGTGGTGTGTGTTTGTAGTTTTTAACTTTTTAGTTTTATAGTTTTATACTCATCACTGGATCAAATAATGCAAAAAAGGAATGTTCTTTGCTTCATTTTCAAGTATAGATAATTAAAAGGTAGGGGAAACATCCTAAAAGAATGGAATTTAGAGGAGTTAAAAAAAATTCGGTAGTGAAGAAGGATTCAACAAATTGGAAGAAAATGTTGCTAACATCTATCAATCTTTAGGAAGTCTTGACAAAATGGAAAAAGTGTGAAGGTTGGACAATGAGCACCGTTTGGAATCTAGGATAGGATTTCCTTCCATTTTCACTTTTATGTATTGGCCAAATTCAGTAGCCTTGGGTTTTGACCTAATGATCATACTTAAGAGTAAACTATACCTTTCTTATATGCTTTTGCTCGGAGTCATCCAATTATGTAATTATAGGAGTAATGCAATAACATTACAACACCATATTTTGTTGGGATTAATTTAATTATATTGTAATATCATGTAATGTTCAAATTTTGTATCCCTGGGTATCAACCATAGTTCCAAGTCATAAGTTTGGCAGGGCCATTTTTAGCTTTGGTTCATAAACAAATACTGACAAGGACCTATAAAGAAGGAAAATCAAATTGGGAAAAATTCAATTTAAAACACCTAAAAATGACTAAAAGAACCAAATTGGAGTGCTCGATGCCATGAAGCATATTTTTCTCAACAAAATCCACCTGCACTTGGTTACAAATGCTTTTATGAAGAACAAGGTTTGTGATGAGGATTTGTGGTTGGTGATCAAAGTGGAGGAGAAACTTATAGTGAAAATTACATACAATGTGTTAGTGATTTTGTTCCAACCTTTTTCATGTTATTTCTTGTGGTGTAGTTCAATCTTCAGAGAGGTTATATCCTCTATAACTAATGGTTTAAATATGGTCTTCTTGGATAGTATTTTAACTAGGATTTATGTTTTAGACAAAAAAAATTAAATTGACTATTGATTGTAGTTTTGATGTTTATACTTCAACAAATGTTGATGATAGTCAAATGATAAACAATGTCAGCTCAGGCTTGTTGAATTTATTTAAAAGTTCAGATTTTATTTCTACAACTTGTTGTAAGGTTGCTAGACTAATAATTTGATCCTGTATGTTTTTTTTGTTTTCTTAATAATTAACCTCCCTCATATTTTATAGAAAAAATCAATACCTCCCAAAGGGACTAGGTTGATGTCACTCAAGAGTAAAAAAGATTGAGTGTAAGTTTTGAGATTTTTATAGTGCATTTATTTGAGCAAACAAAAATTTGGCTCATTGAGAGGCCATTGAAATTGAATCACTGGAGCTACTAAATGAGGCCAAAGACAATCCCTTATGTGAATTTGATATAGTAGCTCTTGCCTAGGCAACTTAGCAAAATGTAATCAGGGAAGAAGGATATATTTTGTTTTTTGTGGAAAATTGGATATTGATCCAGTTGATTTACATATGATAAAGTGTTGATTTACATATGATAAAGTGTTAGTGATTTTGTGAATAGATGCTCTCGAAGTAAATTTTCAACCCAATTTTAACTCACCCTTCAATCGTAAATCTTATGTATTGTTTGATTCCCCACAAATGAATCCTAAGTCTGGGGGGAAAAAAAGAGAGGTTGTCTTTAAGATTATTTCTATAAAAATTTCCTTGCTTGGAGTTGAATTGATATTATTTGGTCCCTCCTACATCATGTGTGTATTCTTTAAGCTCAATCCATCTATATTTTCAAATTATAGTCTCAAAATACAACAATCCTATTTCTGTTAATTTTTTTTCTACTTTGATTTCATTAGCTATAAAACTCCACACCATAAAGAAAATAAAATTTTCTGCAAGAATTTACTCTAAACTATACCTTTATAAATTATAGTCTCAAAATGCAATGTTCCCATTTAAATTAAAAAAAAATCCCTAGGATTTAATTAGCTATAAACCTCGGCCCCAACAAATAAAGAAAATTAAATTTCCTAGAACAATATTCTCTACACTTTTGCTTGATATAACATGATTGAAATTTCTAGAGAGAATTTTTTTCATAATTTAAACACTTCATGAGATTTACCATTAAACAATTTTAAAATCTATCTGGAATTTCAATGTTTATATTTTTGAATTTAGGATGATTTATGGGCTATAGAGCTTTAAATTCAACCATTATTTTTCTAGAATTTCTTTTTTATCAATCTATCATATATTCCTATAAATTGTACTTCAAAGGCAATATGTCCTTAACTATTCGAGTTGAAATGGAACAAATTTAGCTAAAACTGATAATCTACATTGATGAATTGTTGATTTATTGCATATATTTAGCTTTTTTGGTCTTCATAAATATGATTAGAAAATATAAGAGGTATTTTTACTTTGATGAACATGGGGCAGGACTATTTGCGTACAGTATTAGTGTGGATCATTATCAAGGTTTGCCTCGCTCCCCAAATCAAGTTAATCATATGGCATACTCTTAGGTTTTAATTCTCACTCGGTTATCACTTATCACACAAAAGAACTAGACATAAGCACTGCTCCATGCACTTGTGATGGAGCTTTGGAAGATCCTAAGGAACCATATTGGTATAGGGTACTTTACAAAGGAGAAAAATATAGTAAAGGTATTTACATATGGAAATTCTAGTGGTAGTATGTGTGTGCCCATGTAACACCCCGCCACACAACCCTAGGGAAAGTGGTGAGTTACTAGTCAAATGCGATAAATTTTTTTTTGTTTAAGTATAATTAACAAGTAAGTTCATTACGTATTGCCAACATTCCCTAAGGTTACGAGACTGAGTTTACTTCAATCCAAACATGAACATGAAATAAAACCATTACATAAAATTGTTTAACAATTAATTGCTTATACATTCCATGCATTATAAAATTAAATCAGAGACATAAGAATTCCATGTGGTCCCAATATTATACTTTACAATATGGTTACAACACTCATTCCCTGAATGAGATACTTCCAAAATATAAGGATTACAATTACAACTTCCACCTCGCTACAAAGAGGGGTATAAAATTACATTAATAACTGAAAGAATAAAGTATGAAGAACCGGATCCCACAAGCTCTCCATCTAGAAATCTCATCCATACAAACAAAAGCCGACCCAACGGATTAAGGTGCACCTTCCACCCAACCATGTGATACCCGAAGGATGACCCCCCGTGCTAGGAGATAGTAACAAGGATTCCTAGGCAAGACCTTCTACCTCTAGACATAGACTACACAAAACTGATATGAAATAAATACAAGTACCACATCACATGAACTGAACAGTCATACGAACAACTCTAGTATGACTCTCACACCATTGACATAAGTCACATTTCTTCCAGACATAAAATAGATCGAGAATGTCACAAAGACCAAATACAAACTGTTGACTTAGAAAGAGTGTCATCACATAGCTCATCAAGGGATATCCTTTGGGAATCTTCCTAGGCTCCGGCCCCCACCATGGGTTATCCTGGTGGCCTCTACCGAAATCCTAGCACCCATGCTCACTCATGCAGAATCAAATACCTCTCGTGAAGACAAGATAGATGACCTTGCCATTCCAAGCCTTCTCGTCTCATCCCAAGTCTAGACAAGCCCTTGGGTCCATGAACAAGGCATAATTAATCTTGTTTAATGTTTGATGCAACCTAAGCTTCTAAATGTTTATTATGTTATCACTGAATTAACCAACTTGCAAAGAGTTTCCTGACACCACTTTGTGTGTCGGCCCCCATTGTAAGCCACTCCTCTAAGACAACTCATGGAGTAAATCCACACTCAAGGGTACACAAGTGCGACCTAAGGAGAATGACTCCTATACAAGACCTCAAGTCCTCACATCCTGTTCTCAATAACCAGGTTAAAGTTGGATAAGATTTGATGCACTACCCAAAGAATCCAAAGGTTGACTATCAAAATGACAACCCAAAACAATAAACGAACCCCTATCTGGAAGACTTCAAAACATTTACTCTATTAATTCTCACAACATCGAGAAAGAACAAATAAACACTAAAAGCATTTCGAGCAATTAAATAAGCCAATGTTCGGATTTCCTAAATCCAGTCAATCACAGTTTTCATTACTTGCATTTATCCAATCAAATACACCAATTTCTTTTTACGACATTGAAATATTTAAAAATCAATCATTTACTCTAAGTTTCACAATTAAATTCCATAATCAAAGCATTATAATAAATAAAGTCATTTGATTAAAATAAATCAATCATTAACTCTATGTTTAGCAATTATATTCATAATCAAATTATTTTAACAAATAAACATTTAGTTAAAAATCAAATAGTCTTTATTTCAACTTAGAATTAATTAATTAATTAAAAACTCATCATACAATATACATTAAATATATAAAAACATAAAAAATATATTCAATGTATATACTATGATATATTTATTTATTTAAATATATATATATATATAAAATATACATATATACATTATATATACATATACACATAAAATGTATATGATATATATACATAAGTATATATATAATATATATATATAAATAAATTATTATTTAAATAAATTTTTTTTAATTCAAGGGGTAAACGCTTTTGACCGGAGCTATGAACCGGATACAACCATTCAACAATACCACCCCAACGAGGTTTGAACCTTGGTGGCAAGAACAACAATGCCACCTATAAACCATCACACCATGCCAATACCAGCATTATTTAAATAAATATTATTTAAATATTAAAATAATATTATATATTATTATATAATAATATTAATATAATATTAAATAATATATATAAAAATAAAAATAAAAAATAAAACAAAAAAATGAAATTTGAATTTCGTTTTGAAAAACGCGATGCCCTAATGGGTGTAGCCCCTCCCATATGGGAGTGGCCCGACTGCCACGCAGCCTCCCCCATATGGGTGGTGTTGTGTGGGCAGCGGCGCTGCTTCCACACAGTGCCTCCCATGGGGGGTGCTGCGTGGGAGCAGCACCTCCCACATGGGCGGTGTGGGGGTGCAGGGCTTCGGCCCTGCCATCCATGCCATTAAATATTTTTTTCCCATTTATAAAAAAAAATGTTTCAACAAAAATGACGAAAACACAGGGGTGCATGTTTTAAAAGCCCCAAATTTTTTTGAAACAAATACTTTTTAAAAGAACACAGTGTATATATTTATAAATATATCTGTGTATTCATATGCATAGGTATATTTACAAATATATATATACCCAAATTTTCCATTTACAGTGATATTGTGAAAATGAACAACAAATTTGCAACAACGGAAATAAATTTGCTCAAACAACAAAAGGGTTTAAAGATTTAGTTGAAATAGAGATTTTCTTTTGGTTTTCTTCCTATTTCCATTGTGTAAATTCTTGTTTTGGTTTTCTTTCTCAAATCTAACCACAGTTTGCAAGTTTGAATGCATTTTTAATGGATTTTTCTTGAATTTAAAACAACATTTCTAGATTTAAAGCTTTTCCAAAATGAAACAAGAAAAGAGAAGAAAGAAAAGAATGAACCTGGTGTTTTCTCCCCAAGTTTGAAGCCTTCAACAATGGTGGTTTCAATCTCTCCTTCAACTCCAAAATCAGCCCCAACAAAGCTCTCCACCAAAACCAAAAAATTGAAAACAAAATGAAGTTTCATTTCTTTACATAGGGCTTTCCCTAAATTTGGCAAAACCCTAAAATATCCCACTCACTAAATTTTATAAAACATTTGGAGGATATTTACATTTTAAATTTTTAAAACAATTTACTTTCAAAATCCTATTTCATGCATTTCAAAATTTCATTTAAAACCAAAAATCTCAAAGTTGCAAGAATATGTTTTATTCAAAATCTCCAAAATGTGAAATTTAAACACATTTCTATTTTATTATCATTTAACTTAAATATCTAATATGATTTCCATTTTCATTATAAATCTAAATCTAAATATACAATAATGGCAAAATAACTATTTCATTTAATTTATCACCATTAACCTAGTTAATCAATAAACTAAAAAAAATGATTTTATTAATTAAATCAAAATAACCAATGGAATAAATTGCATTTCAACATTGAAACTAAATATGTTAAATCATCATTTAAATCATATCTACCATTTAATAACCACTAAAATAAGGAAAGAAATAGTTAACCAGAGAGGAAAGAACCAAATCAAACCCACTAAACGTGACAACAACTATGACTAGGGTGACGACTTGGCACGGGAAACCTAGCTACTATCTTCCAATCAATTACCATTGGTCAATGGACACGCTCAAACTTGTGAAGTCAGGTGGAGTTGATGTCTTGTACTTGTCAACCTACGAGCAAAAAGTATGTTGAATGTGCAATATACATATATATATATATAATAAGACACACCGTGAAGCGGAAATCTCAAAAACCGTAGGGCGCTTGTAAGCGAGTGATACAATCCCATCCCCTTCACCAATACAGATTTTAATACTGACGAGTCTAATAGTCAACAATATAATTAAACCATAAAGCATTTTAATTTAAACAATTGTTACGCTAATTCAAAACATGCCATGATGATAACATATAATTAAAATCCCATCATATCAAAATACAATGTTTACATCGCTTAACAAATAGCGGTCCAAAAGTAGCCAAGTATCAAAGTCAGAGTGCTAACAGAAATGAAGCATACATAAAAACACTAATCAATCAAATGAGCAAAATGGAGGGGTGATACATCCTCCCCCCTAGGGTCAGGCTTACTCCTAGAAGCCTGCAAATAAATAGGGATAAAGCTCCCTCATCCTAGCTGCATCCTCCCAAGTGGATGACGTGTCATCGCTAGGATCCCACTAGACCCTAACCTGATCAATATCTCACCCTTGAAGAGCAAGCGTTCTGCGCTCCACCACGGCCACGAGCTCCAAAGCCAGCTACCCGTCCTCTACCTGTAATGCATTCCAATCAAGTACATGAGAAATGTCTGGATGATATGGCCAAAGAACTAAAACATGAAAAACATCATGAATACGCAAGAGACTGGCGGTAACACGAGATGGTAAGCAATTGGACCAATCTTCTTGAGTATCTCGAAGGGTCCGACGAAGCGAGGCGCCAACTTAGAGCCCTTCCCATAATGGATGGGACTCTTTCGTGGACACACCCGCAAGAAGACTCTATTGCCCACTGAAAACTGATGATCTACTCTATGTACATCTGTATACTTCTTCTACCTATCCTGTGCTGCCACCAAGTGCTCTCTGATCCTGACCACCTATTGCTCCATATCCTGTAACATCTCAGGACCCAAAGTAACTCTGTCCTCAAGTCAATCCCAACTCAAGGGAGTACGACATGGTCACCCATACAATGCATGGAATGGAGGCATGCCGATAGAACTCAAAAAACCATTATTATAGGCAAACTCTACCAAATAGAGATAGTCTTCCCATCATGTCTGTTGGTCTATTACATACATACGTAACGTATCCTCAAGGATTTGATTGACCAGTCTATCTATTTGTCTCTAGGTGGTAAGCTGAACTGAAGTTCAACTGTGTCCCCATCGCATGTTGTAATGAAGTCCAAAGAGTTGAGGTGAACATTGGATCCCTGTTAGAAATAATCCAATGCGGAATGCCATGTAACCTCACTATATCCTCCATGAACACTCTAGCTACGGATGATACAGTATAAGAAGAGCGAATAGGTGAGAAGTGTGCCACCTTTGTCAACCTATCAACTATTACCATAATAGCATCATGTCGTCTCGAAGAGTTGGGTAAACCAACAATGAAATCCAATGAGATGATGTCCCACTTCCACTCTGGTACCAAATGTGGTTGTAAAAGCCCTACTGGATGCTATTGTTCAGCCTTCACCCGCTGACACTCAAAACATCGCGACACATAATCTGCAACATTGCATTTCATCCCTAGCCAAAAGTACAACTGACGCAGATCTGCATACATCTTCTTCACCCCAGGATGGGCTGAATAAGGCGCTTGATGTGCTTCAATCATGACCAAGGTGCGAAGATCTCCTGAAGAAGGAACGTATATGCATCGCATGTGCCTCAATACCTCATCTGAATCCATAGAATAACCTGAATATCTGCCCTCAAGGGGTTTTCCTCCCTCAATCTCTATCCTAACCTCCTGATACTAGCTATCCAATGGAAGGGAAGAGAGAATCTGACTCCACAAATCCACAACAAGAGTCAACTCAGATATCTCATGTCTCCTCCTACTGAGAGAATCTGCTACAACATTGTCTTTCCCCTGGATATACTTCACCTCAAAGTCATATTCGTAGAGAAACTCCATCCAACGCCTTTGCCTAGCATTAAGGTTGGGCTACGTGAAAATGTACTGAAGGCTTCTATGATCACTGTGCAACTCAAACCTATGGCCAAGAAGGAAATGTCTCCATCTCATCAATGCATGAACCACTGCTGCTAACTCAAGATCATGTGTGGGATAGTTCAACTCATGATCTTTGAGCTTCTATGACTCATAAGCAATGACATGACCCTCCTGCATTAACACTGCACCTAATCCTTCCAAGGACGCATCTGTACAAACTACAAAGCCCCCAATTAGATCTGGTATCACAAGTATCAGTGCACTAGTCAGCTTCCCCTTCAGATCCTGAAACACTGCCTCACACTTCTCTGACCACTCAAATCTCTTCCCTTTCCTCTGAACGGAGGTGATAGGATAACCTATCCTCAAAAATTCCTGCACAAAACATCTGTAATAACCCGCTAACCCCATGAAGCTACAGATCTCTGCCACATTCATGGGTGCTGGACAATCTGAAATCGCTTGGATCTTTGAAGGATCCACTGAGATCACATGACCAAGGTATTGGACCTCAATTTTGAAGAATTCACACTTCGACAGGTTAGCATAAAGTTGATTATCCTGCAAACACTGTAATACCTGTTGTAAGTGTTCCTCATGCTCTACCACTGTCCTAGAGTATATCAAGATGTCATCAAGGAACACAAGGGAAAATCTATCTAGGTATGTGCGAAATACCCTATTCATCAAACTCATGAACACTGAGGGGGCATTCGTCAACCCAAATGGTACTACTATGAACTCATAGTGACCATACTGCGTTCAAAACGTTGTCTTATGGATGTCTAATTCGAAGATGTGAAGCTGATGGTATCTATACTTAAGATCAATCTTCGAAAAGATTGTGGCACCCTTAATCTGGTCAAATAGATCATCAATCCTAGGAAGCGAATATCGATTCCTAATGGTCATTTTGTTCAACTGTCTATAATCAATGCATAATCAAAGTGAACCGTCCTTCTTCTTCACGAAGATAACTGGTGCTCCCCATGGAGAAACACTAGGGTGAATAAAACCTTTCTCTAAAAACTCCTCAAGCTGCAAGCGAAGCTCTTTCAGCTCCTGGGTAGTCATACGATAAGGAGCTCGTGAGATGGGTTGCGAATTAGGTATAAGGTCTATCTTGAAATCTATATCCCTCTGAGGTGGAATCCCTAGAATCTCATTTGGAAAAACATTGGAATACTCCTAGATAATGGGGTGACTATCGAGAGAGACTTTCTCCTCTCTACCTCCTAGATCTAAATCATCCACTGTGATAGCAAATAACTGACAACCTTGACACACACACCTTCTCAACTGCATAGCTGAGATGACCCTCAAGGAGATTGGCCTCTAAACTCCCACTACCTCTACTACTCTACCAAATGCCTTAATGCATTGAATCGATTTATGTCGACAATCTATGACTGTACTATGCACCTCTAGCCAATCCATCCCTATGACAATGTCATATGATCCCAAAGGAATAACTCGAAGATCCAATGTAGTATGAAGAGGTCCAACCTTCAATCTACAATTTGGTACAAGGGAATGGGATGTAACCTTCACACCCGAGGCTAACTCAACCTGCCACCTATCGCCTTTCCTTACCACACCCAGTCTACATCACGTCACAACGGAAGGAGAAGTGAAGGAGTCTGACGCTCCCGAATCAAACAAAATGGTAATTGGGTTACCCAATAACATACCATAAAGTCTCAACCACTGTACCCTGATGCTCAGCCTAGTGGTTATCAACCGCTATGAAAACTCGATGCCCTCGACCAACATCCCCAACTGTAGGCTCAGATGTCGCTGGTCCCTTAGATAACCCAGATGTGCCCCTATTGGGACACATTCTAGCTATATGGACCTACTGGCCACATGCAAAACACTCTATGCCTCTGCCATAGCCCCTGCCTCCAGATGGTGTGCTAGGCTATTGTGCACTACCCCTAAAGGTGACTGGGAACTCTGTATTGACTGATCATAGCTGAAGCGCTTAATGCACCTCCAGTTCCTGTCCCCCTGACGCTGCTAGAAACCCTTACGTTTCCATGCGATACCTGCTATTGCTGCTGCCCACTCTAAGACAGTCCTTGCTATGCTCTAGAAGGTACACCTCCCTGAGACTAACCTCCTCTAGCACTAGAACCTACTGTTGAACTACTTCCAATATGTGCACCCATATGGCCTCCTAGTGCCAAATCCAAATTCTCCTCTACCAACCGTGCCTTTTCCACTACGACCTCCATGGTCTTGGGTTCAAAGACCCTCACTCCTCCACTAATTCAGGCATTAAGGCCCCCAAAAAAATGTTGGACCAACATACCCTCATCATCACCTATCCCTGCATATTGTTTGAGCTCATAAAAATGTCACTCATACTGCTCAACGGATAGGGCCAACTAACATAGAGCATGAAACTCATCCCCTCGTCACTGACGCCAATGCTCTAATAAGAAGTGAGCTTTGAACCACTATAAGAATATCTCCCATGATACCAAACTGATGTCAATGTGGAGCTTTTTCTCCTCTAGCCTCCACCGAGTGGAAGCAAAACCCCGCAAGTGCATGATAGAGCATCGCACCTTGGTATTACTACCATACGGATGCATCACAAAACACCTATCCAGATCTATAAGCTAGGTCTTTGCCTCTAATCCAGTACCGACTCCATCATATAATGGTGGACGTGCCCTAAGAAAATCTCTCATGTGTATCTCTGGCTGAGGTGGAACTTCCCTCTCAGTAGGGTTATCCTGAACCACGGGTTGTCTCTGTCCAAGGAGTGCTAATGCCTCCTCTAAGGCCCTACATGCAACCTCAATCTCTGGAAGATCCTGTTGTGGTGCTATACCCACTGAAACATTCTAAGACACCTGATGCTCCTCCTGATCAGGTATAATAGGAACGTCACAAGGAGAGTCATGCTAACTCTCTCTGCGACCGCCTACATGACCATGACCATGACCACACCCTTTACCTTTTCCACGTCTGGGAGGCATAATCCTGCACAGACACATCAAGGTATTAGACAAGGTATGCAACATAGAACCTACACAACTAAAAGCTTAATGGGTTCATCATAGTTCCCAGACTACCCAGTGTTTAAACCTAGGCTCTAATACCATATGTAACACCCCGCCACACAACCCTAGGGAAAGTGGTGAGTTACTAGTCAAACGCGATAATTTTTTTTTTGTTTAAGTATAATTAACAAGTAAGTTCATTACGTATTGCCAACATTCCCTAAGGTTACGAGACTGAGTTTACTTCAATCCAAACATGAACATGAAATAAAACCATTACATCAAATTGTTTAACAATTAATTGCTCATACATTCCATACATTATAAAATTAAATCAGAGACATAAGAATTCCATGTGGTCCCAGTATTATACTTTACAATATGGTTACAACACTCATTCCCTGAATGAGATACTTCCAAAATATAAGGATTACAATTACAACTTCCACCTCGCTACAAAGAGGGGTGTAAAATTACATTAATAACTGAAAGAATAAAGTATGAAGAACTAGATCCCACGAGCTCTCCATCTGGAAATCTCGTCCATACAAACAAAAGCTGACCCAACAGATGAAGGTGCACGTTCCACCCAACCATGTGATACCTGAAGGCTCACCCCCCGTGCTAGGAGATAGTAACAAGGATTCCTAGGCAAGACCTTCTACCTCTAGACATAGACTACACAAAACTGATACGAAATAAATACAAGTACCACATCACATGAACTAAACAGTCATATGAACAACTCTAGTACAACTCTCACACCACTGACATAAGTCACATTTCTTCCAGACATAAAATAGATCGAGAATGTCACAAAGACCAAATACAAACTGTTGACTTAGAAAGAGTGTCATCACATAGCTCATCAAGGGATATCCTCTAGGAATCTTCCTAGGCTCCAGCCCCCACCATGGGTTATCTTGGTGGCCTCTACCGAAATCCCGACACCCATGCTCACTCATGCAAAATCAAATACCTCTCGTGAAGACAAGATAGATGACCTTGCCATTCCAGGCCTTCTCATTTCATCCCAAGTCTAGACAAGCCCTTGGGTCCATGAGCAAGGCATAATTAATCTTGTTTAATGTTTGATGCAACCTAAGCTTCTAAAATTTTATTATGTTATCACTGAATTAACCAACTTGCAAAGAGTCTCCCTGACACCACTTTGTGTGTCGGCCCCCATTGCAAGCCACTCCTCTAAGACAACTCGTGGAGTAAATCCACACTCAAGGGTACACAAGTGCGACCTAAGGAGAATGACTCCTATACAGGACCTCAAGTCCTCACATCCTGTTCTCAATAACCGGGTTAAAGTTGGATAAGATTTGATGCACTACCCAAAGAATCCAAAGGTTGACTATCAAAATGACAACCCAAAATAATAAACGAACCCCTATCTAGAAGACTTCAAAACTTTTACTCTATTAATTCTCACAACATCGAGAAAGAACAAATAAACACTAAAAGCATTTCGAGCAATTAAATAAGCTAATGTTCGGATTTCCTAAATCCAGTCAATCACAGTTTTCATTACTTGCATTTATCCAATCAAATACACCAATTTCTTTTCACGACATTGAAATATTTAAAAACCAATCATTTACTCTAAGTTTCACAATTAAATTCCATAATCAAAGCATTATAATAAATAAAGTCATTTGATTAAAATCATTAACTCTACGTTTAGCAATTATATTCATAATCAAAATATTTTAACAAATAAACATTTGGTTAAAAATCAAATAGTCTTTATTTCAACTTAGAATCAATTAATTAATTAAAAGCTCATCATACAATATACATTAAATATATAAATACATAAAAACATATATTCAATGTATATACTATGATATATTTATTTATTTAAATATTTAAATCTCATTGATATTAAAACCATTTAATTCAAACTAAATAATCTATTTAAATATATATAAATAAATTATTATTTAAATATTAAAATAATATTATATATATATATTATATATTATATATATATTATTATATAATAATATTAATATAATATTAAATAATATATATAAAAAAAACCTAAAATTTGAATTTCATTTTGAAAAATACGATGCCCTAATGGGCGCGGCCCCTCCCGTATGGGAGTGGCATGGCTGCCACATAGCCTCCCCCATACAGGGGGTGTTGTGTGGGCAGTGACACTGCTTCCACACAACACCTCACGTGGGGGGTGTTACATGGGAGCAACGCCTCCCACATGGGCAGCGCGGGGGTGTAGGGCTTCGGCCCTGCCCTCCATGCCATTAATTTTTTTTTCCCATTTATAAAAAAAAATGTTTCAACAAAAATGACGAAAACATAGGGGTACATTTTTTAAAATCCCCAAATTTTTTTGAAACAATTTTTTTTTAAAAGAACATAGTATATATATTTGTAAATATATCTGTGTATTCATATGCATAGGTATATTTACAAATATATATACCCATAATTTCCATTTATAGTGATATTGTGCAAATGAACAACAAATTTGCAAGAATAGAAATAAATTTGCTCAAACAACAAAAGGGTTTAAAGATTTAGTTGAAATAGAGATTTTCTTTTGGTTTTCTTCCTATTTCCATTGTGTAAATTCTTGTTTTGGTTTTCTTTCTCAAATCTAACCACAGTGTGTAAGATTGATGGCATTTTTCATGAATTTTTCTTGAATCTAAAACAAGATTTCTAGATTTAAAGCTTTTCCAAAATGAAACAAGAAAAGAGAAGAAAGAAAAGAATGAACCTGGTGTTTTCTCCCCAAGTTTGAAGCCTTCAACAATGGTGGTTTCAATCTCTCCTTCAACTCCAAAATTAGCCCCAACAAAGCTCTCCACCAAAACCAAAAAATTGAAAACAAAATGAAGTTTCATTTCTTTACATAGGGCTTTCCCCAAATTTGGAAAAACCCTAAAATATCCCACTCACTAAATTTTATAAAACATTTGGAGGATATTTACATTTTAAATTTTTAAAACAATTTACTTTCAAAATCCTATTTCATGCATTTCAAAATTTCATTTAAAACCAAAAATCTCAAAGTTGCAAGAATATGTTTTATTCAAAATCTCCAAAATGTGAAATTTAAACACATTTCTATTTTATTATCATTTAACTTAAATATCTAATATGATTTCCATTTTCATTATAAATCTAAATCTAAATATACAATAATGGAAAAATAACTATTTCATTTAATTTATCACCATTAACCTAGTTAATCAATAAACTAAAAAAAATGATTTTATTAATTAAATCAAAATAACCAATGGAATAAATTGCATTTCAACATTGAAATTAAATATGTTAAATCATCATTTAAACCATATCTACCATTTAATAACCATTAAAATAAGGAAAGAAATAGTTAACCAGAGAGGAAAGAACCAAATCACACCTGCTAAACCCGACGACAACTATGACTAGGTTGATGACTTGGCATGGGAAACTTAGCTACTATCTCCCAATCAATTACCATTGGTCAATGGACACGCTCAAACCTGTGAAGTCAGGTGGAGTCGATGTCCTCTACCTGTCAACCTACGAGCAAAGAGTGTGTTGAACATGCAATATACATATATATATAATAAGACACACCATGAAGCGAAAATCTCAGAAACCGTAGGGCACTCGCAAGCAAGTGTCTCGTCCCCTTCACCAATACAAATTTTAAAATTGACAAGTCAAACAATCAACAATATAATTAAAGCATAAAGCATTTTAATTTAAACAATTGTTATGCTAATTCAAAACATGCCATGATGATAACATATAATTAAAATCCCATCACATCAAAATATCATGTTTACATCGCTTAACAAATAGCGGTTCAAAAGTAGCCAAGTATCAAAGTCAAAGTGCTAACAGAAATGAAGCATACATAAAAACACTGATCAATCAAACGAGCAAAATGGAGGGGTGCTACAACCCACATTTGTTTAGATGAATACTTAATGACCTTAGTGACATGGTTGTTGGGTGACCATAGATTTGAAGAGGGAGATACATTTCTTGCTAGAGTTGGTGTAAGAACATGGAGGAAGGAGCTATTCATTGATTGTTCAACTACATCAAACTACATTAATGAGCATTCAATGTTTTGAGATCTATTTGAGTATCAAATTGGAGATTTCAAATTTGAAGGAGATGCACGAAACATTTATATCAATCACCTACGTAGTAGATTGATAAGAATATTCAAATGCCTATTTTGCTGAAAATAAAAACACTATGAATTCAAAAAATTGAATCTGAAACAACCAGATCGATGCAGGTGTGGTGATTTTGGACAATATTGGAGAGGACATCAAATGCTAAACTTGAATGGGAATCAAAATTTTCATGCAATCTAACAACCATAGTAGCGAGACATACCTATAGTTCTCTCTCAATTCAACAATCTATAATTCACCCTCTAAATCCCTTTGCGCCTACCTTGATAAAAAAATCTGAAACAAAAACTATGAAAGCATATCAGTTGATTTTGGACAATATCAAAGAGGACAAAAAATGCTAAACTTGAATGGAAATCAATTTTTTTTTGCAATTGAACAATAAGACATACTTGTACTTCTTTCTCCATTGGGAAATCTACAATTCACAGAATAAAATTGAAAGACAAAGCCTCTTTTAATAGAGGCGTTCATGAATTGAAAGATAAGAACATGTGAATAAAACAGCTTTAAATTGATTTAAAAACAAAGAAAAAAACAAAAACTATTGAAAATTATAAAAAATAAATAAATACACTATTGAAAAATAAACAAATAAATTACAAATAAATACATTGAATTTTTTATAATTATAAAAAATATATTTGTTTTACTAATAAATTTCACCCTAAAAAATTAAAAATTTATTAAGTATTTAGTTTTTATTTATTTTTAATTAAATTGATTTTAGAATATGAAAAAACAAGATTACTATCAATTTTTATTTTTTTTAATAAAATTGAAAATATTAGATGACATGAAGTATTTAGAATTACAAATAAAAATATATATATTTGTGTCACAAATAAATTTCATCCTAAAAACTTAAAAATTTATTAAGTATTTAGTTTTAATTATTTTTAATTAATTTGATTTTAAAATTTGGAAAAGCAAGATTACCGTCAGTTTTATTTATTTTTTAAATAAAATTGAAAAAAATTTAGAGTGAATAAGATATCAAATGGATTTATATCTACTTTAAATCTACTTGAAAAATCGTCTACATACAATGAATGTAATTATGTTGAATGTCATTTGAACGCCAAATTGAAACTAAAGAGTTTTTCTTTACGTTGAATTTTGCTTTTTGATGGATGCCATTGTAATAGCGTAATTAAAAAAAACAATAAAAATGGAAAAAAAAAACAAAAAAATGAAAAATTGCTCACAAAAACTATGAACCAAATAAATTGGAATACATTAAAAAAAAAAAAATAATTTGGAAAAATAAAATAAAAACCAAAAACAAATTGGAAACTATTGGAAGGAGAAAATGTTGGAGAAAATCACAAAATTATGGAAAAAATAATTGGAAAAATTAAAAAATTAAAAACAAAAAAAATTGTAAAGTAAAGAAAATGAGAAAATCAAAGAGACTATGGAAAAAAAGATATCCCTCAGCATACTTTTTTAAATATAAATATACTATTACAAAACTTATAAACGTGTTTATTTAAATAAACGTACATAACATAATAAATCTAAATCTATAAAATCATATATAAATAAAATAAAATACTAAGTAAAAAATAAAATATCTACAGTTACTTTTATTTGGCACTTTTTAAATAAAAACAAATAATCAAAAAAAGAAAGCGAACTTGACTTTTTTAATAAATTATAATAAAAATATAAGTTACCAAACTTGAGTTTAAGAGTTTTTAAATAAAAAATAAATAATGGAGAAAGTGAAGGACTTCATTTTTAAGGAATTATAATAGAAACATGTGTCCCCACTTAACTCATGTAGTTAAGTAATTTATATTTTTTATAGTTAAATAATTTGTATTATATGAGATAATTTTTATTTTTTTAGAGTTTGTTAGGAGGCCATTTTTTATATAAATTTCCCCTAATGATTCTTGGTGATACTCCTGTATGTGTTGCTTTCTTTGTTCTTTTGTTTTGAAAAAGTGTTTCCTTGGATGAACCATATCTATGATATAAAATAGGTACATAAAATAAATGCAAAAGTCTTGTTTCTATAATTTTGATTTATTTTGAATACACACTAAAATTGATTGCAATTATTCAATGTGGTAGTACATTTTGGGAAGTCAAATAATCGAAACCTTAGAGTAGATAAGTTTGATAATGGTCAAGTTTAGGCTTAGGCCAAATGGTCTACACATTACGCTAGGTAAGGTTGATGGTAATGGTTATAATGTTTCATATTTTTTTTAGGTTTAAAGATGTTGTTTGGGTTAGGATTGAATTTGGATTTAAGTTTTGAATAAGGGCTTGGATTAGGATTAGGTTTATTGTTTCATTCAATTTCTATTTGAATGCATATCAAGATAGATGATATTTATAGTTAGAGTTTATTGAGGTTCATTTTTAGGGTTAAGGTTTTCCTTTTTTAACTTTCATATTTTTAAAAGACATCCTATGTTGTAAAGAAACATTCTATTTTTGAAAAACATTCTACTTTCCACAAAAAACATTCTATTATGCAAAGAAATATTATTTTTTTTAAAAACTTTCTATTTTGTAAAAAAAGATTCTATTTTGAAAAAAATATTATGTTTTGTAAAGAAACATTCTATTTTTAAAAACACATTTTATTTTGTAAAGAAACATTTCTATTTTTTAATGTTTTACATGCCACCTTTAGTTGGTTAGCCTAAGGGTTTAATAATGTTGAGGTTTAGGTTTAGGGATTAGTAATAATAATGTTGAGGTTTAGATTTAGGTTTATTGTCATCTAAAACTATATTTTAATCCAATATAGGGTTAGGGTTTGCATTTCCATCTTCTAAAATGAAACTAAATTCAAACTTTTAAATGATAATAAATATACAAAATATAAAATTGATATGTAGTAAAGAAAGAAACATTGTATTTTTTACTATAATTCTAACCTAAAATGAATCTAAATTTGTCAAAATAAGTAAAATCTAAAAGAATATTGCTTTATCCAATTCTAGAATTCATTCAATTTGAACTATTTCTATAAAACAATTTCATTTTATGAAGTAATTACAAAGCATAAACTAGGTACGTGGACTATGAAAAAAATTATCTTACATGCTTAAATAATAACATATCTTAAAGATATGGTAAAGGAACTCGAGGATACACAACAATTGGAATTTTGAAGATGGCACTCATGGGTGCTAGGTGTGGACGCGCTAGGGCATCTGTGCCCTAGCCTAGTGGCTCTGTGTTTCATGTGGCTGAGTGGGTGGGAAGTCTGGGCAGTGCGGGTAGGGGCCAGGGGTGGCTCTTGTTGCCTTCTTTCTTCTGTGTGTGGGTGCAGATTCGGGGGGGTTTTTGGTGCAATCTGCTGGGGTTTGGTGTGGGCGTTGGGTTGTCTATTGTCACCAACCCCTTTCTCTTAATTTTGATCCTTTTGATTTCTCTGTTGGCTGGGGTTTGAATGGCAAGGAATGCATCAATTGGTGAGGTGAAGGGAGATATTCCTATGGCGGAGGTTGGTGGTGGGGCTTCATCTGGGGAGGGTTTGACAAAATCTAGTACCTTTAAAATACATAAGATAAATGGATGTTTGGAAAGGGTGCAAGTTTGTCCTGTGTTGGTGATTCAATCAGAGGCGGTAGCTGAAGATCTGGATTACTACAGTAAGCATGTTTTGATTTGTAAGTTTATGGGGATGAGGGTTTCTCTTTCTTTCTTGGACACTTGGATCCGCAAGACATGGTCTCTAGAGGGTGACTTTGATGTTCTATTGGCTGCAAACAATTTCTTTCTGGTAGATTTCTCGTGCATTATTGATTGAAATAGGGCATTTGAAGGGGGGCCTTATTTTTATAATCAAGTAGGTCTTTTCATAAAACCATGGCATGTTGGCTTTAATTTGGTGGAAGAGTTGCCTTCTAGGGTTCCGGTTTGGGTTCGCCTTCCTCAGCTACCGCTTGAATGTTGGAGAACTGATATATTGCAATCAATTGCTTTATTGTTGGGTAAGCCTATTAGTCCTTCTCAACATACTTTAGATAAGAGGATCTTTTCTTATGCAAGGGTTTGTGTCGAGATTGATCTGAGTCAACCTCTACCTGATTTTATTGATTTGACTATTGGCTCTAATTCCTGGACTCAGCCTTTGGATTATGAAATGTTGCCTTTTTTCTATCGGTTATGCCATGAATATGGGCATCTGCAGCAGAGGTGTCCTCGGGCTTTTGGTGCGGGAGGTGCAAATAATGCGGGTTCCCAATCTAATCCTAGGGTGGAAAAGGGTAAGGATCCTATGCAGGGAATGGCAGCGGACAAAGATGGTTGTGTTCTAGTTAAACCTCGTAATCGTGGACGGGGCCAAAAGAGGCCTTTCCAGGATAGACAGGAAGGGGAGACTTTCAATAGATTTGAGGCTTTGGATGAGTTAGTTCAGGAGGAAGGGTTTACAACTGACATGCAGATGGTGGATGGCTCTAGTTTTAAAGAGTTGGTTGAGGTACAGCCTTCAGTGATCCCCGGAGTGGATCAGCTTGGTGACCAGGATCCTCAGATGGTGTCTAGTCTAGGTCCTTCCGCTCTAGCTCTTGGTGCAGGGGATGGGGGGGTTGTTGATTCTGGTGGCCCCTCTAGTGCTGGTAAGGTCTACTCGGAGGCTCGGGATAGCCCTGATTTAGGTAAGTTTAAACCTTCTTCCTCTATTCTGGGTGTGCAGTAAAAATCTTTTAAGAAAGGGATTCTTGAGAAATCAGTTAAGGTTGGTCGTAAAAAGGACCAAGAAAAGGTGAAGCTTGATGGAGAGACATTGGTTGAGGCTGGTTCGGTGAAGACTATTGATGCTCACTTTTCCCAACCCCAACGATGATAGTTCTTTCTTGGAATGTGAGGGGTATGAATAGCATCCCTCGACAAAAGGCTATTCGAGATTTGATTCGCATTCATTCTACGGATGTGATTTTCTTGCAGGAAACTAAGTTATCAGTGGATAGTAAGTTAGGTGTGGCTCCTAAGATTTGGGGTCATGGCCAATGTCAATGTGTGGGTGCTTTTGGTAATTCTGGTGGAGTGGCTTGCTTTTGGGATCCCCGAAAGGTTAGTCCAATTTGGTGGATCTCCTGTAAGAGTTCGATTTCTTGTGTTGCTTCTCATTTAGAGTCAGGGGAGAAAGTTATTTTCTCTAATATATATGCTCTGATTGATTTCCAAGGTAAAGTACAGCTGTGGGATCATGTTAGACATGTGAGGTCTTTGGATCCTTACCTGCCTTGGATCCTGGCTAGTGATTTTAATGCTATCATTTCTTTAGAAGAGAAGAGAGGAGGTAGTGCTCATTTGGAGCCTTCCTCTAGGCTCTTGCAGGATAATATGGCTCTTTTGAGGTTAGTTGATGTCAAGCCAACTAATGGAGTCTTCACATGGAATAATAGGAGAACTGGAGATGCTGCTATTTCTGAAAGACTAGATAGATTTTTGGTGTCTAGTTTTTGGATGGGGGATAGGTGGATGATTAGCTTTGAAATATTGGATTGTAGAGGCTCCGACCATTGGCCAATTAAGTTTGTGGTTGTTTTGCCTCAACGATGTGCTAGACAGACTATTAAGTTCCAACTCATGTGGCTCTGGGATGAGTCTCTTCATGATATGATTTTTGGCTGGTGGGATCTTCGGAAGCTAGCTTATGGCACTGCTATGTACTCATTCTCAAAGAGGTTATAGTATGTCAAATACAAGTTGAAAAGATGGAATAGGCAACATTTTGGTAATTTGTTTCATGAAAAACAGAAGGCTCGGGATAACTTGGACTTAATCACCAGGCAAATTCATGATCAAGGCCTAACAGAAGAGTTGAGTTTGTCAGAGATTGCTACAACAAAAGAGGTAGAGGAATGGGAGTTAAGAGAAGAATTTTTTTGGAAACAAAAGTCTCGTATTGAATGGCTCCAGGTTGGTGATAGGAATACTTATTTTTTTCACAACTCAGTTAAATACCGGAGGCAAGGTAATGTTATTTCTTCTCTTGTGTTGTCTGATGGGGAAATTTTGTCCTCTTCTGCTTCTATCTCTGTGGAATGCATTCGGTATTTCTCTTCATTATTTTTTGAGGATTCACCTCCAGCTGAGGAGGCTGAAACAAGGATTTTGAATTGTTCCTGCAGCTAGTGTCTAATGAAATGAATGAATCATTGCTTTCTCCTATTACCTTGTTGGAGCTTGAGAACATTGTGTTCCAGATGAAGAAAGGTAAAGCTCCAACCTAATGGATTCCCTATTGAATTCTTTCAGGAGTTTTGGGAGGTGGTTAAGTTGGACCTCTTAGAGGTTGTTAAGAAATATTTCATGAATAAACAAATGTTGAAGTCTCTGAATGCAATTTTTATAGCTCTCATTCCAAAGAAGGTGGGGGCTAATTCTTTGGATCTTTTTCGGCCTATTGCATTATGTAATGTTTTTTATAAGATTATTACTAAGTTGATTGTTGAAAGGCTGAATCCTTGGCTTGGTGAGTTAATCTTTGAGGAGCAGGGTGGTTTTGTTGCTAGCAAACAGATCATGGATGGTGTTGTGATTGCAGTTGAGACCATCCATTCTATGGAATCCTCAAAAGAAAAATATATGTTTATCAAGCTGGACATGGCAAAAGCGTATGATCACGTTAAATGGAGCTTTCTGTTCAAAATTCTTGGAGCTTTTGGCTTTGCTAGTGATTGGATTGAATGGGTTAGGAGTTGTGTTACTTCTTCCTCCTTCTCAGTGCTTCTCAATTGTGAGCCCACTGAGTTGTTTGGTGCTTCTAGAGGCCTCAGACAAGGAGATCCTTTGTCGCCCTACTTATTCATCCTACTTGCAGAAGGATTAGTAAGGCTTATTCATGCTCAGGTAGCAAGTGGCTTGATTCAGGGTTGGAATTTGGGAAATGATCTTCCCCCTTAGATTCATCTTCAGTTTGTTGATGATACTACCTTGATGGGTAGGGCAAGGGTTGAGGAGGCTTTGAACTGGCGCAGTGTTTTGGACAGCTACTTGGAGGCCTCTGGGTAGCGCATTAATGAGGGGAAGTTGCTCATTTACTTCTTCCATACTCCTAAGGGTATCCAAAGGAGATTAGCAGGTATTCTTTGTTTCCAAATCAATTTGCTTCCTTTTCTCTATCATGGAATCCCTCTTGCCATTCATTCTCTCCCTAAAAGGTTTTGGCAAGAGACTCTTGACAAGTTTTGAAGATTGGTCAGTCATTGGACTTGCAGGTGGCTTTCTTCAGCTAGAAGAGTGACTCTTCTTAAGTCTGTGATCCAGGCTCTCCCTCTTTATAAGTGCTTTGTTCTTTCTGCTCCATCAAGTTTTATTCAAGATTTTGAGAGACTGTCTCATCAGTTCCTGTGGTCTGGCAACCTTCTTCATAGAAAGTGGAGCTTGGTGAAATGGGATGTTGTCTATCGGTCGAAGCAGGAAGGGGGTCTTGGTCTACGATGAACTGATTTGAATGGGCAGGCCTTGGCTGCTAAGCTATATTGGCATTGGTGTTCACAGCAACATATGTGGTGGGCTAAAATTCTTACCCTCAAATATTTAGGTGCGGTGGAAAGCATGGAGGTTGTAAGATTCAGTCTAGAGGGGAAAGGTTCTATGATCTGGAGTACCCTCAAATGAGGTGCCAAACTTGTGAAACAGGGCCTTTTTTGGATTTGTAATGGGGGTCGAGAAGCTCTCTTCTGGCATGACTCTTGGGATGGACATCCCCCTATTTTTTCTTCTCATCCCCACCTTCAGGACTTGTGCCAGATTTTTGAAGAGGTAGGTTGGTGTCATGTGGCTGACTTCAAATCTCAACATTCTTTGAGTCAGATTACTATGTCCAAGTGGAAGGACCCTCAGAATTGGCCTCCTGGGGGGGTTTTGGAGGATCGTCAAGTGCTTGCTAAGATTCTTTCGGATCACACCTACAGCTCTCTTCTTGCGAGAGATGAGCTTGCTTGGGGACCAGATTTGCGAGGTAAATTTTTGGTTGCCTCTGGTTATCAGGTTTTGGATAAACAGGTCTTTGGGAGCTCTGAGGTTCCTTGGTGGAAGCATGTTTGGAATAAATTTGCTTGGCCTAAGTTTAATTTTTTCTCTTGGCTTGTTGTCCAAGGTAAGTGTCTTACTTGGGACAATCTTTGGAAACAGGGGTTCCAGGGCCCTTCCATGTGTGTTTTGTGTGGTCAGCATGAAGAATGCCTCTCGCATCTCTTTTTTCAGTGTTCCTTTGCTAAGGATATTTGGCATCACTGGTGGAATCTCTAGAGCTTACCATGTTGCCATGTCTCTGCCTTGGATGATTTTTGGAGGAGACAGGGATCATCTCCTACCAAAACCTCTTTTCTTAAAATTGCTTGGAGCATTGGCCCTAGTTTGATTGTTTGGCATCTTTGGTTGGAGCGCAACAGACAAATTTTCTTGGATAAAAAATTGATCCTGGAGCAACTTTGGAGGCAGATTCTGGGGGCTCTGCAGGAGACTTTGTCTGCAAAGTGTGAATTGTCTGTGCTAGTTGATCCTGGGGACTTTGGTGTTGTTAATTCCCTGGGTCTTGTTGTTGGGGATAGGAGAAATTTGGGCAATGTGCATCGTAGGCGTGGGCGTGAGAGGGTGGCTCGTGATGGCTTTTGGTGTCTGCCTGCTCTAGGGGAGCTAAAAATCAAAACAGATGGGTCATCTAGGGGTAATCATGGGCATGCTGGAGTTGGTGGTATTGGTAGAGATAGCTTGGGAGTGGTGGTGTTTTTCTTTTCTATGTATCGTGGTTTGCATACCAATAATCTTATGGAGGCTAGTGCTATCCTTATGGCGATTGAGCATGCGGTTGGCCTTGGGTGGCGACGGATTGTTTGTGAGTTTGATTCTCAGGTGGTTATTGATATGTTGCATAGGCGACAGTTGGAGGATATGAATTGGCAGCTTGTTGTGGTTGTCAAGCAAATTATTTCTATGTGCTCTTCTCTTGAGCCCATTGTTTTCTGCCATATTCCACGAGAGTGGAATAGAGTGGCTAATGGACTAGCTAGATGGGCATCAGAGAGGACTGATTCTTGGTATGTGGATGGTTGGGGCAATCTTCCTGATGACATGGCCCCTGTTCTTGAGGAGTGGGTTGCTGAGGATATGAGATGCTTCTTGGGTGTGAATTAATTCTTGTTTTGTTGGGCCCCTTGTGGCTTCTTTCTTCTGACTTTGTAATGTTGTTCTAATTCAATAAAGTTTTTACCCTCTTTTTTTCAAAAAAAACATATCTTAAAGATATCAAATTTATTATTACTCCACAAACTAAGAATATACCACATATTTGGTATATTATGCCTTGGGCAAGCAGTTGAAATCCATTATGAGATGCTTCCAAATAATTGTGAGGCCTAGTTTGTTTCTATATCTTACTATCTTAAATGAAAAATACTTTGAACTATTCTTTCAACCAAACTAATAATCACTATAGAATAGTGCTTATCAAAGTCAAGAACAAAATCATAGTAAAAAAATCTTTTGAAACTAGTTGAGCAAAACAAAGATATATCTCTCTAACCAATATCAAATTGTTTAGCTAATTGCTATAAGATGGTCAATCTAATTATCACAATCCTGGATTGGATTGTTCTGCTAGTTACTATATCCATGGCTCTTATTGATTCAATGTAGCAGGACATTAATTATTCTCTAGATACAACTACTTGAGATGGGTTCTTGATAGGCATTATAGATTTTTTTTATGATCCCTATATTGTAGAATTAGAGGAAACTATTTAGGATATTTATATCCTCTTTGAAGTAAGCACATATGGAGTGCATTTTTCACCTTATTGGAATCATTCTCCTTACTTGTAGTAGTTTAATTGAAAAATGATTTTTAATTTATAAGTATATAAACTATCAGAAAATAATTTATATATACTTTTCACATTATAATCGATTTTTGATTGAGATATATTGTGATGTCCCCATGAGTAACTTGGGGAAGAAACTCATAACAAATAGATGATTGATCAAGGGTGTCAGCCTTGATAACAAAGATTGAATAGTTAAGAGTCAAAGTAATATAGATTTTATACATAAATTCAAAATAGGGTCAATGGAAGATGAATATGATATTGAGTGCATAAGTATTAATATTACTCAAGGAAATGTGAGAGTTTTCTCTCCATGTGTATGTTCTGGACATCATATTCATGTTGATTGGGAATTTTCAATACTGCATGGAAACAATAATAATATTTCTCCATATGAATCTACAACTATGGAATTCACAAAATTGCTTAAATCATATTGCTTGAAGGAAATTCTAAAGAAAATGTTTGAAGCATTAGAGAATTTAAATTAAATAAAGATTGTAGAATAGAAAATGTAGATTCCTAAGGAAAGAAGGGAATTACAAGTTTGAAGATGGAAACTATTTTGAGGATGAGGAATTTGTTTCACACAAAAGAAGGTGTGTATTGATTTGAAGATCAAATGTTAGAATGACAAAGATAAACTTTATAAAGCAAAGAGATTGACTTATTTAAAAGGTTTGACTAAAGGAATAATTCTTGTGGGAGAAAAAAGAGTTTGAGTCATGGTACCCTTTGATTTGTGAGTCTCTGGTAAGGATTTGATTTAGAATCATCTCACTTTTTGCATTTATAATCACACAACCATATTGCCAAAGGAAAAATGGCCCCATTCATTTAGGTCCAATGGGTATCTTATGCTCAGTTATGAGAAGATGTCAAAGTCTACTGGAAATTTTAGAAGTTTGCATCAGGCAATAGAAGAATTTGTCAAAAGGCCTAGCTTCCTTTTTAGGGCTAATTTTGCACAATTCAAACTAAGAACAATTCATGTTTTCATAATACCATGTTTCAAAAAATTGAAGATAGTAAACAAAAAGAATAAGCCAAATAAAATTAAAAATAACTTAATTTACTTCCCTAAGCCTAATCAGAGAAACCCCTAAATCTTGTATAGTGGATAAAGCAAAAACAATAACACATTTTAGAGGATCAAAATTTGAAAGATGTTTTAAATGTTTTATTTATTTTTTCCACGTTTGGAATTGTACACTTTCTTATTTAACCAAGAATGAATGATAAAAAAATGGTTATTTTGTGGCTGAAGAGATGAATAGAATCCCCTCTATTACCGCAATTACATACATGCATATTACTAACAGTAAACAACTCTTATTGTAGCTTAGGATGAGTATATGTTATCATGTGGTTTACATTTATCAATGTTGTTCATCACCGTAATCTTGTTTAGGCAACTATTGTTGAACTAACCACTTGACAACCACGACAATGACTAATGTATTTACATTATGTTTTTAATATAAAATTATTTGCAAATAGTTTTAAAATGAGGAGTGATTCTCTAGTGCATGAAGAAGAAAAGAGGAGAAGATAAAATAGAAAATTGAAACAATGATTGCAAAAAGACAAAAAAAATGATATAACCATGATCAGGTTCCTAAAAACTAAGTGAAACTATGACAAGTGAGTTACCTCAAGAATCTACAAAAATTTCGTCTTGTTGTCAATGATGGTGATGAGTAGTTTTGCAAATGGGAGGTGACAAATGTTTCAACTTCCTAAAACAAAGAACACAAAATTAGAATAAATTTACTACTATAAACAATTTAACATGCATTGAAAATGTGGAAGCATAGAGAAAGCTTACAAACTCACAGAGGTATAAGCATTTTTTTGTGAAAATTAATTGTAAACAGCAGCAAAGAAATGAAACTTGCATAGAAAAAAAAGGCGAGGGTGATGGAAAGACATCTTCTAGCAATATTCTTCAAATATAAATTTATTTTCATACATTACAATCACGTGACTTTTTAGCTCTCATCGGTTACATAATGGCAACCGATGCCTTCTAGCCAATCGTTGCCTACCAAACTCAAATGCACGTAATCAGGATGGAGGATGTGCATATAGAAAAAATCCGTTATTCTTTATTGTAATGTTTTCAATTACAAATTTCAACCTTCATACGCCTTACCACTGATTAGTTGTAATGCCTTCTTAATTGCTCATTTGGACACTGTTAGCTCTCAAAAACACGAGCAAGATGCCTCAAGAGGCTGCCAATCTCTTGATATGTTTTAGGGTAACAGACAAGGTCAAAATAATTTAACCTTCTACTCTTCAGGTGCTACTAACCTAGGCGGGTGTACCTTTCTGAATGAAGCAGACTTAACTTATGATTATCCTTCTTGCAATGATTTTTCCACAATGGCAGATAGAAGTGAACAAATGGAACCAAGCGCAATAGCATTCTTCTAATCTAAATCCTATTATGCTCAATTAACAAATGTAAAACAACTAAATGAATCCAAATGATGAAATGTGGAGACTAGTGCCTTATTGGGTATGCGGAGTCAAATGAAATCAAGATGAGCAACACTTCTCTAGAGAAAACTCAAATTATCTGGCATATATTATGTTTACAACTTGTATAAACATGCAAGACTGTGATTACTAAGTTCTACTTTAACAATCCAAATGAATCTCTCTGATTACTGAGATCAACTAAAAGGATTTAATCTTTTCTTGAAAGAACCAATCAATTAACCACATAGATACAACAAATGTGCACTGATGAATTGAATATAAACTTGTTATATCAATTTAAACAATAAAAAAGAATCCATCTTGGAGACAACTTAGCAATACTTTCATTAAATTCAATAGATAATTGACACCAGAAATGTGCAGCAACATCAATTGACTTTCATAAATACCTCCATTTTGAAAACATGCATCATAGTCTCTGATCTGATAAATCTATTGTACTGTATCCATCTAATTTTCCTATTGTATATCGAATAACTAATAGCTGATGACCATTTTACAATCACAAAATGCATATTTATACACAAGTATCAAAAAAAATATCCCTTTGAAATCCCATGTCGGCCTACCGCTGAATTAGGGCTCATTTCATGACAGCCTACAACAATGTTCAAGCATTCACATGTTGGCCACAGTGTTTAAGTATTTGTTAATCATTTGCTAAGACACCCTAATAGTCATGTTGAAGGAAATTATATCGGAATTTTTCACCGTGACATATCAAAGTCAGGGAGATGTCATATAGATCACTTTATGTTTCCCTGCGATGTGTTCTTTCGTTTTACAACATATCGTTGTAACATTCTGTTTGTTATGCCGAAGTCAAGAACTATCCTTTGTCCCTTTTTATTTTTCTATGACCCATGGAAGTCAAGGAGATATCCCACAGATCACCCTATGTCTCACTGAGATGCTCTTTTGTTATATTTGTTTCAATCGTTGAGACACAAAAATCTCTCTCACCAAGACATGCCCTCGTTTCATCTGCTTCACTGTAACTTTATGATATCGGGGAGATCTCTTGTAGAGCATACAATATCTTATCCAAAGTCTTTATCCATCTTTGCGTGTCACTGAGACAAATCAATTTTCATGCCGAAAAAGTCCCTTTTGTGCTCCATCGGCGAGACCGGAGGTCACTTGCCAATACCTCACTCCGAAGTCACATAAGTCTTACCGAGATGTATCTTTTTGTTGTCGATCAATGTAACAATTCAAATTCGCCAAGACCTTTCTTCGTTGCACATGAGTCCTCCCAAAATGTTCTTTTAGTTTTCATTCGGTGTGACAATGTGATTTCAGTATGACTTCACACTAAACACAACAAGTTTGGCTGAAGTGAATCCTCATATGTGTTGTTCGGTAAGACTCCTCCCGATAACCCTTTGATAGAAACTCTTAGTTGGCAAGACCCAACGAAGTCATTGGGACGTCATTCTGAATATCACTAACTCCTACTGAAATAACCTTTTGCACAAGTTGGTAAGACATATAGTTTGCTATGACCTTACATTGAGACCCCTTGGTTTGGCCGAAGTGATCATCCATATTGTCGATCGGCAAGACAAGGCAAGTTCGCCATGACCACATCCCGAATATCATGACTCTGGTCGAAGTAAGTCCATATGAGAAAATCAGTAAGACACATTAAGTTTGTTGTGACACCACATCGATGCTAAGATCTTTTGCCGATACATTCCTCCAGTCGCCGAAATAGTATGTATGTCCTACCGATAGGTACCCATAGGTGAATGCCGATCACTGTGACAATGAAGAAGTCATGCCGATATGCTTGTAGCAAACATATGTTAGCACAAAAGCATCATGGGTCGGGGAGACAGTTATGAACTTATGCCGATAGGAATTGCAATATGGAAAATGCATGACCTGATGGATTTTATGGGGCTATATGGGAAAAATAGAGAAAATGTGCTCAAGTTAGGACTCATTTGGAAAATGCATGGGTATGGACAACTAAAAAATCATCAGAATTTTATAGTTCCAACAGACACCACATACTGACCACCCTTCGGAACTGCCAGCATTGCTTTGAGTACGACCACCTACACTTCATTTTAAATGCATTTGTAACTGAAGCCTCTTCCACTTCCATACGTGCATTTGAATTCCACTAGATTTTGTAACTACCATTTATTTTTGTTTGCACGGGTCTGCAAACATGTGATGCCATTATAGGAATGCCTCTCGACATAATAAAATAAAAGAAATTCTTGAATATATATCATTCTTAGATGTTTTTACTACAAGTATATAGAATAAAATAAAATTAATTCTTAGATAAACATAATTCTATATTTTTTTGATAAATGTGTTTAAGATATCTTCTATACTAATTAAGCTTTATTTTAATATTTAAATAAATTTGGAGAGATATTATATTATTAACTAACAACATTGATAATAGTAAAATCACATTAAAATATCTTATTATATAAAATAAAATAAAATAAATTCTTGAGTAAATATAATTCTTAGATGGTTTTACTCCAAGTATATAGAATAAAATAAAATTAACTTGATAAATATGATTCTCGATGTGTTTTTTGGATAAATGTGTTTAAAATATCTATACTAATTACTTATTTAATTAACCAATAACTAGTGTGTATGTATATAATGAATATGTTCCCACCTATTTTATGTATTAAAAAGTTATTCTAGAAATATTGTATTTATTATATACATATATAGACACATAAATTTTAATTTTTGATTAAGAATTATTGTATTTTATGTAGATTGTCTTTTAATTTTATGTTTCAAAAAACCTACCATTCATTATTCTCCTAATTATAAATGTTATTTTTTAAATATTTTTATTTATATTGTAAGGAAATTAGAGTAGCAGAAACAGTTTCCTACACTAATCTTGAGAGGAGATATTATGCAATACTTTTAAAAGTTGATCAAATAATTACAAAAATTCCAGCAACACATTCATAACAAGAAAATAAACAATTAACACAAACACTAGATATACATGGGGAAAACCCTTTCAGGTGAAAAACCCCACACTCCAAAGCTTGCTCAATGTATTTCAAATCCAACAATAAGATTATATACACTTGCAGAGCAAGTCTTTCACAAGAGAATCACTAGTAAACAATTCTAGAAGAATTATGGCAGCAATTTGATAGCATAACAATACCTGCAAACTCAACACACACAATACTCCTCAAGCCTTGAATTTATAAACTTTTGGGTATACAAGAAACTACCAAAGGTTTACAAAACCATTGTTTGGCTTCTCCACCAAGATTCCAGTCTAAAAATAAGCTCTCGCATCTAAATTCATATTTCCCATTTTTGACCCTTACAGATGTCATAAAATCTATCATAATATGCCTAAAAATAGGCATTCCATAACCTACCACTATGTGGGAATCTTTTGACATCTAATAAACAAATTTTTAATGCACCAACAGTAAGTAATAGCTATAAAAAAATATTAAATACAAAAAATAAATGCTATAGGAAATCTACAAGGTTGAGACACCTCATTT
Source organism: Sequoia sempervirens (assembly GCA_007258455.2). NCBI lineage: Eukaryota > Viridiplantae > Streptophyta > Pinopsida > Cupressales > Cupressaceae > Sequoia > Sequoia sempervirens. Next base: position 37,206,453 of record VDFB02000007.1, on the reverse strand, counting down.
CCCAACATTCTCCCACTTGTTGAATACCTTGCAAGAGCCAAGGGAAACATACCATCATGGATCAATTGTTAGGGGATGAAAGGCCCATAGACTTGGAACACCACCTAAATTCCATTGTGCTCATGGGCTTAGTTAATGCATCTGCAACATTTGCCACTATCTCTACCTTTTACAGCTTCACCCTGTCATCCTCAACCATATCTCTCATGAAGTGATATTGAACATCAATGTGTTTGGTCTTGGCATGAAAATTCAGGTTCCTTGCAAGGAAAATTGCACTCTGATTGTCACAATAAAGAGTGACTACACTCTGTTTCAATCCAATATCTGAACATAAATGTTTCATCCAAATGGCTTCTTTACATGCATGAGTAGTTGCCATATACTCTTCCTCAGTAGTGGAAAAAGTGACCACAACTTGTCGCTTACTCATCTAACTAATTGCACCACCATTAAGAGTAAACACATATGCACTGGTGGACCTTTTGCTATCGACATCACTAGCCCAATCTGATTCCACAAAACCATGAATACTTAGGGAATGTTGATCTCCTATATAATGGAAACATATAGAGTATTCTATTGTACCCTACAAATATTTGAAGACCCTCTTAATTGCATCCCAATGCACTCCTCTAGGATTAGACATAAAACAAGAAAGAACTCCCACTACTTGGGAAATGTCTAGTCTTGTACAAACCATAGCAAACAATTAAGCTTTTGACGGCACTCTAGTAGGGAACTCTACTCGTGTCTTCCATATCTGATGGGGATGTAGGACATTGTGAAATAGAGAGCTTCATTCCCAATGTAATAGAAACATAAAGTGGTTTACAATTTCCTACATGTTGAACTTTTGCAAAATAGAACAAACATACTTACTTTGGCCAAGCCATAGCTTTTTTTTCACAATCTCTTCTGATCTTTGTCCCAAGTATGTGTTTTGCTACACCAAGATCTTTCATTTCAAATTTAGCAAAGAGCTAAGATTTCAATTCTACAATCAAACCTTTTACTTTCCCAACAAACAACATGTCATCAACATATAAATCAATTACCAGGAAACAATCACCATCAAATTTAAAATATACACAGTGATTAGATTTAGACCAAACAAATCCCAAACTCAACACATATGTATCAAACTTTTGGTACCACATCATGGGACTTTGTTTAAGGCCATATAGAGATTTGTTAAACTTACAAACCAACTTGCTTTTACCTTTACCACATAGTGCTTAGGTTGTGTCATATAAATTTCTTCCTCCAAATCACCATGAAGGAACATAGTTTTAACATCCATTTGTTCCACCTATAGATTATAAGTTGCTACAATAGATAATAAAAACTGAATGGATGTCATTTTAGCAACAGGAGAAAAAATCTCACCATAATTAATACCCTCAACCTGAGATTATCCCTTCACAACCAACTATGCCTTATACTTTTCAACATTTCCATCTAAACCAATATTTTTCTTAAACACCCATTTACATCTAATAGGTTTCTGACCTTCAAGCAACGGTACAAGATTCCATGTATCATTCATTTTAAGAGCTTCCATCTCTTCATCCATGGCTATTTTCCAAGACTTTGTATCGTTCATACCCAAACCCTAAACCCTAAACCCTAAAGCAAATATACACTTCCAATCATCAAGTGAATACCCATACCTTTGAGGTGGTTTCCTTTTCCTTCTAGACCTTTGAACAAGCTGAGGTGGAGGTTCTTCCACTTCTTCCTCTTCTTTTGAAGATTCAAAGTTTGATGAGCTCTCCTCAACTTCTTTTCTATTTTGAGGCATTGATTCAATTTCCTCAAGCGTAGAAGGAATTTGAACCACATCCTTTTATGTTAAATTTCTTTATGTTGTTCTAGCTGAAAATTAATAGGAGAAGATTTAGTCTCTCTAAAAATAACACTTCTAGAATAAATTACCTTTTGTGCAACAAGGTCCCAAAGCTTGTATCCTTTCACACCATAGTTGTAGCCAATGAAGATACATTTGACAACCATGGAATCTAACTTTGTTCTCTTCTCCTTAGGAACATTTGCATATGCCTCATAACCAAAAATTCTCATATGTCTAAGTGAGGGCTTTTTCCCTGACCACACCTCCATTGGCATTTTATCAACAAGCACTGATGTAGGAGATCTATTTATCAAAAAACAAGTAGTGGCAATAGCTTCAACCCAAAACATTTCATTCTATACTAGCTCCACTTGACATGCTCCTAGCCTTCTCCATCAACATTTTGTTCATTCTTTCTACAACTCCATTCTACCATGGAGAATATGGAGTTTTATTTTCTCTTTTAATCCTGCAATCTATACAAAATTTGTCAAATTTTGCAGAATAGTACTCACCACCATTGTCAGTTCTCAAACATTTAATTTTCTTTCCAGTCTGAGTTTCTACCATAGCCTTGAACTCCTTAAAACAACTGAAAACTTCAAATTTACTCTTTAAAAAATACACCCATGTCCTCCCACTGAAATCATTGATAAAAGTAACATAATTAACCAATTTACCAAATCAATCAGACCAAATACATCAGAATGAATCAGATCCAAGATACATGAAGACTTATGAGAAGACAAGTAAAACTAAATGTGGTTTTGTTTTCCATAAATACAATGTTCAAAGAAATCAAACTCTAGATTGCAATCATTCAACCCCTCAATAAGGTTCTTATTTTTCAGGGCTTTTAAACCCTTCTCTCCAATGTGGCCAAGCCTTTGGGGCCATAACATGGTCTTCTTTGTAGGTAATTTTGATTCAGTTGACAAAGCACCCTTGGGTACCCAGAAGCCACAACCATCCGCAAAAGAGGAAACCATCTCTTTTTTCAGTGAAGTAGTTTATGGCTTAGTTTTATTAAAAGTGCTATTGCATTCAACTATGCATACATCGAGCTAGTACAATGTACTCAATCTACTTCCTCTCACTATCACCCTGGCACCTCTCACCATTTTCACACCTACTTTAGAAACTGTACATGCACACCCACATCTATTAGCTTACTAATAGATAATAAATTTCTTGCTAGTCCTGGGATATGCAAGACACCATCAAATCGTTTAACTCTACCATCAGTAAACTTCACATGAAGACTACCTTAGCCAATAATATCAAGGAAAGAATCATCATCGAAATACACCTTACCACCATCATAGTTTTCATACTTACTAAACCAGTTTATGTTAGGATTCATGTGGAAAGATGCACCCGAGTCTTTCAACAATACATTATCACCTACACGAGTAGCCAAGGCTGCAATAAAGGAATCTCCATATTCTTTTTCAGAATCAAAATAAAAAAATATTGCTTCTTCTTCTTTTTCTTCTCTTCTTTACAATCCTTTTGTAAGGGTTTGAGTTTGCCACAATTCCAACATATTACCTTGGACTTACCAAGATATTTTGATCTCCCCTTGTTTTTGGACTTGGAAAAGCCACACTACTTCTCATCTTTGCCTCATTCTTTTTGTCTTCCTCGAACACTCAAAGCCTCTTTGGCATTCAAAGAGACCTTCCTTCTCATGTCTTCGAAGAGTATAGAACCAAAAACATCCTCCATTTTAAAGATGATAAAGTGCTCCTAATGACCATGACTAGGATGTCCCATGAGTCTAGCAATGAACACAACAAAGTTTGGCACCTTTCTTCTTTTTCTATCTTAACCCCAACTGAGGTTAACTGAGTCACCAACATATTGAATGTTTCAAAATGCTCAAAAAAATTTCCACCTTCTTCCATTCTTAAGGAATACAACTTCTTCCAAAGATTCTTCGAAGTGGGTTCTTCATGGAAATTTATCAGGATTGAATCTACAAGACATACTCTAATGAGACCTTTATCTTTTCTATCCATTACATCATATTTTGCAGCCAAAGTTGGATCTGTAGGCCTCTGGACATTTTCATCCACTGCATCCCATAGATCCCTATCAATCAACATATCTTCCATTTTCAACTTCCAACATTTCAAAGTTTGTACCATAAAACTTCTCTACCCCAATCCTCCCAAATATGCTCATCATTCGAAAAAGATATCTACAACAAGATCACAAAGTATCCTCTGCACAAGCTCCCACTCAAACCTTGATTAGCTCAAAAACCCCAACAACCCATAACTAAAACCAAAGGTGATCAAGCTCTTATACCATTTGTAAGGAAATTAGAGTAGCAGAAACAATTTCCTATGCCAATCGTGAGAGGAGATATTATGCAATACTTTTAAAAGTTGATCAAATAGTTACAAAAATTTTAGCAACACATTCATAACAAGAAAATAAATAATTAACACAAACACCAGATATACGTGGGGAAAACCCTTTTGGGTGAAAAACCCACACTCCAAAGCCTTCTCAATGTATTTCATTTCCAACAACAAGATTATATACACTTGCAAAGGAAGTCTTTTATAGGAGTATCACTAGTAAACATTTCTAAAAGAATTCTGGCAGCAATTGATTCGACAGCATAACAGTACCTGCAAACTCAACACACAAACTACTTCTCAAGCCTTCAATTTATAGAGTTATGGCTATACAAGAAACACCAGCGGTTTACAAAACCATGTTCTTGGCTTATCCACCAAGATTCCAATCTAAAAATAAGCTCTCATGTCCAAATTCATATTTCCCATTTTTTACTCTTACAAATGTCATCAAATTTGTCATAATGTGCCTAAAAACATGCCTTCCATAACCTACCATTATGTGGGAATCTTCTGACATATAATAAACCAATTTCTAATGCACCGATAGTGAGTAATAATTGTAAAAAAATATTAAATACAAAAAATGAATGCTACAAGAAATCAGCAAGGTTGAGACACCTCATTTCCCAACATATATTCATTAATATATTTTAAAATTTTAATGTCTTTATATTTAAAAAACAAATTACAATTTTTGTAATAAATAAAAAACTTTATATATATATATATAATATGGCTTATTTCTATATTTAGTTATGGTAGCTATAGTTTTAATTTTTTAAATATATGTCATGTTGCTTTGGTTTTTATGCATATGGTCAAATAACACTTCATCTTGCTAATGCCATTATAGATGTCTCTCAACATAATTATATTAAATGATCATAAGAGGTCTTACTCTTAATTACATTATTTCATTTTATATTAATCAATGTTCAACATTTATTGATCCATTTTTAATTTATTCCTCATCTTGATGATAGATCATTTCATATTGATCCAAAATGTTGATAAAAAAATTAACACATTTGAAACTAAAACCCTCTTATAAAAACCTTTATATTTATGAAAAACCCATACTTAATTACAATAAATGTTTCAATGAATTTGATAGGTTAATAAATGTGGTAAGTTTGGAACACTTCATATAGTATTGTTTGAAGAAGTTACATAAATCATATACATGGAAACTATGGTAATCTTGGGAAGGAAAATATAATTTATTATTTAATGATTGATCTATTTAATTAAATAAATGTATAATAATAACTAATTTAGAATAAAATTATAGACATGTAAAATTGACATCTTAATGACATGTCTAATATCACAATCTCAGTATTACTTTTGACATCGTTCTAATCATACTTGCATCATCTTAGTAGTAATTAATTATTATTTTTATTTTTTTAAAAGGGGGTGAAAATATTATTAAAAGAGAAGCAAACAATTACAATAGGGGGAGAAAACAGCCCCAAACCCTTGAACTAATCTCACTCAGGCCCAAAAGAAGATACACAAGTATCCAAAAGACCCCCACACCAACCATCCTCCCAGCACTAGAGGGCATATAGCCAAAACAACCTCGAACATCTAACCTTTTTGGTCCTCATGAAGAAACTGAACCAACAGTTCATTTTTTTGTTGATCTAATTGACACCAATTCCAAACAATTCTCTCCTCCAAATCATCAGATGCCCACTTAGCAATAAATCAAACTCTTTGTTCCATTCTTGAGGATGACAAAGGAGATAGAGTCAAAATTTGAAGCCAAATTAAGAATGTGTTTAGCAATCACACCCAATCACCATGAAGAATTTTGGAAATCCCATTTGTTTAGTAGAGAAACAAGAATCATAGAGTCCCTTTTGTAAATCACCTTCTTCCATCCCAACACACAAGCTTTCTCCAAGGCCCTAAGAATAGCCTAGGCCTCTATGTGATTATTAGAGTGCACCTCCATATAAATGGAGAAAAAAACTGAGCACAACCCCTACTATCATGACCCACTCCACCAATACTAGTAGCCCTTGGATTGCCCTGAGAAAATGCATCTGTGTTAATTTTATAGAATCCCTCAAGGGGAAAACTCCACTTTCCCACCCAACTAACTTTCTTGGACACCTTTAGTTTGGACATGGATGAGCATGATCCTCTGAGGTTGTAGAAAGCTCCAAGAGGGAGGAAATACTAGAGTCAGTTGAGGATAGAGGATCCACCAAACAAACTTAGCCTCTATAGTCTCCTTAAGAATACTTTTAACCTTGGACCAAATCAAAAGGGCTTCCTACCGTTGATCTTAAAAATCTACCTATTTCTTTCTAGCCAAATTTTCTAAATAATTAGGGAGGGACCCAAATCCAAAGCCACTACCAAGAAGGAAGCATAAGCCAAAGAGAGGCCCAAGTTATCCCAAAGATCATGCAAAGAATAAGCCTATAAAAATTGTCTCTTCCACAAATTCCACCACATCCTCCAAATCTACAACTAGAAAGAGCACTAAAAGAAGATATGGCTAGAGCTTTCTTCATTGTTCCTACAAAGAAAGAAAAGTGATAGGCCACACAAAACCTCTTTTCCTAATATTCTCCCATTTAGACCTAACAACCACATAAATAAATTACACTTGGTCCAACCATTTTTATTCCAAATTAGTTTCCACCAGGATTCTCTCTCAAGTCCCCTTACTAACCCTAAAAACTGCATAACCCTATGCCCCTGAGTACTTTTCTTTAGGCTCACTACCCCAGGCCATCACATCTCTATCCTTAGAAGAAGAACAAGGAAACTTAGTAAGAATCTAAGCCAAGGAATTTTGTGCCTCTTGAGATTCCCCTCTAGGCCAATTAACAAAATGACACCACTAATGCACAAAAGAGATCCCCAGTAAGGAAGAGCATTTAAAGCTCTCCACGTTGGCCCAACCAGCCTCCACAAAATTTCACTTAAAGCTTGAAGATGAGGATGAGATGAAAGAATCGGTGGATGACCATCCCAAGAATCAGACTAGAAGTGAGCTCAATCATCTTTATTAATAATCTAGAAAACACCATCCTTAATAAGGGTGGCACCCCTTTTTATAGCATTCTAGATCATAAAACCTTTAATATCTAATACCATGTGTGGGATTTCCTCATCAACAACACCACCAAGATACTTAAAATTCAAAATACGAGCCTAGGGATGGATAGAAAGTGTGCACACCTCTATTATACTTTTGCGGTAAGAGTAATACTGTTGTTCCCGGACTATCTAAGATCCAACAACACCTCCTCACACATCATATTTGCAACACTGAAATGAACTTATGTTTATATCTATTACATTCACAAATATCTACAACATTAATTAAGTCAACCTAATTAGATGAAACATGTAATACATCAACCTATCGGCTCAAGATTCAACCACACACACCTCAAAACTTATAACACATCAAAATAGTTCAGTAGGAACCTATAATTACTCCCTTAAGTCAGATCAAAAACTACCTTTAACTTCGCATGACCACAAACCATTTAGGTTGGCACTAGATAATAAAGGCTAGTGACATGAACCATCTGTTCATCCAAAATACAATGTGTGAACCACCAAAACACTTACCACTTGGAAAATTCATGCTTCAAAAACCTATAAGTACTCCCACAAAACTGCATAACCAAATATTATTCCATAGTGGAATGGAGAGCATAATTCCAATTATGTACACTACCATAGTAACTTTGTCACTGGAAAACCTGATACTCTACCAATCATAACTTTTACACCAAAGGACATAAAGACATGAAAATTTGGACATAAGATCCTCCAACATATACCAAAATTACCTTAGAACCACATGACTAGATTCTTCATGGTGGAGTAATGTGGACCTCAAAATGGGTTCACTATACAATGAAAACTGTACTTTGTGACAACCAAATATCAACACATTTGTTCTGCACTAGACCAAAAATCTTGCACCTGTATATTGAATTTCCATCACCACAATCACTCATTCTCATCAAACAATAGTAAATTAATGTTGGCATCAATGACAATGCCATACATGCTCATCCTCATGTTGCCAACAGTCTCATCAATGACAAGAAAACTTCCAACAATCTCCCCCTTTATCATTGATGGCAACATTCCCAAAAATCTTCTCCAAAATGCTCTCCAACCAACTATTTTCTCAACTAATCTCTCCTTAACTACTCTCCCCCATTGACATCAATGGAAAAGGGTGCACTATTCAAGCATACATACTTGCTCCCCTTAACTAATATATATACTATTATGAGAGTAACTCAAAAAAAATCTTCAAAAATCAAGGCAACTCCCCCTAACAATGCTATCCATCAAAGACAATCAAAACTTGCATTGTTATACTATCCACTATCTTCCACATATATACAATGAAATCTGAAATTACATAAATAGAATATAAATACAATCAACTAGAGGAAGAAACCTACAATTTTGCAAGGTGTGCCTCACTCTTCTTTCCTTACTCCCAATCCTTCTTAACGCAAGCAAGTAGACTACACTAGATTCCAAGCTACATGAGGAGATCTTCTCCTTCATCTGGGGTACCAATTGCTAGACTCTTTGCACTTGCTAACACACCAGTCAAGGTTGTAAACCTTTCACTTACCAAGTCCCTCATACTACACAACGATATTCTCTTTCTATTCTTGTAGTTGAAAGAATTTTTCATGCAAATATTCAATAGCCATCCTTTTTGTACCATCTGTATCACTTTCTAGATCATAAACATCATAGGCCTGAGAAAATTGTGAATCTATTGAGTCCATTTGGTCCTTAATTCTCTTTGTAGAATTAGGCTATTTCAAAGAAAATTGAAATAAAAATTGTGCTTCACCCAAACACTTCTACATATTTTTTAGGTTCTCTTGCAATTTTCAATGTGCCACACTACATTTGTCTGATATCTCAGTCAATTTCTTGTCATTCACCTTCTTTCCCACCTCTTTCTCCAACCTTTCTTCTAGATTGGAGAGTAATCCTTAAAGGAATCTAATAGCATTTTCATCTTTTCAACACCAAATAGAGACTCATCAATTGTAGCACCAAGAATTCCTTCTTGCAATACCTTGACTACTTCTTCAATTAACTCAATAATCTTTTGGTAAGTGGAAATAATTTACTTCCTTGTGGAAGCATGAAACACATCACCAATTTGAAGCTTCTGTAGGGGAGAAATTTTTCCCATGTCAACTTGACCCTGCATTAAAGGAAGTTGCAATAGCTATGCAAATACACCAAGCTCTAATTGCAACTACATGTCTAATAGTCCCTTGACTGAGTCACTAGAGGATTCACCAACAAATTTTATACTTTCCTCTTCCTTTTTCCCATTGACCTTTTCCTTATCACTAATGCACTCTCCATCATCACTTTGTTCCTTATCCACACTATCAGATTCTTTCTCAATTTCCTTCTCTTCAACCAATTTCATATCATCTTTTCCCTTGTCACCAATGATAGAGTCTACCTTACCATTCTTCTCTTGTTTATTAGACTCTTTATCTTTTGAGAGAGGTAAATTTTCAATGTTCTATGCCTCTAAATTCTTTAGGTCATCTTTCTTGTCTTCCTTACTCCATTGACCATCTGTCTCAAAATTTGGAGGGGATAGATTTTGCTCTGTTTGCACTCCATCCATGTGCATTTCACCATCTTGTTCTTCTCCAAAAATATTTTCCTTTATCGGAGGAGTATCTCAATAGAATTTTCTTGCTCATTGTCTTCTTTGGGTACATGCTCATGTTCTAGAGCATGCTCAAGTTGTACATCCTTTGGTTTGTTCACTTCTAGGACAAACACATCATCATGCAATTGTTCTTCACTTTTTTGAGACATTCCTAATTTATTTGCTAGATTGGAAACCTTTTCCACTATCTCATTTCTCAACCTTTATATATTTTCTGTCCCTACTCATAAAGGTAATGATCCTCTACTTAGTCCTAAACTCTTTGTTATACAATTGAGGTAATTTAGCTTTGTCCTCATTTGAAAGAGAAGAACAAATCTTTTGCAAATAAAATGTTCTCATTCTACCATCTTCATCAAATGCTTCATACCTTATTTCATATAATACACCTTTGATATCTTCAGGCAATTGATTTTCTATATTCTTCATTTTGACATCAAATGTTACTACATACCTAACTATTGCCTCTTCTATTGTTAACTTATCAATGTCACCTCTAGTGGGATATAATGTAGCCATTTGTTCCAACATCTCATGCTCAACTATGCCATTAAATAGTGAATCTAATTCATAAGACTATGTTTCTTTATTGGAGGAGTCTCCCTCTTTCCTTTCCCTTTGGGTGATTTTCCTTCTTTTTCAAAATTCTCCCTCATATGAATCATGAAACCTTGTTTCTCCTTCTCCACTTCTACCTCATTGTTAGTACCCACAATATCAATTTTTTCTTTCTTTGCACTTGTCTCTACTTGAGAGACACTAGTTTTTCTCATTCGAACCATCTGTGATCCTTATTCTTGTTCTTCTTTTTCCTTATCATCAACATTTATGCTCACATATTGTTCTATTTTTATCTTTTATTTTCTTCTCCTCTATGGAGCACTTTGTTGTTTTGTAGGGGCACTAGAAGATTCTTTTATTTTCAAACCAACTATAGGTTTAGTCCCGAAGGACTTAGCAGCAACCAGAGAGGGGGTAGAAGTCCTACCAAACCTTCTAGCACTAGGAGCATCTTCCAGAGGATTGGATATGTTCTTGGATTATTCCATAATTCCCTTTGGCAAAACCATCATCTCTGCTAATTTTTCCTTCATCTTCTCCACATTCCTCTTGATCTCCTTTGATTTGTGCTCCATATGCACAACACTAGATTTCTCCCCATATGTTCCATATCTCTCTTCTTTAGGGTCTATTGGCATGCTGAACATGTGATAAAAAAGATCAGTGATCACCCTCTCTTCTACCTCATATCCCATTTCGAGAATCCATACTATCCTTGGCTCCACAACTTCCATCATACAACAATATTTGCTTACCATAAAGATAATATCATTCTTATACTTTTCAACCACACTCTTAGGTATTCTTTCTCTTTCTTGCATTCAAGATTGGAATGTTTTAAGAATCCCCACAAGGATTCATCTTTAGATGTTGAATTTGGATATATCAACATATGATCCTTGATTTGTCTTGCCATCAACAAATTTTCCAACCATCCTATATTCCTTGCACCAAGTAACTCTCTAAGAAAGTAAAATAATAAGCATACAATCAAAGAGCCATACTTGAATGGGTATTGTGAGTCCTTAGTCTTCTACAATTTTTCTAACAACTGTAGCCTTAGAAATTCACATAGGTCAATCCATTCCTTTCTTCACCATTTCACATGTTGTATTGATTGCAGTTGTAGAAAGTGGATTCTCTCTATTTTTAAGGAAAATTTTATATCCAATCACCATAGAGGCATACTTAATTGTCGGATCTTCAATGTCCTTAACTTTCAGGGCTCTCTTGTCAAATTTTGCACCAGTTAATTTCATCACCACTTCATTTTTCACCAATTTGAGAGTAGGAACTGGTCCTTCAAAACATAACCCTATCACAACCCTAATGGATTATTTGTCAATCATGTGTGAAAAGTCTAACTAAATGAATATGTCATGGATTCTACTTAAATTATACCTTGCCCATTCATCCATAGAGAAAAAGATAGGGAATTAATTCCAAACATCAAGTTTCTTCTTTGTTAGACTTTCATGCTCAAGTTTACATGATTGTATTCTTCCATTTTTTTATGAATATATACCCTTACATCCTCAATATGAATAACCCCAAAAGGAACGTGCAAAAATGCACCTTTTGGATCTGTCACTTTTGGTTTATCGAGATGCTTCTTAAATTTAGGTCAAGGTCAGTCCACAATCTTTACTACTTGCAAGGTGTACATCTTGAAACACAATTGAAATGCTTCTAAAACTTAGGGAAAAGTGAACAATTGTAAATAACTTTAGATCTCTACTAGCTATGGTTTCATGCAAAAATTCTAAATTCCTTCAACTCACCTCTTCTCTGCTCTTCAAACTTCAAACACTCGAATGAAAACAATATTTTGCATAAGTGAAATCATTTATAAAAAAAATTGGATGACCTAAAACGTATTGATTGCATTGATTTTATGTTAGATCAAAAGTTGATGAACCCTAACTGTAATGACACAACCACCTTCAAAGTCTCCACAAATCTTCATAATAAATAATTTTCCATCGATGATTTTACCAATAGATAAAAAATTTCAGCCTAAACCTTATATCAACATGTTGAAGGCATCAACACCATATATTTGATGGGGGATTAATGATTGTCTATTAAAACTCCCTCTGAGCCAAAGCTCTTCATTTAGTTTCTAGAGGAAACATATGCACCAAAAGCTAGAAAAGACTCATTCTTAACCCCATTCTCCTATTTATTTTTCCAAAAGTGTTCATATCTTTCTTCATTTATATAGGGTCAACCTTATTCACTGGATCATTCTTCTTTACCAGATCAACCTTCACATTATTTCTTTTATAAAATTTAGCTATATGTCCAATTTTATTGCATTGGTGACATATGATAGAATTTTGAACAAGCTTACTTCCACCAACTCTAGATTTGCATACAATATCCTTATGCCCAAATCCATTGCAAGCATAACAATAGCCATTGAAAGATTGAAACCTCATGCCATTATTGTAACCATTCATTTTCTAATTTATGCATTCACTAGACTTATGACCAAATATTTTGCATGTAAAGCATTGACCAAGAAATGATTGAACATTCTGATTCATTTTGCTTCTACGATCTACAACCTTATGTCCAAACTTATTGCAAGAATAACACTAACCATTAAAATATGAGTAACTTTGTGCATTTTGTTGTCTAATAAGTGCTCTTTTAAAGCATTTCCTTTGATTTTGGACCTACTTTCCATTTCTCTTATTGTCCTCAATCTTGTTTTGTTCATTGTTCTTCTTTTCAATACTTGGTGTTTGATTCAATGCCTTTGAACTTTTTCATTTTTAAACCCTAATATTCCTTTTTCTTTAGAATTATTTTGATTTACAATCATTTCATCCAGTGTTGTGGAGCTCTTCTTGAAATTTTCTTCTTGATTCTTTGCTTTCTCCAAATCTGATCTCAAAGTCACAACCTCTTCTTCAATTCTTGAGCATTCTATAGATTTTCTTTTCAATTCATCATTCAAGAATTATTCAACTCTTTTTACTTCTTAAACTTTTACTTTCAAACTGGTGATTATCTCATTTTATTGATTCAACTACTCATTAACCTCCTTATGTCTTTCTCTAAACTTCTTGATTTTCTCCCTTAACTTTTTGATGCATTCATCTGCTTCCTAATTGACATTTTCTTTTAGATCTCTATTCTCACTTTTAGTTCTTTTTGGATCTTCAAGGGCTAATATGAGTTCTACATTCATATCAACCATGCAATCTTATTCAATCAATCCTACCATATGAATTTCTTCGAGGAGTAGGATATCTCCTAGTAGCCATGTCTTCAACCTCCAAGATCTTTCTCAAATAGTTAAGCTTCTTCTAAGGAACCAAGCTCTGATGCCAATTGTTGGACACACAAAATAATAAGAGGGGGATGAATCCGTATTCATTGAAACCACTTAAACATGTATTTAAAACATTTCATATAATTTTTATAGATTAAAAGAAGCAATTAAAACATGCATCACATTACACAACACAAGAACACCGGATTTACGTGGAAAAACCAAGGGGAAAACCACAATGAGGATTAGTTCAGAATATAATATAACAGATTGCAACATATTTTAGAAAGGCTCACTGCTAGGTGGACTCACTATCTAGAGGACTCACTATCTAGCCCTTGCTCACATAGGGCTTACACTGAGTAGGACTCCCTTCTTTTGTAAAAATAACTTGATAATCTCTAGTCATATTGCAGACTAGGAGTTAAGCCACAGGGCCTAATAACCCTCTCCCTTTTCATATATTTCACATAATCCTATCTTCTGTTAATCACACATAATTTTTGATAGACTGATTTGTTTTTCAACTTCTTATAGGCATTCCAAATTTGGTTCTAAGCTAGATGCAATGGTGTAGACAAATTTTCATATCAAATATGAGAAATCATGTAAAACTGTCCAAAGTTTGGTTTTCCTTTTAAAGCTTGAAACATCATATATTTCACACTTTATCATTTGTTGATGATTTTTATCAAATTTATCAAAATTTTGTAAATATTTTAATGGTATACTTATTTTCCTTATTTGAAATCATCTTGTATTTTTTTCACTAACCATTGAATATAGCTTCTTATTGATTATTGAAGATCAAAATGAAAAATAAGCATTTGTGTAAGACAAAGTGCTAAAACATCAAACTTCTAATGTATTTCCATTGCAAGATGACTATTTGAAGAAAAAATCTATTGAACTTTTTAATTTTTGTGTGATTTTTTTTTTCTTTTGTGTTTCCTCAAATAATTGCAATCATGGATTAAAAAGATCTTCACATTTCAATTTGGTTAAAAAAAATTAAAAACAATTAATCTTGAAGGGTATGTCTATATGCTCTTCTCTCACATGATTTTGTATGATCTTGAGAATCAAAAACATAATTTTTTTTCTATCTAGGAAAAATTTCTAGGGATTCCATCACCCTAGAGGATGACCTCAACTCCAGTATTCTAATGGAGTATAAATAGTGGGGGTTGAATTTAAATTCACACCTCTAGGAAGTTGTGAGTTTTTCATTCAGACTAAGACCCCAAGAAATTTATACCTTGGGGAAGTGAAGGAGAAGGGTGGGTTACCCTCTTCTCCTAGCTGTTTTGTTTTCATAGACTTTTAAATTCATGGATTAGGTCTCATGTGCCATTGTGGAATATAGGGGATTTCCTAGAGACCTAAAGAGCTTGTAAATAGAATCCTAAGTCCTTCGACCATCTTTTTATGTGGTTCAAGGTTCAATATCAAACTTGAAGTTACCCACCATGTACCTCCCTAAGTAGAGATGAAAACTTTTTGGGCACAATGTTGAGAGCCTCCAAAGAAAGGGAAAATTTGAGCCCATGTACCACTGTATTCGCATATATCAACTCTTAAAAGATAGTTTCTTTGCACTATCTTGAGATATTTTATTGTGTGGGCCCACACTAAGAGTCACTCTTACTTGATTAATTATAGGAATGTTCATGTGTTTCATGTCTCTATTATTGTTAGATTAAAAACTTCCCATCTAAAATTCAATGGTGACCTTATCCTTCTTAAACCTTATATTTTTAATCTTCTATCTTTTCTATTAGAATAGACTTTCAAAACTTTAAAAACCCAACAACGTTTGAAAAACCATAAAATCCAAAAAAATATGTAAAATTCAAAATCCAAAATTTAAAATAGTGTCAATAGGTTCATGACACCCCTTAATAAGTTTCAAGTAAAGAAAAAGATGGAAAAAAAACTAGTAAAAATCCATTTGCAACTATTTAATACAATCAAATCAATATTTTACAAGATAACCTTAGATTTGATGAATAAGACTTGGTAGAACAACCTAAATACTATCCTAGGTTTTTTGAGTTTATGAATGATGAGCTTACCCAAACCTATTTAGATCATATTATAGGTCTGAATAAAACACAATTCTTAGAGAAAATTATAGAGGGTGCCACAAGGTAAAAGTACAAACTTGTGTCACAATTTATAAAGGAATCGACCAACACAAAAAAAAATCACAACTTCGACCACATAAAAGTGGTGTTTATGTTTTGAATTTTAAAATGATGTAAACTAATGAAATTTAGAACTCTTGATGAAGTTTATTTTTATAATTATTCATATTTTTTTTAAAAAAAATTATCAATTTAAGAGAAAATTTTGAAATGATGAAAATTTTAGGAAAAAGTGATGTTAAGAAACAAATAGGAAAAAAATCATTTTCCCTTGAGTTTTTTTCTCCACGTAGGTAACTTCAATATCTATTGAAACAAGATTGATTCAATTTGTTCTCCCTCAAGGAATACTTTAACCAAGATGAAGATATGGAAAATGCAACAATATCTTATTTTAAGGATTTATTAGCTCCACTAAGAGCTAACAAACATCTGGATAATAATATTATTCTAAACAATATTCTCTCCTTGGTTGACATGAATCACAACAAACTTGTAATGGTGGAATTCACCCTGGAGGAATTCAAAGAGATAGTCTTCTCTTTGAATGTAGAAAAGGCCCCTAGACTTGATGGTTTTACAACCTTGTTCTTCTAGAAGTGTTGGGATTTTGTTGGTCGAGACATTCTCCTTGCTCTTGAAGAATTGAGGAGAAACAGGAAAATGTTAAGGAAATTCAATGAAACTGTGGTTTCTCTAATCCCCAATTTTAGACCTATTTCCCTCTACAATACGATTTTCAAAATTTTCACTAAGGCAATAGCCCTCAGATTAGCTAAAATTCTTCCCTCTATCATCTCATCTGAATAGGGGGGATTTTTCCTAGGAAAAGATACTCTTGAAGGGAAAATATTAGCCCATGAAGTTTTACATTCAGTTACAAAAGAAAAATCTCCTTCAATGATCCTAAAAATTGACATGGAAAAGGCCTACGATAAAGTGGAATGGGACTTCCTTTTGGCTATCCTTAGAAAATTTAGTTTTTCTAATAGTAAATCTTTCAATCCTAGTAAATGGCTCTCCTAGTGACAAATTTGTTCTAACAAGGGGAATAAGACAGGGTGATCCCCTCTCACCCTTCTTATTCATTTTGATGGCTAAGGGTTTAAGCCGGTCAATTATGGCTGCAAGGGATAACAAGCTATGGAATGGAATTAAGGTTAACCCATTTCCTACTCCAATTTCTCATTCTTTCTTTGTGGATGATACTCTTCTATTCAAGTAGGCTTGTATAAAAGAAGAAAAATTTATCAAAATAGTTCTTTCATATTATTGTCTAGCCTTGGGCCAATCCTTTAATGTTGAGAAATCAAAAATATTTTTAGTAAATGTAAACCCCTTATTCAAAGCTAAACTTCAAAAAAATTGGGTTTTTCAAAGCGGCTCTCTTCCCTGTAAATATTTGGGAATCCCCTTCTTCTCAAGAACTGAGAAGCATAATTTTTGGGATAATCTTCTCTCCTCCACTTCAAATAGAGTTCTTCTTTGGAAATCTAAATGGTTATCATGTATAGGAAAATTGATTTTACTAAAGGTTGTCCTTCAATCTTTGCCAATTTACTTAATGTCAGTTCTAAAAATTCCTCATGGGAAAGGACTTGCATTGTAAAAACTATTCAGAAATTTTCTCTAGGCGAAAAATGTCTCTCAGAAAAAGAGACTCCCCCTTGTAGCTTGGGAAAATGTCTGTAAATCAAAATATTTAAGGGGGACAAGTCTGAGATACATCTTCTTACAAAATAAATCACTTGGTCCCAAAATGGTTTGGCATTGTACTTCAATCAAGAGAAGAAATGGTGTCAAATCATGAAAAAAAAAAAATTGGATTCCATGGAGAGGGAAAGGATTTTCACCCAAAGGACTCTCCCTTTTGGCTAAAAAATTTGGAACTTCATATGTGATTGTAGGCATGTTATTCTTCCTCATCTTTCTTGGCTAATCAATAATGGTGAAAAGACTCTTTTTTGGGATGATGCTTGGAATGGTTATAAACCTCTCAAACTCCTTGGGGACTGGTCCCAATTAGACAATGTTCTGGGTATGTGCAGGATCATCATGGAAAAAATAGGCCCTTAAGTGGCAATAAAATTCAAAAAAATTAGAGTTAGGCAACTTGATGTAAAAATTTGAATAAGTTATCTATATTATTTCAAAAATATGTATGAATAGAATCTGTAGAAAATTGAATGTAGTTTCTAAACTACTAGGTTTATATAAAAAGAAGAAAAAATCTATTTGGTGAAAATTTGAAATTTCAATGCAGTAGTACTTAAATTTCAAGGAAAAAATAAGAAGTAGGTGTCTGTCTAACCACCCTAACCACAATAAAATGATAATATTTTTTTATAATATTTTAGATATAAGTAGAGGACTTATGTCTCGATGTGATGCATATTTTTTTGTATTTTTTTTCCAAGTAAATAATTAATTATGAATTTTTTATTAAAAATTTTAAAAAATATAACTTCATATGTCTGACCACCTTAACTTGGTCAAAACTTCATGAAATTCAATTTTTTTTTTAATCCTATAGTATGCAAAGCATAGAATGTGATGTATGTTTTGGATTTAAAAAATGTGGCATCATTTGAAAGTTATAGATATTTTTCAGTCAGCCTATCAATCAGGAGTTTAGTTGTAATTCAAATAGAAAATTAATAATAATTATTTATTAAATTCAAAGTAAAGCATAATTTATATTGGTGGAAAGTTGAGAATCTCCTTTAAAAACCCTTTTCATTTCATCAACTTTGGGTTAAAAAAATTTGTTAGCCACATGGACCATCATATCACTTACATATCGCCACGTTTTGGCCCATCATGATCCTCCACATACCCTTCTGAAAACTTTGTGGGGAGATAAAGTAAAAGACTATTTTTATCATTGATAAGGATGATCCTTGGCATTCTTTTAGGTGGAAGGACTTTAGTTTCCTTCCAGCTCCCCACCATATTAAGGAATCTCTTAAAGCTGAATTATCCAAAAGAAAAATCTTCTTCTTAGATAAACCTGATGAAATTGTTTGGACAAAATCAAAATCAGGAAAATATATTGTAAAAGATGGATACAATTATTTAGTTAAAAGTGAGAATCACTCTACTTGTTCGTCTCATCTATGTTGGGGTCCTAATGCACTTCTAAAAGCAAGTGCTTTCAGCTGGTTGGCAATCAAGGATAGAATACTCTCAGGAATGAGGCTTGATAGAATGGGAATAACTCTTCATTTCCCCTGTGTGTTATGTAGCAAGGAATTTGAATATACTGACCACCTCCTCATCAATTGTTCATTTGCATATGAATGCTAGGTCATGGTTATTGAACAGGTTGGGTTGGCATACACCTCTACAAAATTCGATCTTGCATCATTTCCAAAGCTAGTCGAGATTATATCCTTCTTCCAGGTTTTATTGTATTTGGGAAATCTCTCCCTCAATAATTATATGGAGCATATGGCTCAAAAGAAATAGAAGAATATTTAAAAGGTCCATCTTCATGTGGAACAAATTTTGCAAAAAATAGAAATCTCTATCTCTAAAACAGTGATGGAAAGTTTTTATAAGAATGGTTCCTCTAATAACTTATTCTCCTCTTGGGATTCCTTTATTCTTCAAAATTGGTCCCTCCTCAAGATCCCTAGTGTGGGCTCCATTTTGAATAAAAAACCCCATGTGGATAGATTGGTCATAAGTTGGATACCCCCATACATGGGCTTCATCAAATTAAATTCCGATGGAGCCTCTAGGGGAAATCCTAGTAAACCCGGGGCTATTGTTGTTTTAAGAGACCATCAATGTAATTTCATAGGGGAAATTTTTTCAAGTCTTCCTAATGGCACTAATAATATTGCTGAACTAAATGCTCTTTTTTTGGGCCTAAAACTAGCAATTGACTTATCCATTTCCAATATTCTAATTGAAGGTGACTCCATGATTGTGGCATTTGTTGTCTTAAAAGGCCACTCAGATTCTTGGCATTTGAATTATCTTGTTTCTCACATTTTTCAACTTTTGGAAAACTTCTCCTCTTATGAAGTTATGCATTGTTACAGGGAAGCAAATGAATAAGAAGATTGACTTGCAAATAAGGCCATTGATCTAAACTTGCAATCAAAAATTCTTTCATATTAGGAATACTTGAAATTGTTGAATTAAATTCATCAAACCTCCTTCTGATCCTTGGTTATTTTCTCTTGATACTATTTCTATAGATTTATTGGTTGGTGACCGATATTATTTTGTTCTTTTGAACAAGAGACTCTTCAGGCCCATTTTTGAAGTTGAAATATAGAAAAAAGAATGAATTTGAAAAATGATTTGGAATCTTTTATTGAATTATGTGGCATCATTGATTGAAACAAGTGTCATAATATTAAAATTCGAGGTGGAATTTTTCCTAAAATAATTGGCAATGTTGCTGGAAACGTGTGGCATCTTTGATTGAAACTCATGGCAAAGATGATTTGGCATTTCAATTGAAATATGTGGCATAACTAATTGAAACATTTTGACTTGTGGGCCCCTCCTCCATATTAATTGCATTTAGGCAATGCCTCCCTTCTTTGGTTAGTATGGGGGAGCTTTGGCGGCAAGGTTTAATCTTCCTTCTTCTCGAGAATAATGCTCATTACGATCCATCCTTCATTCCCAAGACAAGAATTTGAGGAAAATAGCTCTATGTTTGTCTCCAATTAGGAAAGAATTTTCTTCTACTTGGGAAAGACTCACTTATTTGTCAACATTTCTATATTTGAAATTGGCTGAGATATTCACATTGTCGTCTCATTTATTGATACACTGCTATTGGTACATTAGACCTGTGCAAATGTCTTTATCATGTGTGTTTCTTTCATAATTTTTGGAAGTTGTTGGACCTGTACATGGGCCGCCATCCTTCCTTGGGCTCTTACACCTTGTGGATCTCATGATCCTCATTTATTTTCATTGGTTCATTGTTGAGGTAGCAGAGTACGTTGGGATTGTCAAAGATTACATTTGGGGACATTTGGCATGTATATTTCATCGACACATTAAATTGGGATTCTTTGATTATTATGCACCACCCTTTGGTGTAGTAAGATTTTGATGGCATTAATTTCTTTCCTTGCACTATATTCCTTCTTGCATGTGATGGTCTTTTTATATGCCATTTTTGGGTTTTTTATCCTCACAATTTCCTGGGTTCTTGTCAAAGTCACAATGCAAAATTCATTCAGAGTAGTGGTTCCTTCAAGATATCATGAGCTCTATGATGCTAGACCATTCTGCATAGAAAAATTAAGCCGAACTTGCATCATAGAATGCAAGCCTGTGGAGGAGGAAATTCAAACAGTACTAGGGAATGACTAGTTAGAATTTCACTACATGTCACTCCTGCATGAGGTAGCTTCTTGATTTGTTTCAAATTTAACGGATTTCTTGTGGTGTGGTGAGATGGTAAATTTTTATTTGGCTCTTATATATTGCCTCATGTTTGTCCTCTAGGTAAATGCAAGAAGATGAGTCCACGAAACATGGAAGTTTTTGCCTTAGGCAAAAAAATGAAATCAGCTTGCAAAAAATGAGATCCCGTTTTTAAAAAGCAGGATCTCGTTTAGCTTCGACATCCCAAGCCTAAATTTAAAAAATGGGATCCCCTTTTTTAAAATTTCTATTTTTGGAAAATTTTCAAAACGGGATCCCGTTTTGAAAACTTTCTATTTTGGAAACTTCAATTTTGAAAAATTTCCATTTCAAAAGTTTTCAAAATGGGATCCCTTTTGAAAAATTTCTGTTTTTGGTAATTTTCAAAATGGGATCCCATTTCATAAAACCATAAAAAATGTTTTTTTTATGAAACGAGATCCCATTTTTTAAATTATGATTTTTTGGGCAGGTTTTTGGCTTGTTTTTTGGTTCGAGAAATGGCTTGGGGACCTGAACCTAAGCTTTGGATCTGGTTTGACTTGCAACTTGAAGGTCATGTTAATGTCACAAGAAAATAGTGACTTTGGACATATGTTTGAAGACCTATTTTGCAGAATTTTTTTACAAAATTAAAACCCATTATAGATGAGATAGTGCAGATTCCAAATATGTATTTTTTTATATAATTTGATTAATTTTTCTATTTTTCAATTAATTTCTAATGAAACTAGTCCATAAACTTGAATTATCAGGTTTTTTTAGTATTTTAATAACTTTTGAGCAACATAACATTTTGATGAACGGATTGCATGACAACAAACTTCATATAATTCTTTTCAATTTTTAAAAAAAATCAAAAAATGATAAGTTTAGGTCATCTTATGCATGTTGTACACGGCGATTTTTCAAAATGACAAATATGCCTTATAAAAATTTAACAAAAAAAAAATCAATAAAAAATTACAAAAAAATATTAAAAAAAAAGCTTCAGTGAGTCACAAATCTTTTCCCAAAAGGATTTAGAAAAATATGATAATTTAGGTCAAAATATGGATGTCGTACACGTGCATGGTATAGTATAAAAAATTGACTTTTAAACAGTGGTTTTTAGAAATGCCTATTGAAACTCAATTTGTACAATATGGGTATTGAAATAAATTACATATTTGGAAACTAGACTTTGAGTACTACATTTTATGATTAGTGACTTTTTTTAAGATTTCATCTTTAAGTGCTTCAAATTTTAAGGTCAAATGTGTCAAATTCTGAAAATCAAGGAAAACACTTCCACTTTTTGGCCAAAAAGTGGACTCAACTTCTTGCCAACACCCCTCTCTCTTTATTGCATAATTCCCTTGAGGATTATGATATACTAAATGGCTCTAATCTTGTTGGAGATGTTATTTTTCGGAAATTCATTTCATTTGACCACTCCATCTCGACTCTTTTGAGTTAGATGGTTCGTGGTTTTCTGAACAACTACTCTTATGATTTTATCAAAAACTTGCATGGTCTTAAACCCAAGTTGGGTCATGCTATTTCCAATATGCTTTTGGGAATTTTTTATGTTGTGTAGTTTCTTATCCACCATGCTTTGGTGGAACCTCATTCCACCCCTTATTTTCCTCCACCGAAAGACTTGGAATCATTAGAGGAAAGTGGGATTTACTCTTAATTTCAGTTTGGCTTATCTTCTACTTCATTTTGCTTGGAATCTTCCTATGATGGGATTTTATTTTGGTACTTCTTGGTGAATTTTGTGATGCAGGTTTTGTTATACAAGCTTGGTCACCTCAGTTGCTTTTACACATGGCTTGTTTCTCAGCTCTTTGTTACTAGAGCGGGGTCATCTCCGATGCTCTTCTTCATGGATCGTTTGCTCAGCCATGGAAGAATGGATTTTTCTTATTTCATCTCCATCATCAGATTCTTGCACCTTTCTTGCTTGGTGGACTTAGCTTCTACTTCATGGCTACCTAGTCCTTTGGTTCTGCTACTTATCTTGATCGTCGGCTTAGTTCTTTTGTCTTGACCCCCATTCCATGGGGTTCTAGTTTCCTCTCTTATGATGTAATTTTTTTCTCGTGGGTATAATTGTGACAACGTCTCAAATATGCTCATTATGGAAAAATTTTGCTCTTCTCTGCCATATCGCTATTATGTAACTCTCTTTGTAATCTTCCTTTTATGCAATACAGGTTTGTGGCTATGCCACTTTTATTAAATATATATATAGTGCATGGATTTTATTTTTTGAATTTTAATGCATATTTTTCTTGTAATAACATTTTAAAGTCAAACTTACTAGAATTTGATAGTTTTAATTTGATGTCTTGCAATTTTTTTATTATTTTCAAAAAAAAAATTATACCCTTTCGAAGGGGATTCTCTCCTCTAGTGCACCATATATTTTTTTAAAAATAATAATATTTTTTAAAAAGTAATAATATTTTTTACTATTTTTTAATTTCTAATCAGCCTTTTTTAAAAATTTTAACAACCTACTTGCATTATTTATATATATATATTAAAAATAATCAAAATATATAAAAAAAAATACATATTTGGATTCACCACTCTGATCTCTATAAAAGGGTATTTTTCTTATTTAAAAAAAAAAATCTGACTAAAGAAATATTTAGTTGAGGTTGAAAGTTTCAGAAAATTTTGAAAAAGGTTGAGTTGGTTGCCAACTAGGATGCCACATAAACAATTTTGATAGAAAGGGTTTCAGTCAAAAGGGTTTTGACTGAAACCCTTTCTATCGAAACCTTGCACATAAAATGAGTCACATTTCAAAGTGACAGAGAAAAATTCAATTTTTTTAGTTTCGAGTGCAAGTGTTTTGCCTAAAACTCTATGTGCCACATATAATCCATGTGGTTTTAGATGAAATTGCTTAGGTCAAAACTATTTCGCTCAAAACTATTTAGTTGGTCAAAAGTGTGACACAAGTTTGTGCTTTTTCCCCACACTCTCCCCTATATTTTACCAATCTAAGTTGAGTAAGCTTATTACAAACCAAACTATAGTTGCAACCACTTTTAGAAATCCCTTTAATGTCATGTCTCAAAACATAACTATAAATTATCTCTAATTCCAACCAACCTAGAACAAATAACTTCACAATGCAAGAGCCCATAGTTACTTCAAATATCCAAAACCAATAAAATGGCATCTTGCAACAAGTGACCACCAACCCCCTTAACACTTACCCTCCACTAGATGAAGTATTGGCTACTTTTTCTAGTTCCATATTGTTTAATCCTATTAATAGGACCATGACTCCACCTACCCTCAACATAACATATTGTCCAACCTTGCTCCTCTTAGGATTCACTATAAATTAGCTAGTCAAAACATTCAACCTAACCCTCTAACTAAAACCTCATTTCCTTCGATGATACCCTTTAATTCAATCACTACCATTTTTTTCCTTACCCCAACCATCACCAACCCACATAGCTACAATTTCATCTTGCACTTCACCACAAAAACACATAGTATCTCACTCTCCACTTTCTACATCTCAACCTAACTATCAAAAAACATCATCACAAAATAAAAGCACACAACCCATAAACACCTCACAATTTATCCCACAACAACCAATTATCCAACAACAACCACATTATAGTCAACCTTTAACATACCAACTATTAGTAAACACATCACAACCTCCTATCCAATACCAACAACAAACTAGTCCACAACAACAATAGTATATACTAACTTCCATGTACAGCAATAGTCACCCCCTCTATAACAAGAATACCTACAACCTTCCACATATCAACAACAATCACTTAACCACCAACAACCACCACCACATGTGACAACTCTAACTCCTAGGAATCCCTTTAGTTAGGAGTGGAAAGATATGAAGGATACCATTAATGGGATGCAATTAGGGACCTTACAAAAAAAAAACATACAAATTCCAAGAACTGTGTCCTTGCCCTTTGATAATTCAATAACATCAATCCCTTTCCCTCAAAATTTTGAAGTTCCTATGCTAGACAGCTATAAAGGAAAAGGATACCATGTGACCATACTAAATAATTTTACATGGTATGTCATGAAGTGACTTATAATGATGTTGTGATATTGCTTTTCTCCAATAGTTATTTAAGTAATAGCAATGGATTTAATATTAGAATTAAGATAATTTAAATTATGTAATTTTATCAAAATAAATTTGAATAATCAATGTAAACTATAAACATGTGGTAATTTAAATAATTAACATAATAAATGGAATAACACCTTCACATAGATTAACCATATTAAAATCAAAATTATATAGACCATATTCCCAATATTGTTGAATCAATTGTTTTCAAAACTTCTTAAAATCACAGAGGGGTTGCTATATGATAATTTGTGGAATGGTTACAATTCTAGGCTTTTCACGACATAAACACCCCCAAAGGAAACCGGTTCTTACACAAAACCCAAAGTACCTTCATGACATAAACATAGCCCTGCCCAAAACACTCTCAAGTGTATGTTGTACCCCAAGTTGGATGCACCCCTGTGTGCCCCTTCTCCAAAATTTTCAATGCCAACAAAGACCCAAACCTCCACTCTTGTGTGCCCTCTGAATTATTGTGTTGCTCCCTTTATTTTCTTTGTCTCTCCTTGAATTTTCTCCATGCTTGAATGTTTTCCATGTCGCACACAAATACTTTATACAAGTCTTAAGGGGTGATTTCCAAACCATCACACCCTTGAATCACAAATGTTGTCTTTAATAATTATTTAAATAAATAGTTATTCTTTAATAGTGTTTATACATATTCTTTATTAATATCTCTTTTCTTTTCTTTTTTATTCAAGGGGTAAATGCTTTTGATCGGAGCTATGAATCGGATACAACCATTCAACAATACCACCCCAATGGGGTTTGAACCTTGGTGGCAAGAACAACAATGCCACCAATAAACCATCACACCATGCCAATACCAGCTTTTATTAATATCTCTTTTAACCAAAGGATCATAATATCATTTATTTTTCTATCTCCCTTTAATTCAAAAGGGTTATTTCATAACTTTTTCTTCTCTTAGGGAAAAATCCACATAACATTTCTCCCCTTGTAAATTAACTATTGTCATCAGTAGCACAAGATTCATTTGCATCACAAATCAAAGAAACACATGATCAATAATTGAAGATACTAGCACTGAATATATTTATTGTATTATTTACTTTATTTACAGTATTTGCTTCTTTTAATTCATAGATCATTCTTTTTAACTTTATTTTAAATTCACAAGAAATTTTAATAAAGTCACTTTCCCCAATCAAAATTATGATGAGAACTATATAGATGTTTATGAAATATATCATGAATGTGTAACTAAAAAGATAATTATACTTTTATGTGTTTAACCTCCTATCCTTCAACTTTATCCTTTTACCTACTCATGTAACTCTTTCAAAGTATTACAATATGATCACATAATAATTATAATGCATATCCAATACTTTGTGACCACTCATAATTTATAAAAATATATAATCTATAACTTCAACATACATTCCAAGATGATATTCATGCATTCCGAACTGCATTAATATCCTCTTTTCATAATGTATAAATAGAATCTTAGTCCTATATAGTAAGGCAAATATACAAGTTTATTGGGTTGATCAAGTCCAATATCAATTTACAACAAAAGATGATACAAATAATCTCACAATGCATCTTAAATAGCAATAGAATATTAGTAAATTATTACCACCTAAAGAGTACTTCATAAAAAAATACTAGTTTAATATTCCTTTAGAAAACTAGGTTAATTATGTTCTTGGATGAAGTTTTGGCTATAACAATGAGGATAGATCGTATTGACAACCATGTTGTAGACCTAATAGTAAATTGGAACACAACTTTTTATTGGGGATCTTATCATAAAATTAAATATTACGTAAGGGTGCATAAGGAGAGGAAATAGTATGTCATTCCATAAATGCATTCCTACACTTGGACACATGTTGATATATGATATTATTATATTATGTATGACAAAATAATTAGTATAAATTTATGATTTTTTAATTTTCTTAGAGGTTGTCTCTCCCCCTATAAAAATTCAACATGTCCCCATGCCTCATCCTAAGAAAATTTATGTCGTTGTGCATTTAATAAATCATTATTTCATTCCAACCAATGCATTTAAACAACACAAGATTTAAGATGGGGAAATGATCCTTGAACCTATGGGCTATGAGCCCACTAATGCTAATGTATATACTAACTTGACCAACTAGAGAATGACATATGACACCATGAAAATTCTTATACTACTAGCCACTCCAATATCAACTATAGAATTATTATGTAAGTGAATGCTTGTGGAACAAAGGTCATATGTAATGATTACCCAACCTAGTAATTCCCTGCAACTTGTGGGTTGCCTATCACCTCAATAAAGAGAAAGCACAACATAAGTTACTCTACATCAAGTCAATCATTAATTAGATTATAAAGTCCATAGTTTATATAAAAGCATAGAAATGGTATAATAGCCTGCCACGAAGTAGGTCTTGAATCTAAGCTCGCATGCAAGGATTAGATAATTAAGAGAAAAGGGCTAAAAGGAAAAAATAAAAGCGAACACACTTTAAGTGTAATCTAGAATTATTTGATAATGTTCATTAAATGAACTTTGATTGATTGAATCCAAAAAAAAGGGGAGGAAGGAACAGTTATTAATTTTATTTTATTTTTTTGGTATCTTAAGGTAAGGGCTAATATGACATTGTTTGAATTCTTTACACTAGCCATTTTGAGCCAATTAAGGCACACTTTTTTTTTTGTGTATGCTATGTTGTGGTATTAAGGACATGTCGTAATGTATTTGCATATGATAGAGTACTTATTTGAGTGTATTAAAATAGGGTATTCATCATAAATTTGCAACAATATTAGCAAGACTTTTATTAGCATATATAATTGTAGTCATTCTTCCATGTTTTCCTACTAGCTTTGGCCTTTGTTCCACATACTAAATCAATTTGAACATACATGTGTGACCAAAGAAACTTAATTTTTTTTTCTAGCAAATTCCTAAAAGAATGCCACTCTATTTCAAACATAGGTACAATGATCTCAAAACCATCTATTTCCATCTCCAACTCTCTATGGATTCACTTCCATAATTCTAAGTTCAATTCCATTTGCAAGACTAGCTTCACAACATAGGTCAAGCCCAAGCAACATAAAGTAAGTTAGTAAATTTGAAGGAATTTGTTCAAACAAGACCTTATTTTTAACATATTAGTGAATAAATTTTAGTATATTCAATGAGATATTCTATTATCTAAAAATTCAATTAAATATTGTAATAATTTTAATCCTACATTTATTGTTCTAATACCAACTTTGTAAATCCTAATGATTATTGTTCTATTATTCATCATATGACAATTTATGTAGGGAGTGCTTATGATAAGTGATAATTTTGATCTTTTAGTAGAATTATTATTGACAAAATGATTAACATTATACTCTATAGACTAGTCCAAAAACTACTATTATGAAGAATAATATATAACCAACATAGAGATTGCATTTTTATGTATTAAGAATCTATATGTGTATGGGGGTGATGGCAACATCATTAGGCAGATCAGATCGCTCTGGTCTGCAAAGAACCCTCTACTAAGAGCTTACAAACATAGAATTTGGGAATTGCTGAAATATTTTGATGCATTCAATATTCAGACTGTTGCAAGAAAAATGAATAAAGAAGATAATAAAATGGTAGTTGTTGGCTCATAATTCTGGCCCCACAGGGATTAACGGACCAAGGCCAGGTCAAGGTCACAATCAGACCATCAGTGTTTGAAGGTTATGAACAGATTGAAACTCGAATGGTGTGAGGAAGCAAGGCCGGCTTCACTGCTAATTATGAACTGGAAGTGCATGAAAAGACTTACGATTATCACACAAAGGAAAAACAAATATCACATTAAAATATCAAATATTTAAGATGATACAAGGCAATAGGATATATGGTCTTTCATGATTGTTAAATAAAAAGGTGAAAAAAGAACAAGATCAGACACGAACATAGATTTATAGTGGTTCACCATCAAGGCTACATCCACTCTCAAAGCAGGCGAATATCTTATTCACTATTTCTTCAATATATTCCAATACACAGCAGTATGTTTTTTATATGTCTTTAACAACTTACTCTATTTTCTCTCTTCTGTTAAAATACATTTATTATTCTGGCACCACTCAGCCAACGCCCAGCCAAGAATAGCAAAGGAATCATAATAAATGCCCCACAGAGGAGCACTCCCATTCCACAAACAGGCCTAGAATAGACGTTCATAAAAAGAGGTGTTAGTAACGTCTGATTGGGCTTCACCGCTCAACAATGATAGGATATAGTAGGAGAAAAGTATAAGAATAATCAATGTATAAGATACATATAGAGTGTATGTTCATGTTATTTGATATATATGTATATATAAAAGAAGAAAGAATAAAAGTAAAAAATATTATGTGTCTTATGTGTGGATGTATGTATCTTTTAAAATTTAATTGTTTGTTATTAATACTTAATTAATCTAACTTTTGTATTATATTAAGTTTAATTCATATTTAGGTTCTGATACCAAATGTGATGTCACTTTTCTCCAATAGTTATTTAAGTAATAGCAATGGATTTAATATAATAAATATTAGAATTAAGATCATTTGAACTATGTAATTTTATCAAAATAAATGTGAATAATCAATGTAAACTATAAGCATGTGATAATTTAAATAATTAACATAATAAATGGAATAACACCATCGCATAGATTAATCATATTAGCATCAAAATCATATAGACTATATTCTCAATATTGTCAAATCAATGGTTTTCAATACTTATCTTCAAATCATAGAGGGGCTACTATTTGGCACTCAAAGGAATGGTTACAAGTCTAGGTTTTTCACAACATAATCACCCTCAAAGGAAACCAGTTCTTACACAGAACCCAACCTATCTTCATGACGTAAACACAACCTTGCCTAGGACACTCCTGGGTGTACATTGTACCCCAAGTTGGACACACCCCTATGTGCCCCTTCTCCAAAATTTTCAATGTCATCCAAGAACCAAACCTCCACTCTTGTGTGCCCTCTAAATTCTTGTGTTGCTCCCTTTATTTTCTTTGTCTCTCCTTGAATGTTCTCCATGCTTGAATGTCACACAAATTCTTTATATGTCTTAAGGGGTGGTTTCCAAACCATCACACTTTCACAAAAGTTGCCTTTAATAATATTTAAATAAATAATTATTCCTCCCTTTTTTAAAGAGTGTTTATGCATATTCTTTATTAATATCCCTTTTCAAAACCAAATAATCATAATATCATTTATTTTTCTCTATCTTTTAATCTAAAAGGGTTATTTCGTAACTTTTTCTTCTCTTAGGGAAAAAGTCACATAACAAATGCATACCTTATGAGACTTTTCCCAAAATTTTAAGAGGAAAAGATCTTGAGTGGTTTATGCACCTACCTCATGGGTCCATTACCACTTTTCCACAACTAGATAAGTTTTTCAACCATTTCTCTTACAACATATAGCATGAACTTTGTATGCTTGAACTTTGCAATGGTAAAAAAAATAAATGGTGATATTTTTCTTCCTTCCTCCAAAGATGGAGAAGTCTAAATAGTCACTTCCCATAGGCCATACCAAAAAATAGCTTATCAATATCTTTCTCACAGACCTTATCCTAGAAATGGCCATTTATTTATAGGTCCATTATGTCACAACTTTTGATGATATTATTGAAAAAGAAGTTACCATAAAGAAAGACCTTATTGCTAAGGGATTAGTCAAAATATATAACAAGGAATAAGAAAATACAACTCAAACTAATTACAATTCTATATTTTGGCCTAGAAATAAAAATTTCATAAGTGATGGGGTCAATGACCATAAAGTTGTCCAAATTGCACCAACAGTGGCAAGAAAACCCAACATTCAAATGTAAAAAAAAATCATGTTACCATACAACAAGGACCATCAAGACCCCCTATAGTTGACTCAAATATGTAAATTGACTCCTTTAGGGGAATCAATAGAAACAATGTTTGAAAAACGCATCAAGAAAAATATGATTAGATACCCATACACTCAACCCTTTGAAAAAAGAAAACCAAAACCCTCATGGTATAGAGATAATAGATAATACAAATACCATCAAGTTAAAGGTCATATCCTCTTAAACTGCATGTAGCTAAAAAATTATGCCCAAGATCTCATTGATCAAGGAAAACTTGTAGTGGAAGATTACTCACCCTCCTCACCTAATGAGAAATTAAGTATCTATAAGGACCCATTCCATAAATATGACCAAAATCAATCCTCGATGTACAATAAAGGTTAAAACCAAGGTAACCAAACAAACCATGTTCATACTACACCCTCCTCATATGACTGAGTTATTGGAAATATTGACAAAATCAATTCATAGGTCAATATTGTCACTATTAAAGGTCATAATTGTGATGTCACCACTAGGCGTGGTCAAGTCACCTTTTGAGGGACATCTTTTTCTCTTGACAAGCTAACCAATATGATTTCCTTGAACATTTGGGAAGGACTCTAGCACAAATTTTTATCTTGGAGCTTCTTAGATCCTCTCCTCTTTTAGGGACATATTGGACCAAGCTTTGAGAGATTCTTGAGTTCCTAGTAATATGAAACCTAACCAATGACAAACCCTTGTAAGCATACTTATCCTCTTCACACCACCTACCTTTCACTCCTAATGACATGTCATTTCTAGGGTCATCCCATAACATAAAACTTTATATAGAGACAATTGTCAAGAAACGTAACGTCAAACAAGTACTTATAGATTATGAGTTTTCTTTAATATATGCACCTACAATCTCATAAAATGATTGGGATGTTCAAAGGATGACATAGAAGTAAAAATTAAGACAACCATCAAAGCATATGATGAAGCAACAAGAGAGACTAAAGGTATATCTAGTTTCCCCTACAATTTGGTCTGATTTTATAACACACCATGATGCATGTTCTTGACCTTGAGTTTCCATATAACATCCTTCTTGATTTCCCATGGATCCATTGCATGTGAGAAAACCTCTCCACTTACCACTAGTGTATCAAGTTTTTTCACAATGATGTAGAGGTCACAATTCCAAAAAATGTTAATCCATTCCAATATTGTATATGTAAGGAAGCTAAGGCAGTGGAACAACTTCCTACACTAATCTTGAGAAGAGGATAATGCAAAACTTTACAAATATTTAATAGTTATAGAAACTTAAACAAAAATAAACATAAATATCATGCATACCACAACACAGTGATTTACGTTGGGAAAACCCTTTGGGAGAAAAACCCCACACTCCAAATGCCACCCAATATATTATTCAAAAATAAAAAAGATTATAATATAATTACAAAGCAAGTTTCTTATAGGAGTATCGCCAACCATAGATCCAGAGGCAACACGACCACTATCAAACTCTCAAAATACATCACAATACACAGTTGTAATACAATGCCCTCATAAAATAGGGTTGCCTTCTAGGGCAAGTCAAGCCAACAAAATATCAACCATCAAATTTGAGACCTAATGATGAATGGTCTAGATGTACAATAATAAAATATAAATATAATTTTCCTTTTGGAGGCATGACCCCCAAACCCTCCATTAGGGAGATGATCCCCCTAGACCGCTCATGAGTGGGGAACCCCCCTACACCCCCTGTCATTGACTTATCAACAGTACCTTATGTAATTGCAAGGTTGAGACACACTTTCCCAACAATAGATTATTAGAAGGTACCTATAATAAATCACACCATTTTCCTAGTGTAGATATTTTCATCTTCATAATATATTTATCCTAATACTTTGGCATCAACCTGATTCCTTATTCAAGATCAAGATCATAGATAAAGGGTGTATGGAGTAAGAAATATGAAATACCTTCCATATTGGTTAGCTTCCTCTATCTCCAAAGTATTATGGCATAAAAGAATAAAAAAAAGATAGATTCTAAAGTCATTCAATGTGGCACTAGAAAATATGTACAAAAAGGCTTCATCGATGATGATGTAATTGTTGAACACACTCAAATAATGAGGGGGGGTGAATTAGTATCTATCAAAACTTAAACCCTCCAAATCTTAAATATTTCAACAATATACAACTTCAAACTATTAACAAGATCAACAACCCTTAATCTAATCAGCAGTACTTAAACAAATCAACAACAATGAAAGATAAGGCAATGGACACATGCTCAAGATAACTCCAAATTTATGTGGAAAATACAAGAAAGGAAAAACCACAAAGAGAAATCTCTTAATATAGGAAGCTCATTGCTTATAGAATTACAATTTTTTTTAAGGCTCACTACTCCTAGAAGGAATTGCAAGATACGGCACAAAACCTTAGGGAAAGATATGAAGGACTTGCAATATTGGGGCACACAACCCTAGGGAAAGATATAAATTACAAGGACATGCTGAAGAGACACACTATCTAATACATGAAGATTTTGAATTATAACATTTGTCAACAATACACTTTTTTGACTAAGGTGTTAAAGCCCATCTAATCTTTCTTTTTCACAACTCACTTCACCAATCCATACTTGCACACCACCACACTCTAACCCACATCTTGCAACATACTTTTTCTTTCATTTATATATCCTCTGCAAGATCACAAAACACTAAGTAGGTCAGCTAGAAAAGAAGGTAAACCATGATTCCAACAAGTCATTCGTAAAAACATAATGTGGTCCTATCCAGAAGATAGAGATGACCCAACACAACTTATTACATCTTCCAATGTGATCCCAAACATGAAACACGTTGGCACACAACAACCCAAGCTGGAAATAAGGAAACATGTACAACACATTACCTGTCGGTCCAAAAACATACACTCAACTGAAGTTACTCAATGCAGTTCTCAACAAGATAGGTCAGGAAACAAATACATCTTAACACAACCTCAAATGTTGGTGAAGACCCCCAAGCACATGGCACAAGCAAGAGAACAATCCCTATCGGCCAAACATCCATAAATTTCCTAGAAAACCAACTCAAAAAAATATGCAACACCAAAGAGATCAATCATTGTCATGCAGACCACAAAGATAATTTTATGAACATCCAACAATAATTCTAGATACTTCTTTCACACTGTCATGCCACAAACAACCACTGTAAACCAAACAAAAATAGAGCACTTCAACTTAGAAGATCAAAATACACAACCATGAGATAGAACATTAATAGATCAAATTGTGGAACACTTCATTACACAAAAATTGAACTGAGACATTACACAAGCATTGAGAGTATGTCCACCAATCCACAAGATTAGAAACATCAATGTAGAGCATTTTTTGGACCAGTCCAAACAACCAACAAAACTGCCAATACACTGTAAATACCAGAAACCTCTTTAGCAACATAGGTGACTTGAAAAGATAGGAGTGCAACAACCAAAAAACATAAACACTGAATCCAAAACCATAAGACCAAATCTCAAGGGTGCAGGAATGTGTATCATTCTCCCAAATAGTATTCAAAGCAACTTCTAGGAAAAAACCTTTCATCAACATGCAGAGACCATAACATCCTTGTAGCAACACATACTTCCTCATGAACAACAAAAAAGTGCATAAAACATACTAGAGACCATCAACAACATTTTTCTAACATCAACATTACTTCTAATCCTCATTTTAATGCTTCTAATCCTTTTCATAATGCTTCTAATCCTCATCTTAATATATCATCATGATATCAACTCTTCTGACAACAACCATAATCAATACATCTTTACTTTTCATCAAACAAGGCATGGCATCCAACCATGGACATAAGAAACATCAAAGGAATGGTATCCTACCATGAACATCAGCAACATATAGTATCAACAACATACAATTGTAAGCAATGTTGACAACCCCAAGCGTCAATGACAAAAAATATTGAACAACAATCTCACAAACATATGTGAAACAATCTTTTCAAGTGTTGACATCAATGAAAACCAATGCCAACAGTCATAGATAGTGGCATAAATTCATGGGTATATAGAGATGAATAATTTGCACCATATTGTGTTCAAGAGGCATATTTATGCAAGAGAGGTCTAAAAAAAACCCTCTACACAAACTCCTAGCCCTCTCCATCAATGACATGTTCAATCTATCTACATGCCCTTTTTGTTGAGAACTATATAGAGTTTTCTTATGTCTCTCTATCCCATGATCCTTATAAATTTTTTTAAAAAAATTGAACAAAACTCATTGCAATAGTTAGTTCTCAAAACCCTAATCTTCCTACTAGCTTTATTTTGTACAAGAGCCTTAAACTCTTTGAAATGACTAAAGAATTTAGATTTACTTCTAAGGAAATACACCCATATCCTTTTAGAGTATTCATCTCTAAAACATAAATAATATAAATAGAATAAAATTTAAGGAACATTAATAGGACTAAAACCATCATTAAGAATTAGATCAACACCTCAATAGATTTGTGAGAACTTGAGTAAAATTGAATGTAATTTTATTTTTTAATATTCACAAAAAATAAGCTCAAGAGCACAATAATTTAAACCATCTACAATATTTTTCTTTAAGGGTCCTTATACCCTTATTTCCTATGTGGTTCATTCTATGGTTCCATAACATTATTTTATCTACATGTACATCTTGGTATTTGAATTAAGAGAACCTTCAGGTATCCAAAAAGTATTTCCATAAAAAATAGATGTACTAGTGAGAGTGTAGAATTTATAAATCTCTTCATATCACTAATATCTAGGAACTATTGCACTAAATTATGCATGTAGTTAGTGAAATCATAGTTCTCGCACAAACACCCTTAGTAAGTACGTCCATATATCCTCAAATCATCATACACCCTCCACTAAAGAAATGAGATTGCTTTCCCACATTATTAAGCTGGCTAATTGAAAGTCAAATATATTCCATACAAGGGATACACAAAACACTACTTATCCCTTTCACACATCCATTAGGGAATCATATCAATACTCTTTCATGGACAATAATATTCAAGTGATACTAATCTCCAAGGTACACCTTCTTGATATCATACTCTCAATACTTTAAAAAATAACCTCAATGTCAAGCCATGTGGAAATCGTCCTTAGATTCTATCAACCAAACACCTTCTATTGCAAGCATTGCCAAGGTTATGACAAATAAATCACCATTATCTTGAGAATACTTTTTATACTTGTCATATAATTTTTTTTATTTTATTTTTCTCCTCCTTGCAGTCTCTTCTAAAATGCATAGGATTTCCACAATTCAAAAAAAAATTCCTTGGTCTTTCTAAGAGATTTGGGTCTCACATAGGATTAGGATCTAGACAATTCGTTCTTCTTTTCCTTCTTTCCTATCTCTTTTGATCTTTCACAAATAACTAAGGATTCCTTGGTTGATTCAAAACAATTCCACCACATCTCATCTATAAGTAATAATGCAACTACCTCATCTATTTTAAATTTAGAGGTAGTAATCCTAATTTACATGCCTAAGTGATCCCAATATTGTAGCAAAGAATATAACAAAATCATGTAACAATCCTCCTCCATATTCACTCTAATGGAGTGTAAATAGGTAACAATCATGTTGAAAGCATTTAGATGATTGATCATAAAGCCACCATCCTCCATATTCAAGGCATGCAACTTATTTCGCAGAAAACATTTACTTACCAAGGATTTAGTTTGATAAATCCTACCCAAATCATCCTAGATATCTATAGAACTTTCTTCTTCATGGACACTCAAAAATATATAGTCTACCACATACATCCTAATGAGACTTTTCACCTTTCTATCCATTTTATACCAATATTTCTATGACATAAAAATAGTTTGAAATCCAAATATAGTACCTAGAGTCTAAATTGACCAAGCTCATATACTAAATAAAAGGAAGAAAATGTGTGGAATATTCTTTTTGCCCTAATCTATAAGAGGAGGTAGTGCAAATAAATTAAATTTAAATTTTTACAAGGGGAAAATACACAATAAAAATAATATACCATAACACAATAGTTTGCATTGGGAAAACCCTATATGATATGTCATAACATGCATCATAAGTTGGTCAAAAAGTGTAACTCCATCTTACATATCATAGATGTTCTTACATTTCCAATATGGGAAGCTCCACTTTTGGAGGCTGTAACTTTTGATCTAAGAGATTGATTGCATTTTTATTTAATTATCAATCTCAAAGACATTTATGTCTTATAAATTTGTGAAATTGATGTCAAATACATTGAAATTATTTCAAGGCATAAAATTACCTATATAGCCTAGAAGCTAAGTTTTTCTTTTCTATTTCCTAAACATTTCATTTTTCATATTATTAACATTAGGGGCGAGGTTGAGACACCTTTCTTAATGGCCTAGGCCTTCAAGAGCTACTTTTGGATACACAAAGTATCACATATATAGAAAGTTCAATATTTATTACCCATAAACAATCTTAGGCTCATATATTTCAAATCATAAAACCTCATAAATAATATGGCACAAAGACACAAGATGCATAATACTTGAAATTCATTTAGACCAGGCCCTCCTACAAATTACATTCAATCTTGACATTGCAAAAAGTAGATGGAATCGACATATGGTGCCAAGATTTATGATGCACACACATGATTCAAAACTCTATAATGGCATTCAATAGGTCCCATTGAATAAAATATTAGATTAGCTATCATCAAAATACCCTATAGGAATACCAAAATCCTAAAAAATGACAATGTATGATTTTCTATCAAGATGAGGAAGGAAAGGTTTCACCAAGGAACCTACAACAAGATGAAATGGAGAAAAAGTGGAACTTATAAGGTCTTGTGAAAATTTGCAATGTAAACTTTGGCATTTCGTTATTGATTGGGAAATTTTATTACCAATCCCAACTGACAAAAGAAAATATTTAGAATGGTTAAAGCTAAACTGCTTGAAGTATGAAGGAATGGATATCTCCTTTATTTTCAATGTGGTAGATTTGTGCCATTACTATAAGGACCACTTGCTAAATTTTTAAAGGAAGAATGGGAAAAAGAATTGCCAAAGAAAGAATGGGATGAGGTACAAAGTTGAGATTCATGAATGATTAAGAAGCTAAGAGGAATAGAGTATTATGATTACTTAGTAAAATTGAAGCATAAAAAAGCTAAAGAAGCAACATGGATAAGTGCATTTGAGTTTACTAAACATGAAATATCTATTTTAGATTTCATAAATATTTCATGAGCTTCAAGATCATGGTTTCCACTTACTTGGCATGTCTCGTGCAAGATAATACAAGTTCACGAGTAATCTTACATCATCCAAAAATAAAATAAAGATAACACCAAAATAATTTATGTTTCCATGTGTGTTATTTAGTGAAATTGCACATTTGGACAAACTAGAGCCTCAAAAGAATATTCAAATAAACGCCAATAGTGATAAAAACTTTTAGTACATATATAGTGGTAATTGATCTCACTTTAGCAATATTAAGGTATGATTATTTCTTCAAAAGCAACATGTCAGCTTTAACATCATTAATTCACTTCAACAACAAGCATATATGTTCAAATTTGGTGCAGTCACGGATGGAGGGTTCATAAAGAACAGTCCAAACTATGCAACTTAGAGCCAACACAATAGAAATAACACAAGAAAGTATTCTACAAATATGATTCTTTACTGAATTGGAAATATTACATGCAACATATGCCTCATGGGTGAATATCAGGGCTCACAGGCCTGTTGCAAGGGAATTCAACATTACAACTAATGATGAATAAATAATGACCACTTTCCAAATGAGTACAAATGCTCTTAAATGTGATTCTCCAGCTCCAACAAAGGTTTGCATCAACCACAAGAGTTTAAAAAACTCGATGAATGATCAATGTGAAGGTTGGCCTCAAAACATAAGAAGATAATCCTTCGTGAAATGAAATGACTTGTGAATCTCCAAGATAGATCCCATTGGACCCAAAATGCATGTATGATGTCCCATTAAGCTTTGCATGTTTTGGAATAGGTCTGCAATACAAATTTTGGACCAAGTTCTTCCCAAATTCTCTAACTATGAATTACAATAAAATTTTGAGAGTGATAACTTTTGGTAGACAAATTTAAATGATATGAAATCTAGATATCTTGTAGATGGATTCACATAGATGTTATATATTTCTCCACGAGCTAAGAAATGATAATGCAGTGAAATGAATAATGAAATGTTGAAACCACTACTGAATAAAATGCAAGAAAATAATTTTTTTTGGTTGATACAAGATTGCTTTACAACTAGGGATGCTCCTACATCAAACACCGGGGGTTGGAAGAAAAGGGAGTCCCTCACTTTCTAGGGCTAAGAGGAAAACCAAAGTGGTTCACCTCAACCTGAGAAATACATGATGAATCTTCCACTAGTATACCTTTCCACTTCACAAGATATTCTTTGTACTGCATGTTCCTAGTACTCCTTTTGGTTCTGGTATCCAAAATCTACTCAATCTCCTCTAGTGGTTGATGTGGTAACTTCTCCTTCAAACCACTTCACTGCTACTGCTACTTGACCGTCCTTCATGGTACTCATAGATGTCTGCAACATTGAAAATAGGTGATATACCCAATGTCTCTGGTAACTCTACTTCATACACATTTCCATAATCAAACTTCCTTAGAATATTACAAGGTCCAAACTTCCTCATATTCAACTTATTATATGATCTTACTGTAAATATCTCCTTCCTCAAGTATACCATCACTTCATCTCTGATAGAAAACTCTTTATGTCTCTGGTGCTCATTTTCCTTTTCCTTATACTTACTATTCATGTCTTCCAAGTGCTTTTGAACTTGATTATCCAATGTCTCCATGAATTCTAAAAAATCTTCTGCCTCTGAACTCCTCTTATTCTCCATACCAATGTCTCTTAGTTCTGCAACTGTTCTAGGATGTACTCCTATCATGATCTCAAATGATGTCTTCCCTATCCTCTAGTTCATTTAATTATTATATGGAAATTTTTCTTGTAGTAGAACTATGTCCCAATTTACTACCTTATCTCCAACCAAACATCTCAATAGGTTACCCAAACTTCTATTTACCACTTTTGTTTGTCCATCTGCCTATGGGTGATATGATGAACTGAACTTCAGGCTTGTCTTCATAAAAGTACACATTTTGACATTAATCAACAACTTCTCTTCTCCCAACTTTTTCTTGATACTTGTTTGATGTGCCACAAATGTTCTTCTCTAGTCTTACTAAAAATTAGAATATCATCCAACTAAACAATGAGAGAATTACCCAATAATTTCTTCAATACCACATTAATCAATCTCATGAAAGTGTTTGGTGCATTGGTCGATCCAAAGGCATTACTAAAAACTCATACAATCTTTTATTAGTCTTAAATGTAGTCTTCCATTCATCTCCCTCTTTGATTATGATTTGATGGTATCCACTCTTGAGATTAATCTTTGTGAAATACTTTGCTCCACTCAAACAATTCATAATGTCATCCATCCTTGGCAATGGAAATCTATACTTGATAGTGATTCTATTGATTGCTCTTGAATCTACACAAATTCTCCACTCTCCATCTTTCTTTGGTTCAAGTGAAACATGTACTACACATGGGCTTAAACTTTCTTTGATCAACCCTTTCTTCAACAACTCTTGTATATGTCAGTTCAATTTTGCATTCTTTGTCGATTTCATTTTATGTGCTACCTTGTGTGGGAAATTTTCTCCCGGTGTAAGGTCTATATGATGACTAATACTCTAGACTGTAGGTAATCCATCTGGTACATTCTTTGACATGATGTCTCCATACTCATTCAACAAATCTACTACCTCTTCATTCTCTACGGTAGAATTCTCTACCTCTGACCATTGCTTTTATTTGGAATCAATGCAAAACACGTGTTCTCATGCCTCAATCTATCCAAAAATTTCTTCCATTGACCAAACATAGTCTGGCAGTGCCACAAACTTCAGTCTTCTCCTCTTCCTCTAAAGGTATCAACTTGATTCTTTTACCATTTGAGGTTACAGTATAGGTATTCCTTCCTCCATCATGAATTTCTCTCTTATCATATTTCCATGGTCTTCCTAATAGTAAATGACAAGCATCCATAGG
This sequence comes from Sequoia sempervirens, assembly GCA_007258455.2. Lineage (NCBI taxonomy): Eukaryota > Viridiplantae > Streptophyta > Pinopsida > Cupressales > Cupressaceae > Sequoia > Sequoia sempervirens. The sequence continues at coordinate 37,164,891 of VDFB02000007.1, read as the reverse complement.
CACAATATCACACAATACTTCATTCCTATATGATCTTATATGAAATTTCACCAAACATTTCTCATTCACCAATATCTTATGCTCATCTTGAATCCATGATATCCTATAGAGGTTTGTATGTTTCAATCTCTTCAAATTCAACTTGGTTACCATCTCCTCTGAAACTAGTTTATCAGTACTACCACTATTAGTGATAAATTTACATACCTTTCCTTTGGACTTACATCTTGTTTTGAACAAACTTTTTCTTTGTGGTGGTTCCTCAATCACCTCTTCATGCATCAAAGCTCTCCTCATCACCAATGATTTATCTTTCTCAAGTTTCCCAACTAAATTAGGGGATTCAACAAGTTCTTCATCCACATAAGTTGCTCTTCTGATATGCTCAAGTTTCTTGTTGGTGTTTCCTTGATGACATTCAAATTCTCTATGTCCTTCACCTCCACACTTGAAACAAGTTCCTCTAAATGGTCTTCTCTTAGATCTCCCTTCATCTATCTAGTATCCTTCATTGTGGTAAGAATTATGACATCCTCTATCACTGCGATACAAATTTATATCTTCTCTTCCTCTACGATATGAATTGTGATCCTTTTCTTCACTCTAGTAGGGTTTTTCATCTTTATCCTGCTATGAAAAAGTTCTTAGTTCTCCATATTGTGATTCACTTCTCTAGAATCTACCTCTTGCACTTCTCTATATTTGTTCAAACTTCTTGTTCAACTTCTCTTCCACCTTCAATGCAAACTGATATGCTTCTTCAATTGATATCATCTTTACTAGGCTCAATTATTCTTGAATGTTTGTTCTTAGTCCATTCATGTACCTCACCACCTTTTCTTTACTTGCTTCACTATGACCGGTTCTAATGATCTTCTTGTAGAATTCTTCAGTATATTCCTTCACAGATCTCTCCTTTTGCCTTAGGTTCTACAATATTTTCAATAATTATAGTTCATAATCAATAGGTATGAATTGATTCTTTAGTTTTGTTACCATTCTATCCCGTTTGATGATATTTTCCTTTGGGTATGTGCAGGATCATGATGGGCCAAAAAGTGGCGATTGTAACTGATATGATGGCCCATCTAGCTGACGACTTTTTTTTACCCAAAATTGATGAAATGAAAAGGGTTTTTAGAGGAGATTCTCAGCTTTCCACCAACATAAATTATGTTTTACTTTGAATTTAATAAATTATTATTATTCATTTTCTATTTGAATTATGACTAAAGTCTTGATTGATATGCTAATTGAAAAACATTTATAGTTTTCAAACGGTATCACATTTTTTAAATCCGAAACATGCAACACATTCTAGGCTTCGTATACTATAGGATTAAAAAATAAAAAATTGAATTTTATGAATTTTTGACCAAGTGAAGGTGGTCAGACATACGCGTTTTTGTATTTTTTAAATTTTGTAATAAAAAAATCATAATTAATTATTCACATGGAAACAAATTACAAAAAAATATGCATCACATCAGGACATGAGTCCTCTACTTATATCTAAAATCTTATAAAAAAATTATCATTTTATTGTGGTTAGGGTGGTCAGACAGACACCTACTTCTTATTTTTTCCTTGAAATTTAAGTACTATTGCATTGAAATTTCAAATTTTCACCAAATAGATTTAAAAAATAAAAAATAAACCTAGTAGTTTAGAAACTAAATTCAATTTTCTATAGATTATATTCTTACATATTTTTGAAATAATATAGATAACTTATTCAAATTTTTACATCAAGTTGCCTAACTCTGATTTTTTAAATTTTTTGCCACTTAAGGGCCTATTTTTTCCATGATTGTCCTGCACATACCCCTTTCCTCTTCTATTTCTATCCAATTAGACTTCTTTCCACTGTAAAGCAACATGTCCCTTCAACTTTGTTTTCACAAATCTCACTCTTTATGGATCTTCATATTCAAATTATTCTTCTATTTCATTGATCCAATCAATTAACTCTTCAAGGTTTAAATTTCTCATGTAATTTTGAATTTCAACTCTAGGTCACTTACCAATTTTGGAGATCACTTTCAACATCTTAAGGGTGAAGCCACAATAGTGGTTTACAATTTGATGGAGGAAGGAAAATTGAGAAAAAATGACCCCATGGCAAAAAAATTGGTTTTAGGGGTTCGCATGAACCTACAAGTTCGACCGAACCATAAAGGGGTTCGACTGAACTAGGGTTCGACCGAACCCATCAATTATTGGGCCCACATTTCCAAAAATAAAGGAAAAGTGCATATTAAAGGGGGTTCGAATGAACCCTGGTTCGCTAGAACCCCCCTAGTTCTAGCGAACCCCCCTTTTCCCTAATTTTTTAATTTGTTCACACAAAAAACCTAATTTTTTATGCTTCGAAGCTCCGATTGAGGATGAAAATGGGGGAATCTTTAGAAACCAAACTTGGAATCAGGTAGTCTTCAGAATGAGCTATCCAATGAATATAATTTTAATATGTTTTGGTTTTATTATGTTTTTTTTTTTTTAGTTTTATTAAACATAGGTTTTTCATCGAAAATGAAGGTCTTTGTTCTGTACATGTGGAAAAATAGCAGATTATCAAAAAAAAAATTTGAAAAATATGAGTGCACCAGATATTGAAGTCCTTAATCCAACCAAAAAAAATGAATTTCGATATATACAAAAAAGTTACGTGTTATACGGTCGTGTTATGTCTGAATTTTCATTGGTTTGACTTCGAAACTTGATTAAAGAAAAAATATTCAATAAAATACTTTCTAACCAAGTGTAAGCACTAGATATTAGAGTCACAAATGTAAATTTGAAAGAATTGGAATTTTATCCCTCATGGAAAAAAAGTTATGCGTTATACGGTGTGTGGCACTTTTTAAAAATGTTGTTTTCTAAAAAGAACCAGTTTTTGTGGGAGATGGAAAAAGAAGTGCAATCTAATTCTAAAAAAATTGAAAAAAATATTTTTAGAATCTATAGACAAAATGTGATGAGACTCTAGTTTGCATCATTGTCAAACTCCTCACGGTTTAGTCGATATAGGTGCCCGAATGTGAAGATTTGGTTAAAAATAAAAAATTCAGTGTCTAGTTTGGCCAAAAATTGTAAACCACTATTCTGGGATCACCCTTAATCTTATTTGATTCTTCTTCTTTTTTTCCTAGGGCTTTTTCAATTTGATTCACAACATGATCTACTTCATCATCGCTTTCATCCTCATTTCTAAGGTTTAGGCCTCACCTTTTGTCTTCTTCTACTACATCTAATCAAACTCGCATTCCATGAATCATTTCCAACATCTCATCCATTCTTCCAACAACATTCACCATACTAGGCGCTCTCCTTGGTAGCATCTCTCCCCTTGAATTTGGTCCAACTACCTCAATTCGGCAATTTGGCTACAAGGGTTTCAACTACCTCACAGTCGGCAATCGATTGAAAACATGTATAGGTTTCCTCAAGCCGGTGATCTATTCACCACAAGGAATTCCTTCAGGATTCACAAACTCACTTGGATACCACTTGGTGCAGTCATGGATGGAGGGTTCAGAAAGAATAGTCCAAATTGTGCAAGTTAGAGTGAACAAAACAGAAATAACACAAGAAAGTATTTTGTAAATATGATTCTTTATTGAATTAGAAATATTACATGCAACATGTGCCTCATGGGTGAATAATTAGGGCTCATAGGCCTACCGCAAAGGAATTCAACATTACAAGTAGTCAAAGGCCTTATTACAGTTCAAAGACTAGAAATCCTAAATTATGAACTTGAATCTAAGAACTACTAACTAAATATTGATGAATAACTAATGACCACTTTCCAAATGATTACAAATGCTCTTAAATATGATTCTCTAGCTCCAACAAAGGTCTGCATTGGCCACAAGGGTTTACAAAACCCGATGAATGATCAATGTGAAGGTTGGCCTTAAAACATAAGAAGATAATCCTTCATGAAATGAAATGACTTGTGAATCTCCAAGATAGATCACATTGGACCCAATATGCTTGTATGATGTCCCATTAAGCTCTACACATTTTGGAATAGGTTGGCACTATGAATTTTGGACCAGGTTGGCCCTAAATGTTGTGACTATGAATTATAATGAATTTTGAGAGTGATAAATTTTAGTAGACAAATGCAAATGGTCTGAAATCTAGATATGTTGTAGATGGCTTTGTGTAGATGCTATATCATGCTCTACGAGCTGAGAAATGATAATGTTGTGAAATGCATAATGAAATATTCAAACCGTTACCAAATGAAATGCAAGAAAAGAAATGTTTTTGGTTGATATAGGATTTCTTTACAAACAGGGATGCTCCTACATTAGAATTTAGTAGTAAGGAACTTTGTCATCATTACCAACTTCAATACTAGGCTTATGTATAACTTTAGTAGCATCGAATGTCAATTTTCATTTCAACAATACAAATTTGACAACTAAGATGACTTCAACAACAAACTATAAATATTTGTTGGTAGAAGCAATTTTTTTTATGACATGGACTCTTAGAGGACACTTGGAAAATGTTAAATCTTCAGCATGATTTTGACTAGGATTAAACATAATAGGTTAGGAGTTTCAAAAAAAAAAAAAAATTGAACAAAAATAGCCTAACAAGAACTTAGAGCTATTATTTTGGTAGCCAAATTATTTTCTATGATGATTTACATTTGTGCTAGTCATAATGTGGCATTTAGGGAAGAAAGATTGATCCAAAATCCTTTGAAGGCTATAAATGTATATGAAATAAAGAGAGTAAGGTATCCTTGATAGAAAGTGTGCCCTAAATCATGAACAAGAATATCGATGTAGGGGAAGTAGAGTGTCAACAAAAGATCATAACAAAAGAAGGCCAACCATTTCAAACAGGGAGACATGTATTGAAAAAGATTAACTCCAAAGTTTGCCCATTATAAGAATATAATAAATTTAGATCTTTTCTAATTTGTAATAGTTAGGAAATTTTCATTCTTGACACAATTGTAAGCCATTTAATTTGCTAATTGTGATTTCTTAAAACAATTAAATTTAATTTTCTTCCCTTTTAGATGTGTGATTATTATTTGAAATTTCATAAGCATTGGTTGGGTTGTCTTTAACTAGGCACCCTAATCTAGACTACACCATAATGCCATTCTTAAATAATGGAAATACAAAATAATCTAGAGTTTGATTCAATAGAGTGACAAATGGTATTGTAATTTCCTCCTAATTTATTTGATCATTCATCATCCTCACACATGTGCATTAGTATATATTTCCATTCTTAGTAACTAATAGTCTATAAGATGAAGTTAATTAACAATTTATTTAGTTAACTAACCAACTATTATAGAAGAAAAGATAGCTTAAATATTCATACATCTAACCTTTTAAATCTTGTCGAGAAGAAATGCATACAAAAATATTGCATAATTTAGTTATCTTAAAATATTTATTTTGTTATCCATCTTCTTCTTATCCTTTTGTACTTTCTTTGTTATCCATCTTCTCCTTATCCTTTTGTGCTTTCTCCTTGTGCTTTTGTACTTTGGTAGTTACCTTAAAATGTTTATTTTGTTATCCATCTTCTCCTTATGCTTTTGTACTTTGGTACTTAAAATGTTTATTTTGTTATCCATCTTCTCATTATCCTTTTGTACTTTTGTTATCCATCTTCTCCTTATGCTTTTGTACTTTGGTACTTAAAATGTTTATTTTGTTATCCATCTTCTCATTATCCTTTTGTACTTTTGTTATCCATCTTCTCCTTATGCTTTTGTACTTTGGTACTTAAAATGTTTATTTTGTTATCCATCTTCTCATTATCCTTTTGTACTTTGATAGTTATTTTAAAATGTTTATTTTGTTATCCATCTTCTCCTTATCCTTTTGTACTTTGATGTAGTCCTTATGTTTACTTTTTGGTGTAGTCCTTATGTCTTTTCATTCAATAAATATGCCTATCCTCATAGGTTGGAATTAGTGACGGCATCATGCAACTCTTATCCAATTTTATTAAGCAAACCAACTTAAACTATGTTTCTAAAGTGAGGGAGGTTATTTCAAGCATTTTAGAAGGGTTGGAGGAGCCGTATCAAGAGGAATTCATAGAAAGGAGGCAAAACTCTTCTAATAGTTATCCTAGCCTTTTCTCTCTTCCTCGTGCGTTGTATCTTTAAAAGGAACGATTTTTACCCATTATAAAGGCTTTTTTTAAGGAATCATCTTTAGTGTTTTAGTTCTACAACGTAGATCTATGGCTGTGTTGGCAATTGTCATTAAGCCATGACATATTCAAATAAAATCTAATTATAATTAATCATAATACTTCCAATAATGAAAGCTCTTTATATATATATTTTAAAATCTAATTATAAAAATACAATTTTATTCTATTTAAAACACAAATAAATTTCAATTCTAGAATCTTAATATAATAATAAAAATTCTATAAAACCATTGAATTAATATCTACCCTTTATCAAGTGGAATATCTATATATCCACTCGCTTTGTCTTAGAGAGATAATCACACCATAATCACACCATTATCAATTTATGAACGGCGATAAAATTACAACCACCATTAATTATAATGCTTCTAATAATGAAAGCTCTTTTAAGTTAAAAATACTTACAATTACTTGATAAGATTTCCTTTATAAAATCCATTCACAAACTTACCCACACATATTTTAAACAAAAAAAAACCACTGAAACCAATATGTCATAAAAGATGATCATCTATTTAAAAAACTATAAGAAAAAAGATGTATCCTTACACAAAACGTCAGCTGGTCTTGTTATTAAAGCCTCAATATACTAAACATTTCAATTAGTACAAATGGTTTTTATTTAATATGAAAAAAACAAATTAATTATGTTTCAACTTGGAAGGATAATACTATTTTGCTTCACAGGTTCTTCTTACAGTATATGGGAGCCAAAGCTCACCCATATAGTACATTCATTTCCTCCTTTTTATTGGATTGAAGCGAAAATAGATTACAAATAAACAGCAATAGATGTACAGACAAGAACAGTCACTGCTTAACAGTATTGACAGTAAATCACACTGCTAGACAGTGTTCCTGTCTAAGTTTTGGGAGAAAAATTTAGCAATTTACAAGGCTATTTTTAGCAGAATACATAATAATGGTTTTCTGTTAAAATGTTCATGTTTAGATTACAGTGTTTCAAATGGGACTGAGGAGACCACGTTAATGAGAATGCAGAAATATGCATCCTGGAAACATGCGCCTAAGCTTTTCTTTCCCTCTCTTTCCTCTACTTTGATTTTTGTTCTTCTCCTTTGCCCTTTCTTCTTCTCCCAGCACATTCTTCATGTTGTCATGGTTTGTTGCTGTACAGGGAGAATCCTCATCCTTTTCCATAGGATGATTATTATTATCCTGCAAACCAATAAGCTTATGATACAGTAAGTTTTTGAAAAGTTGAACCATAGAAAGAATATACTCCATTTACCATTATTTTCAAGTACGAGAAAAACCTAACAAGATAATAAATGAATCAGATAACTAAAATAACATTATTCAGATTGAAGTTTCTAATCTAGGGGAGCACAAAATTGCATATCACTTCAAATCAATGTGAATGAATTACCCAATGGATAAAGGATGGGATTTGTGTATATCAATTTGGGCACATAAAATTAGTAAAGTTTCCCATAATTTTTAGGTCGCAACCTAGTCAATGTAAACTTCAAAATTGGTTTTCTACTATAATATTGTAGATAAAGAATTGGAATTTAGAATGGGCTTGTGGATAAAGAATTAGAATTTAGAAGGTTCAAGCCTGATCTCTAATAAAGCCTGATCTCTAATAAGAAGAGAGAAACTAAAATAAGAACTAATCTTCTACATGTATTCTAAGAGTTTTCCTCACATTATTCACATGTTAACTAGTGTAATAATGAAATTGCATACCTTCTTTTCCCCTTTATTTTGGGTTCAATATAGCTTAGTTATTCAGTCAAAGTTCCATCCCTTCTTCACTAAAGAATGTAAAATTCATGTGATTCCTACTGAAATTTGGGAAATAACCCAAACATTACCTAATTCTATTTGCAACCAATCCTAGGGACCGATCTTGATTCTTAATCCTATCCATCCCTCCCTCACCCATTGTTAGATCCACAATTTGTGGAAATAACCTAGGTCAATTGCATGATTTACAAATGACCCTTAAATTTTTATTTTTTAAACTCAAATTTAGGCCAACCTAACCCTTAACTAGTAGTCGTGTCTCTACTTAAAGTGCAATAATAAGTTTCACTTGCCACCTTTGGAGTTATATATTTAATGGTTGACCTTAGTTCATATTTAGAAAATGATACCTAGCTCTTACACATACTTGCGCAATGATGAAACAAAGCATTCATTACTACAATATTTACTTGCATAATCATTAGAGCATCCTAAAAAAGCATACCTATTATCTAGTAATCTCTAAAAGTCATGAATCAATATCTTACGATTTTGACCTTGAGGAGATACCCTATCATTAGCAAACTCTTGACCACAAGACATGTAAAAAAATACAAATATTCATAGGGTGATCTACAAGAAAAACATTCAAAATTTATAGAGATCAAATTCATGAATCTAGATTATTTCAATAATTGTATAGGTCAAATCCAAAGGTGCACAATTGACCCCTCTAGGGAGTTTCCCCTCTCCTCATTAATCCTAGACTAATTATCTAATTGTTTATTATTTAATTTATTTCCCTATAGAGAGTTCTTGAACTCTCTCCTCATTAATCCTAGATTAATTTACTTTCTATCATTTAATTTATTTCCCTAAGGTTTCATCTATATTTGAGAGAGATTTTATTCTACCTTTCATTCTCGTGAACCCCTCTACTCCCAACCCCTTAGGATTTATCTTTATCTTTTGATTTTTATTACTAATCTTTTGATAGGAGGTTGTGATTAATTATATTTTTTAAGATTCATATTCATTGCTACTCTTGATTAATAATTAATATCTCTCTAGGGTTTATTTATGATTTTCATTTCTATTTTTTTGGATAGGAGGTTGTAATTATCTAATTATATTCTTTAAGTTTCATATTCATAACTGCTCTTGATTAAAAAAATTAATCTCTCTCTAGGGTTTATTTATGAGCTACTCAAAACCATAATTTGCCTTTGAGAGGAAGTGCTTGCCTAAGCCATATGAGATCCTTGTCAATACTAATCATATTAAGAAATATAATTTTCATATAAGCCATATGAGATCCTTGTCAATACTAATCATATTAAGAAATATAATTTTCATATGATACACTTAGGATAAATAAAATGTCACTAAATTATTAGGAAAAAGAGTTTCGGGCCCCTTCAAAACCCATTTTTTACCTCCAACAAAAAAATGATGATGGCTCTCTTTTGGGTTCATGGTCCCTAAAAAACCTGGTTAAGGGTTTAAGGTTCCTTCAAAACCTTTGGGTTTATGGTCCTACATAATAAAACCTGATCGTATTTGGTTGTAGGCTTTAGGCCCTGCTTGCTGATGGGCTGCGGTCGGGTGTGCTGATTATTTTTCTTGCAGCATCTTTGCCTTGTATTGGGTTGTAGGTCCCATCAAAACCTTCTTGTAATGAGTTTTGGGTCCCATCAAAACCTGCTTTTCCCTATAAAAAACAATGTTACTTCTCCTTCACAATTAGGAGCATATCTTTATTGACTAGTGCAGCCTGTGGTACAAATATTTTTCATGGCATTGGAAGTTGGACCCACAGGTACACGTTCAACTCCACAATCACAAAAATTACCCACATCCAAATATTTTTCAAATTTCAAAACATATATCTAATTAATCCCAACTTTTTTGTATATTGCTGGGTCACTTTCAACTATCTATCATAGGTTATCTACATCAAATTTCTAGCTATGTCTCATTGTTTTATTCATTTTATTTAATTTTAACATTTGTTTTAACACTTTTCTCAGCTACTAAATCTCCCAGCTATTCTCTCGGCTATGTTTACTCTAAATTATTCTCAGCATAAAAGGTAATAAATGTTGTGCTATAATTGAAAGACCCCTAATTATTCGCAAAACAACTTCCCTGATTAATGATCAGTAAGTCCACTTCCTCAACTGATACCCAATTTGAAGACACCAACTAAAGATCCATTAGTAACGTCCAATTGTTTGACTCCAACTAATGATTCTTTTGCCCATGCCTGTGCAGAAAAATTGCACTAGTTTAGGCACCTGTGGTGCTGTATATGATTCGTAAGGCAGAGAACTGGATTTGTAGGACTTATATCCTTTATAAGGTCACTGTGAAAAAAGCTCCAAAAATAGCAGAATATACAAAGGTTTAGCTAAAATATTAGATTTTCATTTCGCTAATATATAACAATTTTATTATAAAATTGTAAAAGAAAATCCTAGAAAGTAATCTAAAAAATAGATGGCATAGAAAGGTTTGACTAAACTATGAAGTTGGAACTAAATCCAGTATATCTGAGGTACAATAAATTCAATTAATAATTATTTTCATAATCCAGATAAATGCTGGATAGCCAGGGGCAAATGAAATCCCCAAAGCTAATACTCAAGGAGGAATCAACGGGGAGCAAAGATAAAAGTTTGACTAAAATTTGAGGTTGAAATAAAATCCAAAAAGTCCAAGCAAAACAACCTGATTGAGATTAAAACAGGTTTGGCTAAAATTATGGTTGGAACAGAATCTCCGAAGATTGTCTAGTTGTAAAAAATAGACAGGTTTAGCAAAAGTATGCTAGGGTTTCCTAGATAGGCAGCTTTGTTAAACTAAAAGTGGGTTTCCACTTTTTAAGTGGTCATGATAGATATTTGTACTATGATGTTTTATCATGATTCTAACTGTAATTTTTCGGTGAAACTCATTTTCATAGTGGTTCACACAACCCCATCTCCCCTAAGAATGAAGGGGATTTTAAGTAAACAGGAACAATGGGAATTTTAAGTGGACAGGAACAAGTTTAAAGATTGATACATATTCATCCTATGATAAAACATCATGATTCAACTGTGCAGTTTTTGAGTCAAACTCATTTTCATAGCTGTTCACACAAACACATCTCTCTAAGAATGAAGGGGGCTTTTAAGTAAATGAGAACAATGGGAATTTTTAAATGGATAAGAACAAGTTTAGAAAATGATACATATTCATTTCATGATGTTTTATCATGATCCAACTGTGTAGTTTCTGAGTCAAACTCATTTTCATATGATTCACACAAACCCCTCTTTCTTTAAAAAAAAAAAAAGAAGGGACTTCTTGGAATGTCACTCATCCTAGTACAATTCCAAATTTTAATCATGAAAGACCCCATTTGCAAAACCTTCAGCAAGTATTGTACCTTATTAACCAATTCATTATAGATGGGTTCATATGAATGTTAAAATGGAACATTCGTGCTCATGAACCATTCATTACAGATGGGTTTGTATGAATGTCAATTAAACTGTATCTGAAAAAAAGACTCCTACTTGTGATTGAATGAATTAAAAGGGCTCTATAACTAAAAATTTATAATACACAACACTTGCTGTGAAGGTTAAGTAGGAGGTTAAGTAGGAGAAATCTGTGGTTAAAACCTTCAGCAAGTACTGTACCTTATAAACCAATTCATTATAGATGGGTTCATATGAATGTTAAACGGAACATTCATGCTCATGAACCATTCATTACAGATGGGTTCGTATGAATGTTAATTAAACTGTATCTGAAAAAAGACTCCTACTTGTGATTGAATGAGTTAAAAGGGCTCGAAAAGTTTATAATACACAACACTTGCTGTGAAGGTTACGTAGGAGAAATCTGTGGTTAAATAGGCTTGAATTAGACTAGTATTAGAATAAGTGACCTCCCAAAAAAGACGGATTCATATGAATGAGTAAAACTATGCAGTTGAATCATAACTCATAATATTCGTCCAATTAAAAAAAAAACACAATTTGCCATGCTAATTAGGCAGAGAGCACCTAAAACTCTTTCTATTTATGTGTAAATAACCGATGTTCTGTGATCTTGTAACTCTTTCTTATCTTTTTGTTCAATTTAAAGAAAATTACATGTACGAAGTATTGATAAAGGTTGTATGTGAATATATTCTAACAGATTTATGCAGTTTAATCCAGGCGCAAGCTAATCCTGGTGCTAGACAATCCAACTCATAATATGGGAATGGAACTAGACAAACAAGAATGTTTACTCACTTTTCGAATATCCTCTGTTTGTAAAACCCGCCTTGAAACCTCCTCGTGGAAACCTTTCTGGCTACTCTCAGATGGTATAACTCCAACTTCCTGCTTCTCATCTTCCACCACAATTTCGCGTCCATTTGACCCATTCAAATGTAAATGCATCTGTGCTTCTGTTCCATTGGTCTTAATGGCCTGGTCAGAAGACTTTTTTAGCTCTAACTCCTCCTCAATCTGCATAAAAACAAAATTGAACAGCTCATCACAATTATAGACTGTTCATAAAAATTATCAGCTGAGTGCAGATAATCTACATACCCTTTTGACCCTATCCTCAAGTACAGCAATTCTCTCCATAATTGTTCCTTTTGCTTCAGCTTCCTCCAACACCCAGCTCATGGACTTACATCTTTTCTCTAGACTGTTATCAGACGACGCCATTTCAAACGTTGTAGATTTTCCCCCATCCATTGCAGGTGGTGCTCTTGTGGACCCACCAGACAAATTTGTATCTTCCAAATAATCAAGCTGCGCCACAAATACTATATTACAATCAGACCTACTTCAAAAAAAATCAGTACTCCTCCTACGAAACTGACTGTAATTTCCCTGAAGGTTTTATGTTTACCTGAAACAAGAACATGGAATATAAATTGAAGTGAATTTGGTCACTTACAACAATGTCAAGCCGATTTATTCTTGACAGAAGAGGGATATCCGAAGAGCTCGGAAACACCATCTGAGTAGTTGTGCTTTCTGTAATTATATTATTATACAGCTGCTCTGATATAATTTTTTTGATACCCACCTCATCTGATGTAGCATACACTTTTTCCTCGTTTTCTTCTTTGGGCTTGACAGTTTCTAAATCCTGTAAGCTTTCTGGGCTAAATTTATCTAATTCTCCCTTGCCCAAAGTATTTTCAGGTGTATTTTGGTCGTCTGCAGATAATCTACCAAATTCAAATTCTAGTTTAACAGGGCTTTGCTGCTCCATACCTGAACTGTTACGTCGACTAGAGCATTCCTGAATCTATAAAAACCTAAACAGACCAATCTATGTCAGTTCAATTCTTCCAAAACAACAAAATAAACTCCAATATAACATTGAAAAACTTCGAAAATTTACAGAGATCCTATGAACAATCTAGGATAACAAGCAGAGCTCACCTCACATATATCTAGAATACCAAACAGGGCTTTGAACCTGCACAGATAACTATGATATGGAAAGGATGATGTTTGGTTGTTCTAACTTTGAATGAATGATTGCAATTAGATAACAGAAAAGGAAACCTCCCCATTCTCCCATACCACAAACAAAACAAAAATAATGGCGGTGGAGTATGAATCGTAATGAATAGGGACACGTCATAAGATTTCGTGTCGATTACCTGTCCTTCCACTTCTATATTTAGTATCTCTTTGTCAACTAAGATCATGAATCACTCTATTTTAACTCTCATATTCAATGTGCCTCGCACACGTGACAAACTAACATATTTAATCCTAGAGCGGCACCACAGACTTCATTTTGGTTTGTTATGGTATTGGACTTCTGCATTGCCAATATTCAGCATTTCTATATTTAAGAGAAACATTCCAAACAGTAATTGGGATGCTTATATTTGGTTAAAGTACTGCCAAACATAATAGTCATATAAATTGTTTAAACATTCCAAATATATATATATATATATATATATATATATATATATGTTTTTAGAAAATATTTTGATTTTTTTTTTTTAGTATATAGAAAAGATCATAGATTAGATCTTTTTTATTTTGGAGACTTCAAGTATATCAGTAATAGGATAGGTAGATTGAGTAGTTATGAAATAGACTAAAAAGTGACAAATATTGTCAAGCATGTCTACAACGAGAATTATATTATCAACATTATAACAAGACACATCATCATTGGATCATTATCATCATTGTCACTTTTGTCATCTTCAAGCCATCAACCATTTCTAGTTATGTCAAGCCACCACTTCGCATGGGTAATATTTGATTTAGGAAACATTACTTTGTCTTGATTTAATAATTGATACAATTTACTTTTGAAAATATTCAACATTATAGTAACCTGCAAAATGGTGGAAGAGAAGATGAACAATCCATAAAGAACCTTCTCTTTCCCTAAAATGTTTCATTATTCCTAACTCTCCACAATTGCCCTAAAATTTCAATAGAAAGATTTAACAAAAAAAGTTAAGTTCTTTCTCAAAACCTTCAACAAAGCCAAAGGGAATTTTACATCATGCAATACCATTTTTTTTATCCCATCCCAACTTATTTCCTAAAAAAAGACTAAACATTACTAACAAATTTATAGTCCTAGTAGAGATGAACAATAGAGTCATCACAATTGCATATGCGACAAATTCCAAAATCCTTAAGAACAATACCAATAACGATATTTTTTTAAATAAGAAACCACCTAATGCATGAATTTTTGGGCTCTAACTATCTAGACCAAACATGACCCAAGATGGAAGTCTAGCCTTTACTAGAGAGAGAAAGTTTCTACATGTTAATCATAACAATCACCTCATTATTACTATTATTTTGATAGATAAATGTGAACCAAGAGGGTTCACACCCTTCATATTAATATATATAACAAATACATAAATCCAAGATGCCCAACAAGGAGGAAAAAGTACATCTTTGAAAACATTAGCCCAAAAAACTTGAACCTATACCAAGAACATACAAACCTCTTTACCAAAAGATACATTTGAAATTTAGTTTTGAAACCTAATAAAACCAAATGCTACTATATAAAACCAACAAGCAATCAACATAACTTCACACAAAAAGTCACATTCAACACTAGACCATAAATTTGAACACCATGGAATATCAAATAATAGGACAAAAGTAAGAATGACACCCTAGTAAGCTAATTACTATTACTATCACTATCATTGTCTTTACTATCAATACATTGTAGGCCACAACCCCTAACAACTCTACCATTAATGCAAGTCATCTTAGATAAAAGGAATATCTTGTGTACAACTTTTCTTTCCTTCCCCATGATACAATTGCAAAGCTCATGATCATTCTTATGCTAGTCCAAATTGAATTATACCATTTATCGATGAAGTACACATTCTCTCATTCTTTTAGAATACACCAAGAAGCCTCAAATTTCAATAGTAGATCAAACTAAGGGGAAATTCCATGAACTTTCTAGAGTTACTAGCATTCACATCATAGTCTAAGAGAGCGTTGTATAGTTTTTCAGCATGAATTAATTCCACCTAAATATATGTAGTAGCTAGAACTTTCACAAAACATACATCTTGAGAAATATCTATAACATTAGATAAAAAATAGAAAAAATATGACAAGTAATTCTTGTGTAGAAACTTGTTCAATAAGTTATACCCAACCACCACACGAAGAGCATTTTCAACCACTAGAAAACCAAAGAAGAAGACCTTGCCCAATTTAATTGATTCACATTCATTGACATCCAATGACTCCCATAAGCAAGGAGCCAAATATTTTGTCTATTTTATTGTAAAATCCATTCAAAAAATTGCCACCAAACTCCACATAAAAAACCAAGGATAGAAGAATTTAGAATATGAATGTGGATCTTCAAGAAGGCTTTAAACTACCTCCTAATAACATCCATAATCATAATGAATTTTAAACACATATATATTTATAATTATGAGTAAACAATCTATAAAATTATAACATGAATTAGTTAATAATATCTTCTTATCCCAAGGTAAGTGCATGGAAATGGGGAACCAAAAAGGTGCCTTAACTTTTTTCCTGAAATAAAAAAAGATTGATCTTGGATGAGAAATTGAAGATAGTTAAGCTCAAATTTTGAAGACACAACAAGAACAAGACTCGTAGTGCTTTGAATATATTGTCTATACTACTATTTTTTTTAAATGGTGGAGATTAAGGGTTTCAAAAAGGGGGAATACACAAATTTCTCTTGTTTCTATAAAAAAAACATAACATAGCATTTGTGCGCTCCCCTAAAATGTTAACTTTTTTAATATTTAAAAAATCACTAGGGTGAGAAATCAGCTAACACTATGTAGTTTATGCCCAAATTTTCTGCTAATTTTTAATGAATATATGATTTTTCACTAATTTTCAAAGTAGACACATCTTGAAAAATAAAAAATTGAGTGTTCTCCCCCCAAATTTTGTAGGAAACTAATCAAAAAGTAAAAAAAAAAAATTGACTATGTATAGAATAATCTAGTTTCTAAAAATATAATTTATTTAAAATTTTGATGAACAGTTGAAAAATGAAGTCAAAAATACCATACATAGACTTTTGACAAAAAAAATGAAGACACTAGCAAAATAAATTAAAGATCAAAACTTTAACATATTCAAAACATGAAAAAATTATAATAGAGAGCTCAATGTTACTATTAAATAGTATGTATCTATAAAAATAGAAGAACATTATCTTTATTATAATTGACTCATCTAAAAGGGGAAAGGAGTAGGGAAAGGGATATATAATTCTTATTTTTTGAAAGTAGCCTATTATACTATTGGGTGAAGTCTACGAAAAAAAAAAGTTATAGTGAAATAGAATTTCATTATGTTAATATTAAAAATATATTATTTTAACTAATTATATCTAATATTTAAGAATTTATTAATGTCAATAATGACTCATAGAAAGTTTGTCTAATTTTTAAAAGATTAGAAGATTTGGATTATAATAGCTTATCCTACCCTCAAAAACATATTGAATTATAAAAGAAACTAATGATATGATGCAATCATTCAAGATGGTTTCATACACTTAGACATGAATTTTTTTTTATATATTGTTTATGGATGAAGACATTTTGAATGGAGGATTAGATTTTTTGTTTAAATAATTCTTAATTTCTTCTACTCTAATGCTCTCTCTATTAACATCCTTCATAGCCATTATAGCCAAAATGTAACCTATGATGCGCATGGGATAACTACTTAATAATGTTGCATATCTCCTCCAAGAATTCTTGTTATTTGAAATAAAATGTTCATTATGTTTTCTTATTCTAATTGTCTTAAATACTTATATTTTTTCTATGGTTATTATACATACATTCCTAAATTTTAATATTATTACTAAACATTCTTTTGGATAATTTGAGTAATGAGAGTATCAATAGACCCTTGGTATTAATTTGGGTGATAACTAAGATAATAGTAGTGGGACCACTATTGGGGGGCCCATCCCAAATAGAGACAATATTCAAACCTATAAGAATGAAAATATTGTTGGTCTATGGGGCCTGATCATGCTCCAGTGTTAAGATTTTGGTGACTCTAACCGTGTCCCCCCCCACCCAATTAATTAATGAGGGAGTGTAGGGGGCTGAGCCCCTCTTATAGGGTTTGGGGGGGCCACCTCCCCAGTGGGGTTTGGGGGCAACTGCCCCAGGGGGCTCGGGGACAACACCCTTGAAGAAATTTTTTTCCAATTTTAATAAAGAAATTTTGTAAATAAATCGGATTATGAAAATCGTTTGTAACTGCCATAATTGTGATAGTTTCTTGCTACAAATTTTAGAAGGCTAAGAGATGCAGACACGTGAGTGTGAAGAGCACACAACAAACAATGTGAACTATAGAGTATGGGGAGTGTGGTTTTGTGTCGAATGAACATGTAATAGAGAGAATGAAGTTGAGCACGAGTTTATGGTTAAGCATGCAACAACGCGAATTGTGTAGGCAAATTTTTGAGGAGTTGCACGTAGCTATGAATTACTATTACAAATTATTAAAATACTATATAACTCTATATTTTGTTGGAGATTAATAAATATTGGATTGCTGCTTGTGGACATAGCCCACTTTGAGTGAATCATGTTAATTTTTTTTATCTCTATGGAATTCATTTTTCATTAATTTTGTCATCTGCATTTGTGATTGGTAATTAAAATTGCTCTATCCTACCAAAAAATCCCAAAAAACATAATAACAGTAGTACAAATCTCATGAGTGCATCAACCCAATAATATTTCAACCTAAGTGGATGTTGAAACAACACCACACCTTAGCCATGTTTCACTACTCCCTTAATGTTTTTGATAAAGGTTAAAATAGGTTTTGAAGGGACCCAAAACCCTTTACAAACAAGAACACGACTGCAGAAAAGACAACCTACAGCCAGCCAAAAAACCAACTCCAAAACAAGACTCTTCAAGATTTACATTTAGCATTTTTCTTGTGGGAGTGGAGAGTCATGTCAAAAGAAGGCCTGGAGATTTTAGCTTTCTTGCCCACTACTCCCTTAATGTTGGTTTACAATAAATATTTTAATTTCTCATTGTGGTAACTATTATATTCATTTCCTTGGTCTTTTAGACAATCATTACATCATTTGTTACCCATGTTTTTTGATCACTGATATCCCTAATTTCAAGGATGAATAGGCTAAGAATTTTATATATATATATATAAGAATATTGTATTAATATGTATTGCTCATGGAACACCCATTTTGATTCCATGATTAATAGGTATGTGATGTAGATCATCTTGGGGCAGTGAAATCTTACATTTATTAAAAATAATTTGACGATTTGTAGTTATATGTAAGTGAGATGAGATAAAAATTCTTTTTTCATCTAGTTGTATTTAAGTTGGGATAGAGGTTTCTAAGGGTGCCATAATCAAAAATAAAAGATTAATATACATATTTGAAAATAGAATTAGGCATATTTGAAAATAGAATTAGGAAACTATGTATTGTGTAAAGGTGGCTAAGGTGAAGCTACTCCTTGAAAAATATATTTTTTGTAGAAAGTCATTCCACAATAATCATAGTTGTAGAAATTTCTTCTACGACATGTACATAGTTGCTATAAAAAGTTGTTCTACAATACGCACAACATTATGAAAAATCATTATACAACAATTATTGTCACCATAGAAAGTCATTCGAGAATGGTCATTGTCATTGTAGAAGTCATTCCACAATAGTTTACTAGTACAGCAACAATGAGGTGTTGGGAAAATTCAAATTACCTACTTTTAATAATCTCTTTCTTTATAGTCAATTTTAAAGGTTTAAATATCCATTCCATATAAAAGTAATATGTATATCACATCTTCAAACCCACTTGTTTCATCTAATAAAAGGAGACATGAAAGTTTAGGTGAAAGAGGGTTGTATTTGAAAATTGAACATGGAGCATAAGGAGCATTATATAGACACAATCAATAAATATCACAAATATGAAATTTATCTTGGAATATTCTTGCAAAGAAATATTCTAAGGATCTAATTGAGGAAAATAAATGAGATATATCATGAAAACAAGCAATCCTCTAAGGAAATATTTTAAAATACTACACTTAAGTTTCAATTATTATTCATGTAAACTTTCAAAACCATTTGTTAGATGCAGATGTATCACTTAAGAAAAAGAAAGATGTTGTCATAGATAAAAGGGTTTTTGTGGACATAGAAAGATGTAACAAGTTTCTTCCATTATTTTTTGAGCACCTAGACATCATCAATAGAGCGAATGCCTTGATAACATAACAATTCCATCATCATTGCTAGAATTAGAAGTGTCACAATTATTTCAAATTAAGAAGGGATGAAAAGAAAAAGTTAATGTGACAACAATAATTCCACATCCAAATTACTTATTCTATTTTTCACCCTTAAATTACTACTAATAAATCTTAAATCATCAATATATTGTAATTTCAACATTAATCAAAATAATATCAATCAAAATTCACTTACATGTATAACAAAACTGATTATATCATAACATCAAAATCAAAAGATCAATTTTTGACATATATTATACTAGCTATTTACAATGATCGATTATTAATTAAATACATAGAATGTAGATGATATCATTAACACAAAAGACAAAAGAATCGATTAAATAAAGAGTAAATTTATTTGATTGGTTAATGGTTGTGTGATACGAGATACGGATCAGCCTCCAGCTTGCATGTAAAGCCATGCTGATTACCTGCAAAAGACGTGGGCATCCATGACCGTGTTGACATTATTTAACATGCAACATTTAAAACATCATTCAATTCATTTCTATCTGTTCGTGGACTTAGGAATCATCAACCACATGGTTATTTAAGACCATGCTTTATGCTCACAACCTTTATCTCCTCACCAGATAGTTATTGACCATTTCTTTTTTGAAGAGGATGAAAAGGAACCCTAATTAATTCATCTAAATCTAGATAAATGATTAATCAAATAATATTGATTTGGGGTCTAGGTTGAAACCTAGTGGACAACTAATTAGATGGGGATCTAGATAAAGTATTTTGCATTTGTATAAGTTCAGTGAGAAGTGTTGAATATAGAGTGAACAACACAATGATATTATTATCAATTAAGCATTTCAATATGATTAAACATGTGGTAAACCATGTAATATTAATGAAATAATGAAAAAGAAAAAATAAATATGTAAATCAATGAATACCAAAAATTCACGGAAAAATTATTTTAGGAAAATATCTATCATCAAAGAGTCTCAAGCTTGTATTAATCTCTAAAATATATAGTAGACTAATACAGTCCACTTATGTGTCTTAACAATAATATGAAAACATAAGAGTACTTGCAAAAGAACCTCATAAAATACTATACCATGCCTTCATTATATAGAAATACCAAAAACTATAAACCACCAAGTGGTATCCCAAAACTATGAGTCATAGTAAAAGTCCAATAACATAGTCATGGACAAGCAACTTGAAATAGCAAGTAACTTGACTTACACCTATTCATGATGGATTCATGGTCAAATTGATTAATTTCCCAACTATTGCCACTCCATGAGGATAATTAGTGTTGTTTCATAACATTTAAATTGGGAAGATGCTTCGTAATTCTCAATTTTTACCTTTTCAATATAACCTTCATATTTAATGATTTCATACACAATATTCCAATTATCTCAAAGAATAAATAATATCACCACCCTCACATGGGTACATCCCATTTTCCCATTCCATGATGTTTGGAGCCATATATTATTTTTCAAATATATAAATAAAGACAATTTACAAGACTTAGGATTTACAAGGTGAATGACACATAATCCAAACATTCTCCCACTTGACATTTACATTGTAAAGACATAAAAGGAAACTACAAAATAATGTATAAGGTTCTAGAAGAGGCAAGGACCATGGTCTCTCTATACCAACAAAACTTACTTGTGCTCACTAGCTTAGTGAGAGAATATGCAATATTAACCAAAGTTTCAACCTTTTATATCATGAGTCTATCACCCTCAACCATCTCACAAATAAAGTGATACTAAACATTAATATATGCTTTGTATGACTGTGGTACATTAGATTCTTCTCCAAATAAGCTATCTATCTCACATCCAATCTTGACCTATCTATAGTTAAATTCAATACTGAGCATAATGATTGTAACCAAACTACTTCTTTATATGCATGTGTTACAACCATGTACACTAATTTTATAATGGATAATATAATTATGGGTTGTCACTTACTCATCCAACTAATAGTTCATAGAATGAACACATAATCAATCATGAACCTTCTACTATCCAAATGACTAGACCAATTTAAATCAATAAAGCCCTTTATTTCAAGTAACTTACCCACATCATCACTTTTATGATAAAAATATAATAATTATAAGTTATTTGTAAATATGTAAAAACCCTAAATTTCACATAATTCTAATTATTTCTACTAAGGTTAGACATAAGCCTATTAATAACTCCCACTTCTTGGGTGATGTCTAGTTTTGTACAAACTATAGCATATATTAGGCTACTTATGGCACTAGCGTGAAGAACATTAATTATGTGTGTCTATGTGCACACATGTGAAGTGATCATTTTAACAAACCCATGCTACACCATGAAATCATCAAAAAAATTATATTGAATCTAAAATGACTACTTCAAACCATCTTAGCTTGCAAACCATGTTTCTTTCCCTTTTCCCACAAAAGGGAAAGAAACATAAATTTATTATATAAATTTTTTCCTCAAAATACTCATACAAAAAGTAGTTTAAAATCTATTTTCTCTACTTCTAATTCATAAGAAACATAAATATAAAGTATGAATCTAATAGAAGATAGTTTTGAAACAAGAAGAAATTTCACTAAAATCAACCCCCTCAATCTAGAAGTATTTTTTTACTAATCTTTCTTTGTATCTTTATAATTATCCATCTACTCCAAATTTATTCTTAAATTCCTATTTACAACCAATGGGCTTCCTTCCCTCAATCAAATCCACTAGATCCCATGTCTCATTATCCAGGACCATCATCTACTCTACATGGAATCCATTTAAGACTCATGCTCCATTGAAGAAAGAGCTCCCTTCATTGATCTAGGTTCATTGTTGACCAATACAAGATAAAAACAAGTACATGAAAAAATTTTGTGGGCTTTACTCGTCAATTATTTTCATTACCTTGTGGACCTTATCAAGGGTGTTGTAAGAGATTCCTACTATTCTTCTTCTACGTTCTTTAAATATGAACCTTCCTCTTCCTCTACATTCTCATATACATCAGAATATTCTTGTGCATGTGCATTTCCCTCTTTCTCTGTTTTAGTTTCAAAATACATGCTCTTCTTTCTTTTTATTTTATTTTGGGCTATACACGATTAGACTTAACTCTAATTTTCTTGAAAACCACATGAATTTGTAATATACTAATTTTAAGGTTGGAGGATTCCAAAGCTTCTAACCCTTAATATTATTTTCATAATTAATGAAATACATTTGTTAACTTTAAAATCCAACTTAGCCCATTTTTTAGGCATGTGAACAAAAGCCTCACAACCAAAAATAATATTTTTTGAAACATAGGGTTTCTTACCTATCCACACCTCATATGGTGTCTTATCAAATAGAGAATAACAAACAAATATATTAATCAAATAATAATGAGTACTTATAGCCTCAACCGAGAAGCATTGATCTCGCTAAGTACTACTAAACATAAATATAGCTTTATACACAAATATTTTGTTTAAAATCTTTGTGGTGTCATTTTGTTGTGGCATATACATTTTTTTCTCTCACAATACCTACATGTTTACATAAATCATCATTTTTTAAAAGAAATATTCCCCTCCATTCTCTAACCTTAATGCATCTATTTTTTGATCCATTTTTTTACAAGGACTTCAAAAGTATTTAAACTTGATAAAAAATTAGAAGCACGTCTTAGAATGTCAATCCAAATATAACAAGAGTGGTCATCAATAAATTAAACATAATAACAATGTTTACCAATTAAAGAAACATCCATAAGACCATAAACATCACTATGAATAACCTCCAATTGTCTCTTTGCTCTAGTGCTATAAAATAACTAGAAAAACCATCCACCATATTTTTTCACCAATTTGACGTAACTTGTGGTAACACAAAATATATGAATAAAAAAATTAGTAACATAGAGTTTTTTTTTTTTTTTTTGATACGCAAGTTTTGAATTATATATTAAATAGGGAAAATTACAAACATCTACGAACACATGAAATGATTCCACCATCAAACACCAGAAAATCCTGACCCAACCACCTGCACCAAAACCACCCCAGAGACATGCCAAAACAAGAAACCCAGTCTACCAGAACCAACCACCCGACCACCAAAGCCAACAACAACCACAAAAAACCATGAGGGTTCAACCCCAACCATAACCAGACAGAACCCCTTATGCCCAAAATTTCTCGAAATGGCCATTAACAGGCTGAATTCACAAATCCCGCATAGATAGAACGCATATGAAACAAGAAAAGAAACCCATCTAACTACTAGCACCACCAACCACATAAAAGAAACTCACAAAAAATTGTTTATAGCAAAAAATTCTTCAAAGACTTTTACCCACTCGACGCCACCTGTTGCCAACAGACCGAAGAATTTCATCAAGAAGTCGATAGCCACCGTCGCCACCATTATGTGCTTGCTCAACGTCGGGCCGCTCAGGTCAAGAAGGAACAGGAATAACTTCACAACCTCATCTGAGTCCCGAATAATGTCGAAGTCACCTAGCCTCAGAACACCTCTTCCCTCCACTACAAATCCCAACACCTCATCTAAACCACCCACCAGGGCCTTTCGAAACAACTTTACCAGCAGCAGTTTGCTCTCAGCCTTAGACACACTGTTATCTAAAAGAGAAGCCAGGAATTGAGAAGAGATGTGAAGGTTGTCTCTTTCGAATTCCTTGTTGGCCAAATGACCAGCTCCCAGGATCATTTTTGTCGCCACCAAGACCAGAGGATCCTTATTTGTGAGAGTCTGCTTCAAACATTGGTCTTTGATTTCTCTGAAGGAGGCTTGTCTAGTCGTCAATTTCAGAGAGATTGGTGTGTCCGCCCCAAAATTTTCCACTCCATCCACATAAACCTCAATGACAAAGTGAGAGCGCTTTTCCATGAGCGTCACCACCAAAGCAAACAGGAACCACAGCGAAAACCACCTCAAACCAAAACAAGCACCCCAAATGAAATAAAAGAGAAGTCATTAAAATGCCAACTTAAACACTGTAGCTCAATTACTGCCAAGTACCATGTCGCTGCCACCCTTGCAAATGATAGCCATCCAAACGTGCCTAGTTTGATCCGTACCAAACGACCTCCAAGTAATAATGCCTACGAAGTCCTCAAACTCAAGAAAGGAAAATGTCACCTAGGCCACATGAACAACATCCTCTTCACACCCTTTGTCGTCCCCCTTAGCCCTTCCACTCTGCCACCATGGAACCCATCTAATCTTCCTAGCATACCAATACGGAGAAGAAAAAGGGGGAACACCCAACCTCCCACAAAGCTTAATTCCTTACAACACTGAGTTCTTTAAGATTTGGACCAGTTACTCCCATATTTGATAGACTATCAGCTTCAACATTACCTTCCCTCAGCGTATGGTTGAACATCACTTGTTCAAAACAATTTAGTTGCTCTAATGCAATTTCCAAGAACTCCCCCAACCTCCAATTGTGAATCTAGTGAGACCTGAGGGAATTTATTACAAGGGTGGAGTCCCCTTCCACTACAAGATTTTTAACACCAATTTCCTTACATAGACTCAGACCAAGAAGGAGGGCTTGGAATTTTGCAGCATTATTAGTGCCATCTGGGAGGGAATTTTCCATTCTTCCCAAAACCTGACCTGTGGAGGTTCGAACAATACAACCATCCCCCGATGGCCCTAGATTCCCTTTTGAGGCACCATCGAAATTTAATTTGACCCAACCCTTCTCTGGAGGAAGCCACATTACTTTGTTCCTCATGTCCATTGACGCCGCATTCCCTACACCTCCAAAAGGTAGAGCTTTGATCCCAAACCATTGTTTCAGTACCCAATCATCCCATTCTGCAAAAATTATTTTGCCTCGGTTTTTGTCCTCCAATCTTGCATTGAAAAGTTCTACAACGCATGCCTCTATTTTACACTGCAACCTTGGAATCGACATCTCCTTATTTTGAAAAAGACGTCGGTTCCTCTCCTTCCATACTTCCCATAAAACCATTGAAGGACTCATCACCCATAGAGAATTCTGTAAAAAATTAGGCCAGGTAGTAAGAAACTCTAACAGCGTACTGGGTAAAGTTGTAGACCAGTGCAACTTTGTGCACAACCAGCTCTAGATCTGATATGTAAACTTGTAATTTAAAAACAAATGATCCACTATTTCCTCTACCTCATGGCATAATGGGCATCTAGATGGTCCATGATAACCCATTTTAATAAATCATTCCCCAATAAGAACTCTTCCTTGCGTCGTTGCCTAGGAAAAAATGTCTGCCTTTGGGAGACATGCTTTGTTCCAACATAATCTCGTTGGGACCACCGAACTTCCCACATCTGTTGAAGATAGGATAGTATAACCAATTTTAGTTGAGTAAACCCCACTAGGAGACGCATCCCATCTCAAGCAGTCCCTTCCCTGCCTGCACCAAATTCTTCTTTTTGTCAATTTTTGCTCAAACGCTTCCATTTCTTGAACTTCAAGATTCAGACTCCTCACCAATTTCCACACATATGGACCCTCTGAAGAAGGATCTGAGAAGTCAATGTGATCACAAAATTTTGGACCCCAAACTTGCTCCATTCTCTCCCTTACTCATTTGAGCTCAATGTTTTCGGTCAGGGTTGGATACCCTTCCCAAGAATCCTCTCAGAAAAGAGCATCTTTCCCATCCTTGATTTCCCATGTGAGGTAATCGGTAATGAGATCCCTGGAATTCCTGATAAAATTCCATATGCGGGACCCCGTAGGTAAATATTTTTCCACCAAGAAACAATAGGGATCTTCTTCCAATTATTTTGCTCTCACTATCTTTACCCATTTCAGATCAAGACGAGAGTGCACAGCCCAAGCTAACTTTTCCCCCAACGCCTTGTTTTGCAAAAGAATATTCCTCAGACCAGCACCATCTCTCTCACGTTTTTCACAGACCTTTTGCCATTTTATGAGGGGAAATTTCTTTTGATCAAAGTTTCCTTTATAGAAGAAGTCCTTCATTAGATGATTCAAAATCTTGCTCGCTCCCACTAATAACTGTAGGCAAGACATCATAAATATAGGAAGAGAAAAAGTGACAAATTTCAACAATGTTAATATGCTCGCCCAAGAGAGCCATCTATTCTTCCATGATGAAACCCGATCCTTGCAACGTTCCACCAAATAATTCCATAAATTTCCATTTTGAGTGCCTTTGGCCAGTGGAAGTCCCAGATATTTACAAGGTAATTGACCCTTCTTCAATCCTAAAATCCTTAAGATTTGAATTTCACAAGGGAAACTAATATTAAAGAAAAAAATCTCATATTTGGCCTTACTCACCTAAGTATATTTTCACAAATTAAGTGTAAATCTCAGCTAAATAAATTATGACTTGTATAAGACATGTTTCTTGTTTAAAAGGTGCTTGAATGAGACAACATATTAGAGGATTTGCAAATAAAAATCACAGAAATATGCATCAATCATCTACATACATACAAGAAAATAGCTATTGAGAAGGCAATAATCATTGAATTTCATTGAAAAAGTGTTCTTACAACTTGCACAAGTCTGAAATATGCTTTTGCTTATTTGAAAATGTGTTAAAAAAAACTTTCTTAGTTGTTGTGACTGAAAAATATGAGTTACAATACATAGTAGAAATAGAAAATAAACTTTCTTTTGGTTTACAATGTTGTTTTTAAAATGAAAGAACCGAAGAAAAATGAAAGAAGGGTTTCTTTTTTACTATCCTACATTGGAGAGGATGTAGGATAGTATCTAATGGCAGTTAAGAGGCTCCTTTATAACTGTTGACTGCTTGACCTCCACTTAGTTGCTGGAAAAGGTTCTATCCCTCCTTGACTACTGGAAAAGCTCCTAAATCTGCTCCCAACTTCTGTAGATACTTGCAGCTATCCATTCTTGTTCCAAACGGCCTCCTTGATGATCTCAACCTCTGTCCAAGTCACCAAACTTCACCCTAGATGTTCTCAACTGCCCCTATATTCCTTCAAGCTAGTCTCCAGGTCATTCAATTGGTTTAAATTCCCTCCAATTGCTTTGTACTTTGTCAAATTATCATTACCTCTCATGTGCAAGCTTATAGGACATGTGCCAAGGCTCTTACATGGTCAAAAACCACCCTAGGGAATAGGAAATTACTTAGAACAAGAAATCAACATATGCTTCATATTGTCTTTTGGTCATGCAAAACTCCTATTCAGAACTTCACAGTTTGCTTCCCTTCCAAGGTTTAAATTTTGGCCTCTATTTATGACTGTTATGCACCATTTTCATAACAAGGACTCCCTTTGTTGTGATTTTCATGTCTCATGGATTTGTCACCTAACACTCTGCATGAATATATATGATTGACTTTCCTCTCCATTCTTTCTCTTACTATCTCAAGACATAGATAACAAAAAATTCCTTGTTGCCATAGGTTTGCTTTATACTATCACTTTTGTCCTAGATGCACCAAACAAAATTTGACCATTTACTTGTCATTTTCACTTAACAAACGGTTCACTATCATGCTCTTTACCTCTTGAATAGATTGGGTAGGTTCAGATCCATCTTTACTTCCATGAATAACATCATCACAATCAATCGTTTCTATCATTTCCAAGTTCCTCTGCCTCTGCTACCTCTGAGTATGTCATTTTTATAGTTACTTTTATTTATCTTTATGACTACTACCTCTTTAATGTTGTCACAAAGATGCTTAGATATAAAGCATTG
Organism: Sequoia sempervirens; assembly: GCA_007258455.2. Taxonomy (NCBI): domain Eukaryota; kingdom Viridiplantae; phylum Streptophyta; class Pinopsida; order Cupressales; family Cupressaceae; genus Sequoia; species Sequoia sempervirens. The sequence goes on along the minus strand of VDFB02000007.1, from coordinate 37,136,419 downwards.
ACTATCGAGGATTGTAGTGACACAATACAACTAAGGCATGAATTTTCCAAAACAAGTCTTAGAGGCTAAACAAACTGTAGTAGGTCAGAGCCCTACAATATGCTCCATACTTGATCATAGCTACTTCAATAGGGTTGCAAGAAGAATTTTTTAATAGCATTAGAAACTACAACACAAGACATATGAAAGGACCAAGGTAGTTGATTCCTACAATGCATGTGATGGATGTGGGTCAAGTCATTTCTTTGCCATTACTTTAGGTGACTTCAATATGATTTTAAGACATGATTTATGGTTACTTGTGGCATCCTTAGATGTAAGACTATCCTCTTTCTCATTGTATCTAAAACTTAGCAATTATCTTCTATTTCCTCCACATTCTAGGGTTATACTTGGCATTACTCTAATATTCTCTATGACTTCCATAGATGATAAGACTATCTAGGTATCAAAGGCATAAGATCCCTCCAACAAAAAATTAACCCAAACATGGAATATCATAGGTGTTATGACTGTCGCATTTTTTTCCTATCTTGAATGCTCTAGTATTTAGCCTTTAATGGCATAGAGAATGATAAATAGGACCCACAACTAAAAATGAGAACCTAATTGAACCCCTACAGGTGTCTCTTCACACAATAGCATTTGAGAAAATAACGTGATGATCTAGAGGGATAGTGATAGTTGTCCTACATACATTGTATTCTATGTATGACATGCATTTCTTAATCCCCACGTTTCTTTGCTTGACTCAATATTTTTGCAACCTAGAGGTGGAGGTCTGTAATAGAGGAATAAACTCCTATATCCATGCATCATGCCACATTTCTCTCTTATCACCAAGCTACAACGTGGATCTACAACTGTATGTTGCATCCTTGCCTCTTCGAGCTTCCTTCAATTCCAACTAGTTGAAACCCTAAAGCTTCTCGTGCTACATGGGTAGAGAAAAATTTGAACAAACATCCTTTCTTCAGTGCCAAAACTCAGTCAAATATTTCACTTTTTTTTCATTTCGCCTTTTGGCGCCTCATACCCACTTTTACCATTTTGGGCATTAAAATCTAAAGCTATAAAACTTCCCTAAATGAATTTTGATGAAAATTATGTAATGGTGATAAAAGTATCAACATCTTTGGTGACCTCTAATGGATGTTTTCTTGCTAAACATGGTGATCAATTTCCTTATATAGCCCATTGGGAATAGGAGTGATGAAAGAACTTGAGAAAAAACTGAAAATCAGACCTTGTATACTGTTGTAGCAGACCTTTATAGTGCTTGACACCTCCCAACTTATTCAACCTACCCAAGAATACTCACAATATGACCAAAACTAACCAACCAATTATGCATCAACACTTGGAGGAATGAAAAGACTCATAAAACCTATGTGCAACAACACTTATTGACTCAAATAAACTAGGCTAATATGCACAAAAGGCTTAACATACCTCAAAATCAAAGTTTGAGGTGTATCCCATTGACTAGGATAGGAAGTATCTCTCCATCCATTTTAGACAACTAAAAGGCATTGTGTTGTTTGCACTCTACAATGATGAAAGGACCACTCCAGATGGCATCAAACTTTGTGTGTTTCCCAAGCCTACTCTTAAGTTCATCCCATTTGAGCACTACATCTCCTTCCTTGAACACCCTTGGTGTTTCCTTCTTGTCAAAATATTTTTTCACTTGGATTTGATGGAATTCCATGGTTTTCATGGCCTTATTTCTTTCTTCTTCAAGCTCCAAAATTTGTGCATACATAACTGCCATCGGGTCTTCTTCTTCAACCATCTCAAGTTGATTGACTATGTCAAGTGTTAGGAGTTCAATGGATGAAGGCAACCTTGCTTCTTTTCCATAGACCAACACATATGGAGAGTTACCAATGGACCTTTTAGGTGTGATTCTATCCACCCATAGGGAAATTTTTAACTTGGTATGACAAGTTTTTTGGTTATCTTCCATGGTTCTTTTAATGATCTTGATCAAATTATTGTTAGTAGACTCAACCAAACCATTTCCTTGAGGATAGTAATTTGATGAGATACTCAAGAATATACCTTGTTTTACAACCCACTCACTAATCCTTGTACCAATGAATTCCAAGGCATTGTATGAAATAATGGAGTTGGGAACTCCAAACCCTGTTACTAGCTCCTCATAGAAGTTCAAAACAACACTTTCAGTTGCTTCCTTAAGGGTTGTAGCCTCCATCCACCTTGTGAAATAATTTGTAGCAATCAAAATCCACTTGTGACCAACACTAGTGGAGGATGTATGGCCCTAATGAAGTCAATACCCCACTTCATAAAGGTTTGTTCGACTTGTATGGGCTGAAAAGGAAGAGTTTTCAACCTCTCTTTTCTTGTAAACATTGCACATTTGACACATTTTCTTGCCCATGCATGTGTTTCTTTGAAAATACTTAGCTAGTAGTACCCAACCCTCATAATTTTCCAAGTTGTATTCCTTGGAGCAAAGTGACCACCAGTTGTTTCGTCATGAAACTCATGAAGTACCTTGTCAACTTGGTTAGTATCTATGCATCTCAATAAAAATCCATTATGATCCTTTATAAAAAGCACATAATTGAAAAGTACAAATGAACTAGACTGCAATCTAAAATACTTTCTCTTTGGCTTGTCCAAGCCGTGTGGACACTCACCAATTTGAAGAAAATGTACCATTTCTTGTGTCCAACTAGTGCCCAATGATGGTGCAACAGTTTGTAGCTCATCGTTTGTCATGAGGACAACTTCTTTTTGAGTTTCTTCACCATTTTCTAACCCAACAGCTAGTTGTTCACACAGTCCCTTACCTCTTACCAACTTTGTAACTTTGATTTCCACATCGTATTCCATCACCTTGGTGATCGACCCAACCCTTTTGTCACCCAAATATTTACTCAACAAGAACTCTTTAACGCTTGGGTGTGCAACCATCAATTGAATTTTGTTATTGGAAACCAAATGACGAATTTTTTTGAGACTTCTAATCATAGCAAGCACATGCTTCTCAACAAAAAAATATCTTTGCTCATAACCTTCTAAGACTTGACTAAAAAATGGTATTGGCTGCTCTAAACCATCTTCATTTTGATGTACCAACATAGTAGAGATAGTATCTATGCTACCAAAAGCATAAAGGATGAAATCTTTGGCAAAGTTAGGATTTACCAACGTAGGTGATGTTGTTAATGTTTCTTTAATGGCCTCAAAACTATTTTTTCCTTCTCTTGTCCAGTTGAAACTCACATTCTTCTTCAACATTGTAGTTAGAGGTCTCAAAGATTGGCTACATCAAATGTAAACCTTCTCATGAAATTGATTCTACCAAGGAAAATTTGCAACCCCTTCTTATGACTAGGCAAAGGTAGAGCAAGAATGACACTTACCCTTTCTGGATCAATAGTTATTCCATGCTTTGAGATCACATGTCCAAGGAGTTTACCTTCATGGACAGCGAAGATGCACTTTTTGGGGTTAAGGGATATGCCATACTCCCTACACCAATCAAACACTTGCCTTAAATGAGAGAGATGTTCATCAACATTTTTTGAAAAAATAGTTGTCATCAAGATAAATCAACACCAATTTGTAAATTAACCCTTGGAAAGCCATGTCCATTACTCTTTGGAAAGTTGCACGAACATTGGACAAACCAAAGGGAATTCTCTTGTAATCCATTGTTCCCCACTTCATGGTGAATGTTGTTTTATACTGATCTTCCTCTTTCACTAGCGCTTGGTTATATCCAGAATAACCATCAAGTACAGAAAACCTCTTTGAACCTGCAACAAGTTGTAGAATTTGTTCCATAGAGGGCAGTGGGTAATGGTATTTTAGGGAGGCCCTATTCAAGTATCTAAAGTCCACACAGTCTTATCTCCCCATTTCTTTTCATAACAGGAACAAGGTTTGAAACCCATGAGGTGTGTTTGATTGGGAAAATAATATTACCCTCAATCAGCTTATTCAATTCCTCTCATGAGTGGCTCAGGCTTGGGGTTCAAAGTCCTTTGTTTTTGTCTTATCGGTTTTACATTTGGCTCAAGTTAAATGGTGTGTTGGGAAATCTTGGGGTCAAATCCTTTCAAATTAGAATATTCTGAAGAAAATATATCATGGAACTCTTGAAAAAGTGAAACAAAATCTTCTCTATCCTCTTGAGAACAAATCTTACCAATCTTAAGAAGCTTACCTTTGAAAATTTCCACCTCTTCATAATGTTCTTCCTTGATATGTATGCTGGTTTTTCCCCTTTTAAGTTGATCATCTAAACTGAAAAATAGACTCTAAGGTGGCCAAACCCTTTGGTAAATTGTTTGTTTTAAGCTGAATAATGTGATCACCATACTGTTATTGTAGTTTTTTCTTGATTTCTAGTTGAAAACTCAACTTCCTCAAGCAAAAAACTAAGCACCTGTTCATCACTCTCGAATACTTTCCAATGGACAGTATTGTCTAGAATAGATGGCCTTACTACTACTTTAACATATTGTTGTACCTTATCCTTTTTAATTTCATTTGGAATATCAAATTGGGCACCTATAGCAGCCAACCTATCACACATGCTTGTTTTAACTTCTAGGTACAAAGAACAAATTAAAAGCATCAAATTATTTTATCATATCCCATACCCTATGCTTATAAGACTTAAGCACATCATTTTTCGTCACATGCAAGTCTCTTATCTGGTTTACAATCAGCTCACTATCACCAAACACTTGTAGATAGTTTATTGTTCTCTTCCTTGCCCATTCCAAACCCTGTAGAAGACCTTCATACTCAATTGTATTATTAGTAAAACTAAAAGAAAAATGAAAAGATGAATAATACTTTTCAACTTGTGGAGATACAAGCATAGCATCCCCACCAGCCCCATGTCTACTTCTTGAACCATCAAAAAAAAAATTCCAAACTTCATTTTGTTGTTGCTTATGCTACTGTTCATCATTCTTTTCAAGGTTAGGAATGATATAATCTTGATCATGAATCATGTAAACACCTAAGCCTACCTCTTCAATATTTTTGTTTGGATCAACTTCAATGTTTTCAGCTTCTCATTCATCCAAAATAATGTCTGGAATACTCTCAGTTTGGGTGTTTGGCTCTTGGACAACAGTATGTTCATCATGGTCAAAACTAGCACAATTAACATTAGAAACATAAGGTACATATGGCTCTACATGATATTTTTCTATTGACTCAAATTTAATAGTCACTTTGGCTCCATATCTTGTCCTAAACAACATATGCGACCAATTTGAAGATAGATAGCCACATATCTTAGCAGTGAAATCTCTTGAAAGACAAAGAGCAAAGTAAGGTGGCAATCAATCACATAAATATCCTATGGAATGGAAAAATTGGGACATGCATGCAAGGTAAGATTCAAATCCTTAATAACTCCTACAGTATTGATGGTTGTCCCATCAAGTTGAACTACCCCTTTTTCAAGAAATTGATATCCCAAACCCAACCTATCTGCAATTTTTTTAGGCATGACGAAACTACTAGCCCTTGAATCAATCATGTAGTTATGAACAAGGCCATTTCCTATGATCAATGACACATAGAAAGGTGGTGATTTGACTTCTTTTCTTGGCTTTCCATTGCTTTCTTGGGGTATATCGGTAAGTACTGCCTTATCTTGGTTAGTAGGATGTCCACTTGACACACTCAAATTTGATAAAATACATTGTAACAAATCCCTTTGCCCTAGGATAGACAAAGAGTCCCACATAGACATGGTAACATTTGATTTCTTCATGTTCTCAAGAATATTAAAAGGAGCAATGTTTACCTTTTGATGATCCTTCATAACAACAGTATCTCCTTGCAAATGTGTTGGTTGGGATTGATTCCCAAGATGTTCTTTAGCAATGCCTTGTTGATTTCTTTAAAGTACATGTGGTACATGAGATGTAGATATTCCAGCAACCTCTTGGTTCACTCTAGGATCTTGATAAGGCTCTTTATTTGTCAGTTGTCCCATCTCAACAACTCTCTTTTTACCCCTTGTGTTGGCTACTATAGAAGAATAGTCCTGGTTAACTCCAAAAAAATCCTCTCCTTGCCAATTTAGAAGTGTTGTGTCACTTGGAGGAGGTTCTTGCTGCTATGAGGGTGTTTCATTTGGTGTATTCGGCTACAAGCTAGATATATTTTAAACCATTAAGGCTTGGTTAATCACCCCATTTGAACAAGTGGACTTGTTATGGGGTTGATTACAAGGGAAACACCACTCATAATCTTGAACAAGATTATTTTGGACAGGAACTAATGTTGTAGATGAGCTTGGCACATTTAGATTATATGATTGAAAAGGCCTTGGGTTAGGAACTTGTTTTGGGCCTTGATAATTTACTTGATAAGGCAGCCTATTTGCTTGACTTGGCTGGCCTTGTGCTTGGCTTTGGGGTTGGTAAGGCCTGCAGCTTTGAAATTGTTGTTGTTTTATGCTAACCAACTCATTCCCAAATGATTGAAGGATGTCTTTTATCTCTTGCAACTCAGAAGATTGGGTTGGGATAGCTTTATCTTGAGTAGGAGCAACTGGTATAGGGGTTATTTATGGCATTTTCATAGGCATCGCTAGTTGTATGTCAGGAAAAATGGCATTGGAGGTCTTGGGGCTATTTTTACTACCTATATAAGGTTGTTTTCAACTCTAATGGCTATCTCATAAGCATTTGGAAGTAGTTCCATCCATAGATTGTATCATAACTGATATATCACTATTTAAAGACCTCAAATAATACAAGAAAGCATTGCTAGGTGATGACCTTACCAAAGGTGGGATCCTATCGGAAGACTTTTGAAAACAGAAATTGAAATATGTCATATGTTCGTGAGGAGCCCTCTTGATGGTGGCGAGTTGCTCCACAATGACAAGTGATCAGACTTTTCTTCAAAATGCTTACAAAGTGCTTCTCCAAGCTGGTCCCATGTAGTGATTAAGTTAACAGCCAAGCTCCTAAACCATTGAATATTTTTTCCCTTGAAAGATGTTGCCAACAATCTAAGAGCTACATTTTTAATACTTATATGATGAACTAAACGCAATTTTTCCATATCCTTGATATGTTCAATGGGTGTAGTTTGGTCCTCTCCCATGAAGAAAGGAATGCTCTTGAGAGCTCTCATTGGAATATCATCATGTTGAACCAAATTCAAAGGATTGCCCCCATCAAATGGTGTGAAAGCCTACTACCTAGGGGTTGTCATTTGTGCAACAAAAGTTTGTTTCTTTACGAAATAAGTAGCAACCCTCACAGAAGGCGGAGTAGATTGTGTTTTTCTTCATGATAAAGGAGTTTTTCTTTTTGATTTGCCTTGTCCCCTTAGTGGAGACAACTGCAAGTACTCAAATGAACTTGCACTCCTCGTTTGTATCCTTCTCATAAGCTATTACAACACTGGTTTAGCTATTTTTCCACACCTAGAGTCACCAAATATGTAGATTTAAACCTCTTAAAGGTTTGAATATAACCGGTTGCATATCAAAACCAGTAATAAAATGAATTATTTGAACTGTTTTGATTCAAACAGTCCCATTGGCCATGCAAAAAACTATTATCACTCAATATTACACCCTTGCTAAGTTGCAAAACTTATCTTATTGGTGAAACATGGGAAATTTTCCAGGATGTGGGTCACCTAAATGGAAAAGAACCTCTAGAGAGGGCTAGGTCCCTTGGTACTAACCTATCCTAACTTAAACTACTGCTTTACTAAGGAAAAGAGTAGAAAGCTAACATGAAACTAAAATCTAACTATGTGAGGTGATGCACCTAAATGTTTACAACTTGCTTCTATTTTTTTGACACATAATATCTCAATTATTCAACTAGTTTCCACACAACTCAAAGATCCAACATGGTGATGCATAAATATTTCACAAGAAAGTTACAATGTTTACAGATTTAAGGAAAATTGAATATGTTTTCACAAATTAAGTGTAAATCTCAACTACATAACTTATGACCTGTATAAGACATGTTTTTTGTTTAAAAGGTGCTTGAATGAGACAACATACTAGAGGATTTGCACATAAAAATTAAAAAATATATGCATCAATCATCTACATACAAACAAGAAAATAGTTATTGAGAAGGCAATAATCATTGAATTTCATTGAAAAAGTGTTCTTACAGCTTGCACAAGTCTGAAATATGCTTTTTCTTATTTGAAAATGTGTTAAAAAAACTTTCTCAGTTGTTGTGACTAAAAAATATGAGTTACAATACATAGTATCCACTTAGAAAGAAAAAAGAAACTTTCTTTTGGTTTACAATGTTGTTTTTAAAATGAAAGAAGGCTTTTTTTTTACTATCCTACACTAGAGAGGATGTAGGACAATATCTAATGATAGTTAAGAGGCTCCTTTATGACTATTGACTTCTTGACCTCCACTTGGTCGTTGGAAAAGGTTCTATCCCTCCTTGACTACTAGAAAAGCTCCTAAATCTGCTCCCAACTTCTCTAGATACTTGCAACTATCCATTCTTGTTCAAAACTGCCTCCTTGATGGTCTCAACCTTTGTCCATGTCACCAAACTACAACCTAGATGTTCTCAAGTGCCCCTATATTCCTTCAAACTGGTCTCTAGGTCATTCAATTAGTTTAAATGCCCTCCAAATACTTTGTACTTTATCAAACTTTCATTACCTCTCATGTGCAGGCTTATACGACATGTGCCAAGGCTTTGACATGGTCAAAAACCACCATAGGGCATAGGAAATTACTTAGAACAAGAAATCAACATATGCTTCATATTGTCTTTTGGTCATGCAATACTCCTATTCAAAACTTCACAGTTTGTTGCCCTTCCAGGGTTTAAAGTTTGGCCTCTATTTATGACTGTTATGCACCATTTTCATAACAAGGAATCCCTTTGTTGTGATTTTCATGTCTCATGGCTTTGTCACCTAACACTTTGCATGAATATATATGATTGAATTTCCTCTCCATTCTTCCTCTTATTGTCTCAAGACATAGATAACCAAAAACTCCTTGTTGCCATAGGTCTGCTTTACACTATCACTTTTGTCTTAGATGCACCAAACAAAATTTTACCATTTACTTGTCATTTTCACTTAACAAACTGTTCGTTGGCATGCTCCTTGGATCCTGAATAGATTGGGTAGATTCATATCCATCTTTACTTCCATGCATAACATCATCACAATCACCTATTTCTATCCTTTCCAAGTCCCTCTGCCTCTGCTACCTTTGAGTATGTCATTTTTATAGTGACTGTTATTTATCTTTATTACTGATACCTCTTTGATGTTGTCACAAAGATGCTTAGAGATAAAGCATTGACTACCAAGGATTGTAGTGACACAATAGAACTGAGGCATGAATTTTCCAAAACAAGTCTTAGAGGCTAAACAAATTGTAGCAAGTCAAAGCCCTACAATCTGCTCCATACTTGATCATAGCTGCTTCAATAGGGTTGCATGAAGCTTTTTTAAATAACATTAAAAATTGCAACACAAGACATATGAAAGGACCAAGGTAGTTGATTCCTACAATGCTTGTGATGGATGTGGGTCAAGTCATTTCTTTGCCATTACTTTAGGTGACTTCAATCTGCTTTTAAGACATGATTTTTGGTTACTTGTGGCCTCCTTAGATGTATGACTGTCCTCTTTCTCATTGTATCTGAAACTTAGCAATTGTCTTCTATTTCCTCCACATTCTAGGGTTATACTTGGCATTCCTCTAATATTCTCTATGACTACCATAAATGACAAGACTTTCTAGGTATCAAAGGAATAACATCGCTCCAACAAAAAATTAACCCAAACATGGAATATCACAGGTGTTATGACTGTCGCATTCTTTTTCCCATCTTGCATGCTCTAGTATTGAGCCTTTAATGGCATAGAGAATGATAAATAGGACCCACAACTGAAAATGAGAACCTAACTAAACCCCTACAGGTGTCTCTTCATACATATAGCATTTGATAAAACAACGTGTTGATCTAGAGGGATAGTGATAGGTGTCCTGCGTACCTTGTCTTCTATGTATGATGCATTCCTTAATCCCCACATTTCTTTTCTTGACTCAGTATTTTGGTAACCTGGAGGTGGAGGTATGCAATATAGAGGAATACAATCCTATCTCCATGCATCATGCCTCATTTCGCTCTTATCACCAAGCCGCAATGTGGGTCTACAACTATCTGATGCATCCTTGCCTCTTCGAGCTTCCTTCAATGCCAACAACTTGAAACCCTAAAGATTCTTGTGCTACATGGGTAGAGAAAAATTTGAACAAACATCCTTTCTTCAGTGCCAAAACTTGGTCAAATATTTCACCTTTTGGCGCCTAAGACCCACTTTTTCCATTTTGGGCATTAAAATCTAAAGCTATAAAACTTCCCTAAATGACTTTTGATGAGAAATATATAATGGTGATAAAAATTTCAACAGTAACCTCATTTCCCTTAGAGGAATTTCCTTCCTAGATGATTTATTAGTGGAGCCATGCCTAAGTAATAACCATGATGCTTTAATTAAAATTCAAACTTTCACCCACAACCAATATATTTAGATTAACCATACCTAAGAACATGCTAGAATGACCATTGAAAAATCCCTTAATCATGAGATAATGAAATAATTATTCTTTATAGAATAACCCATCAATTGGAACTAAGCACATGTGAAAATTATGTTCAGGAAAAGTATGGCTTAACTACCCCTCCAATATAAAACAACTTTGTGAAAGGAATTTTTCAGCAATAATAAAAGAATTTCCATATAAAGCCAAGAGAGAATAATATAAATAAAAGTGTTTATAATCCACAATGCAAAATAATAGACAAGCATATAATAAAGACGACACAAGATGTACTATTGAAAAACCTCAAAGGAAAAAATACCAGCATCTAAAAGAACTCACACACTCAGAAGATTAGAATATACTTATAGAGTCTCCATGCAAGGATTTTTAATTAGAAAGTTCCATAATTGCAGTCCATGCAAACAAGAAAATTAGAATCATGTACCATGCATCCCAATCCATGATTCCCCTATTCACATATTAAATTAAAAAATATGCTCAATCATGAATCAAACTTAGCCAACAAACCTCAAAGGTTATGATAGCCAACCTCAACAACTATTCATGTGATTTATTTATAAAAAAATATTGCACAAATTTACCAAGTGGTATTACATAAACCATATGCCTCTAAACCATGTACCCCTCATTTACTTTTTAGTACCTCCCAACAGGCAGGAACTATAGCATTCCAAATTGCTTAACAGGGTGAATAGTCCTTGTACCTGTTAACCAATGAAATGCAATAATTTTTTATTATGAGACAAATATTTGTGCTTTCAAATCTTATCAATGGTTAAGATGCAAATTTTTTAATAAAAATTACTTGAAAAATTAATTATTAGCAATATGATTGGTTGAGGAAGTTTGAATCATTTTTGCAACCTTCAAGTCATTCAAAAAATACAAATACTTTTCAAATAATAAAATATTGTTGTTTTAAATGTGTTATGTATGCTAATACTTTTCAGATAATAAAATATTGGTGGTTTATATGTATTATGTACTAGTCAATACTTTTCAAATAATAAAATATTGGAGGTTTAAATGTTGGTTCTACATGTAATAATAACAAAGCTTTAATGGAAATTTCTTAAAATTCAAATTATACATGTACCTTCCAATGAATTAGAAGGTAGAATTTTTTAATATTAGATGAAATATGTTTTGTTTCAAATGTGAACATGCAATTTTTTTAAGGAAATATCTCCGTAGAACATGCATTTTTACTACTATGCAGGGAAGAAGTCACATTTGTTTCAGTATATAGGTTGTCACCTACATATTTCTTCATGGTTGTAATCTCTCCTTCAAAGACATTTTTTTCGACATGATTGGTTTTCTACTTCTTTGCAGAGGAATGTTTAATTTATTTTTCTTATTTTCCCTTTCTCTTTGCAACTAGCATGAGAGCCATGGCCAAATTTCTCATAATATTAAGTGTTTTGTGTGTAGAGAAAGAGACTACAAAATGACTACAGTAGGGAACCTTTTTTTCAATTTGAAACTAGGTATTATAGATTATATATCATCCCTATTTTTTTTTTTGTGCATCAAGGTTGTTAGTCATAAACAACTCATTTTGTATAAAGATTTGTTTTTCTAGTGCAAGTTGCATACATGGTTAAAATTGGGTTACATGGAGGAACATAAATTATTCTCTATGACATTTATTTGGTATGCACCATTCAAACTCAAGGTTGCAAGTTGGTTCCTTAGCAGAGTAGGATCTTGGAAAAAAGCTCTGCAACTTGGGTTCTCTCGTGCGAGGGTTTTGGTGGTGTGTCCTTCTGTGTTTCGTGGATGAGGCTCGACCCTCCTCCATGATCTCTCATCATTCCTTGGGCATACGATTGTATCTAGTTGTGGTGCTTAGTTTATCTCAGCCATAACAATTGATTGTGAGGTGTCACCTCGGCTCCGTGCCGACGGTGGTGTCCCAGCCTAACCGTATGTGGGTGTTCTAAAGGGTGATCATTTGATGATGCTAGGGGATACAGAGCCCCCCGATGGGCCTCCTAATATCCCATCCAAATCCAATGAAAAGGTGGGGGCTTCTAAATCATTTTGTGATGTGGTTGCGGGAGAGAGAAAACAATTGTTGCAAGGAGCCAAGTTCGACATTGGTGAAAGTGGTAGCGTGCAGTGCAATGGGGAGCAGGAACAATGTAAGCACACTTCTGCTTTTCCGTGGAAAGTTGTTCTTGTTCCTAACAAAACCCTAGATGAGGCTATTGAAAAGGAAGATGCTAGATTGATTAAAACGACAATTTTATTTGCGGTTGTCAACCCTAATAGGGTTCCGTCTAGAAAATACATGGAGGAATGGTTTAATAATGTTTGGGGAAGAAAGTTAGGACTGCAATTTTATTACTGTTGAATGATTCAGAACGGATTATTTGTTGTTTTTTCAATAACCAAAAATCCAAAATGGAAGTAACCTCTAAACAATTTTGGAATGTTGGTAATGTGGTCTTCCATGCTCTGGCATGGAACCCAGAGGCAATGGAAGATGAGGTGTTGGCCCTCTCGAGCCCTCGATGGGTAATTATAAAACGAGATCCACCCCGTCTCTGGAAATTCGTTCTGCTCTTGCTTGAACCCTATGGTTCTATTTTGAAGGTGGATGACACCAAATCTTCGCTTCCCCATTCTGATGCTCAGTTTTTGGTTTCATTATTGTCGGGTTTGGATTTACCAAAGGTGTTGGAGATTACATTAAATTCTAGAACTATTAAATGTGAAATTGAACTATTGGGTGGATTGAGCACCTGTTATCTTTGCAGACGTGAGGGCCATATCCGAAGGAATTGCCCTTTAATTAAAAATAGAACCAATAACAAGACTACCCTGGGTGGAGGTGGTCGAAATAAGATGCATCCCTCTGGTTTTGAAGGGCGGAATGATAGAGATGTAAATAATGAGATGGGTACTGAGGGTTGTGACCCTACCCTGCAATAGCTTGATGAGAAATACGCCCTTGCTAATTTTAAATCCAACACTAATAGAAAGAACAACCCTCTGCAAATGGAGAGTGTAGAGACAAATAAAAGCAATAATAATGCTTCGAGAGTGGAAGAAAATTTCTCCTCTCTCTTAAATGATTTAGATAACAACAAAATAAAAGAACAGGATGAAACCCGTAAGGGTGGAATAGAAGATACTGACTTAGAACTCATTAAAAATTTTGATCAGTTGCAAAATACTCCAAAGCTAAATGCTCAACAGTTGGCACTTATGAAGTTAATACAACCAAAATAAATTCAAGATACTAATCCCAATCCCGGTAAGGAAATTTACACCTTCAACTCCAAATATTTTAAAGAAAATCAATTGGTGGAATCCCAGACAGAGTCTGGCGCCCTGGAATTTAGAGATGAATTTCCCCTCCAGTCCCTAGATGATAGAAATGTGATTCCAAAAAAGGGTGGTTGCCCTTCTTTACAATCCCTCACTCAAGATGATATGCCCATTGCTTGCCCCAACTCTGACCCAGGAGCTACCCATCTGGATCGAGTTGGGGACGAATTGGACAAGTCCAGTTCTTTCAATACTATTTCCTTTGTAGTTGGAAATCAGAAGGTTGATAAAATTATGATTCCCAAATTAGGAATGGATCCTATTAACCCCCTAAGTGGAGTGGTTAGTTCAGACGGGTTTGCTTCACCATCAGGAATGGAATCCATAGATGAGCATGGCTTACTTTCTACTAAGGATACCTCTGAAGGTGAGGATAATCCCATGGAGGTTTCTATTAAAAAAAATTAGAGATACAGAAAGAAGAAGGGGTTGGAGTCTGGTAAACCTTCCAAGATAAAGATTTAAATCAGCATCAGAAGGACAAGAGGAAAAAGTTGAGTGGAATTATCCCCCCCAATGCTAAGAGAATGGAGTATGAAACTAGACTACCTAAATGCTTTGACAATTTTAGGAGTGATAAAGAATCTACCCCAAGTGAATAGTCATAATGGAGTTAAACTGCATCTCCTGGAATGTTAGGGGCTTGTAGTCCCTTGACAGAAAACATATTGTAAGGAGGTTTCTAATGCAGAAGAAGGATATTGACTTTGTTTTGTTGCAGGAGGTCAAGGCCACTAGCTTTACCTTAGATACTAGCATAAGGGTCATTTGGAAAGAGGCATCACAATTTGCTACAAAACATGAGAGAGGAAAAGGGGGTGCAGTGATCTTGTTGGCTAACAAGTGGGCCCAATTCGCTGATGGCTATGGGGTCTCTCCTTGCAATCAGGCAATCTAGTTAAAAATTAAGAAAGAAGACAAATGTTTTGGTGTTTGTGTAGTGTATTCTCCCAATTATTACAATGAGAGGATATGCCTCTGGAATTGGATGAGAACATTGCAAGACATTATGTGGGTCATTGGTGGAGATTTCAATTTTGTTGAGAGGGAAGAAGATAAATGGGGAGGTTCTAGATTTGAGTGGAAGGGGAATGAAAGATTATATTGGCAAAGGATGAGATCCAAACTCAAGTTAGAAGACCCCATTGAAGGGAAAAAGAAGGATTCTAAGGCCATCTGGTTTACATGGTGTAATTCCCAGCAAGGTGGCCAAAGAATCTATTGTAGACTTGATAGATTCTATATCAATAGTTCCTTTTTCTCGGCTTCTCTAGTGAGTCCTGGATGCAGGGTTGAACTTTCTCCATTCTCCCTCTCTAATCATCACCCGATAAGAGCCAAATTTTGTCTTAAATAGGGTGCCTCCAAGATTTCTAAAGGCATTGGTAGTTTTTGTCTTAACACCGCTCTTCTTAAAGACACTAATTGCAAAAATGCCATTTTATGTTTAAGACAGATTAATAAATGGATGTATCGGGATCTCACTCATACAAATAGATGGAATTTGAATATTGAAGGATGGAAAAATTTGTTTTAGACCATTGGAGAAAAGAAAGCCAAGGACTGCTGAAAAGAGGAGTCCCTCCTTCAAGACAAACTCTTACAAGCAGAGGTAGAGTTACAATCGAACCCTAGAGATGAAGATCTCACAAACAGGGTGACTTTGGCCAAGTGCTCCCTTAGGAAAATACAAAATACCAAAGTTAGAGGCCTAAGGGTCAGAGCAAAAATGAACTGGCTTGAAAATGGAGACAAAGGTACTAAGTTCTTTTTTAGATTCATAAAAGAGAAACATGGCAGAGAAAAAATTTAGCGACTTATTGTCAATGATGCCACTATAAGCAATCCTGAGGAAATAAGGACTCAATTTTTCCTTTTTTATAAAAATATCTTCTCTTCTGATGGTGAGACAAATGTCAATCTCAAGGAAAGGCAGTCTATTGAAAATATTATACCTAAAAAGGTGAATGCGGAGATGGTTGATGAACTTGGTAAGGATGTCACTATGCAGGAAGTCAGAAGAGCTATCCTTTCTCTTAAAAATGATAAATCTCTGGGAGTCGATGGCCTCCCTGCAGAGTTCTACAAATCCTTTATGGACTAGGTTAGTGATGATCTTCTCCTTGTATACAAGGAAGCATTTGAGAAGGGAACTCTTGGAAGCAAAATTAACAAAGGGTTGATCAAATTAATTCCTAAGGAAGGAGACAAAACCCTTGTCAAAAATTGGAGACCCATAACGTTGCTTAATGTCTCATACAAAATTCTAGCTAAGATTTTCGCTGACAGAGTGGCTCTTGTTCTCCCTTCAATCATTAACTCTACTCATACTGGATTTATAAAAGGGAGATACATTCTTGAAAATTTGATCACTAGTTGGGAGGCCTTGAAGTGGGAAAAACTTACTGGACAAAATGTTGCAATGTTGTTATTAGATTTTGAAAAATCCTACGACAAAATTGAGTGGGGTTTTATACTATTAATGCTAAAGGCCTTTGGAATTCCTAATTCATTTTGTCATATGGTCAGAACTCTTTTTCTTGATGCCACTGCTCAAGTTGAAGTAAATGGAATTCCATCTCAGGAAATTTTACTTGAAAGGTCTATAAGACAAGGGTTTCCTCTTGCCCCGACTCTCTTTGTAATTGCATCAGATGCCCTACACTATGTGCTAAGGGAAAACTCATCCATTTCATGAATCAAAGGGATTAGACTTCCAGATGAGAATGATCTCCTTAACCTCCAATTTGCAGATAATACATCAATTTTATTATCCTTGGATGAATCCAACCTATCAAATTTATTAGGAACGTTGGATTTTTTTGTCTTGCCTCAAGAGCCAAAATTGCTCCCTCTACGTCTCATCTCTTGGGTTGGACAGAGGTGGCTTCTAACTGGATCAGTAAATATGGTCTCCAATGGGGGGGCCCACACAAGATTGAAAGAAATATTTCCAGTAGATCCTAATATCAAGGAAATGTGGCATTGGGTTAGAGATAATATTGAAAGAAATATTTCCAAGTGGAATAGGCAGTTTTTATCATTGGCTGGGAGAATTCAAATTTTCTAAAAGATATTGTCCTCTTATAGTATCTACTTTGCTTCGGTTTGGTTTTTCAATTCTTATCAGATTAATGAAATTCAAAAAAAGATAAGGGCATTTCTTTGGTCTGATGGTAAATGCAAAAGGAAGCAACACTCGGTGAGTTGGGAGTGGTGTACAGTGGAGAAAACTAAAGGAGGTTTGGGATTAAAAGATCTTAGATTGCAGGGTATTGCACTGGCTGCGAAATGGGTTCTTGGTGCTCTGGAAGGTGATGAACCCTGGAAAGTTTTGGTTAGACATAACATTATTAATGCTACTCCTAAACATGCTAAGGCCTATCATTATTTACCTTTCAGTGATATGCTTAGTAGGAAGGAAACCATATTACCTGCTGGTTCTAATTTTTTTAGGACTATTTGAAAGGCATGGGAAATAATGAAGACTCAACTCACTAACTGCCACTTTACCTCAGGGGGCAATGGGACCATTCAGATCAATAGATCTATTTGGTGGAATCTTGAACATAATGGGAAACCCTTAGCCTTAATTCAGGGGTGCTCTGCTAAGAGTTGGGCTTGCAAAGGAATTCAATATTTTAAACATATTTTGAAAGATGGCAGACTCAAAAGATGGAATGACCTGTGTTCCAAATATAATATCTCTCCTACTAATTGGAGTACCTATTTAGTTCTCAAAGAAGCTTGTAATAAGCTACAATTTCCTATAAAATATAATGATGAAAGTACTCAATACATGGACTTTCAGTAGCAAAACAGTAATGATATATTGAAAACAAAAGTTAAGGATATGTATTCCATGCTCACTGAACATATTGATCTGATAAATCATTTAAATCAACTCTGGAAGGTTAACTAGAATAAAAATTGTTGGCAATCAAATTTTCATACTAACTGGTTCAAATAGTTAGAAGCTAAGATTGCATGTTTTAGATGGTTACTTATCTTGCAAAGGTTGTCGTTCAAAACCAATTTTAATGACATTGATATCTGCAGTCTTTGTAGAACTCCTGAAATGATTAAACACATTTTTTTAATGCATTTTTGCTAAGGAAATTTGGGAAATGTTATGTGATAATCAAGACATTTGGGACACTAATAGACAACCACTTCCTGAGAAGATTCTTTTTCAAAATTCAAAAATGGGAAAGACTGTTGCATTATTATGGTTATGCTTTTCTTCTATTATTCTTTGGTCTATCTGGAAGGCTAAAAATGAGGACAAATTTCAAGAGAAAAGGAGGGTGCTTACTGAGTCTTATAGAAGACTCATATTCCACAATGTTGTCATGCAGGTTTATATCACTGTGGAGCTTTCCAAGGATAAATTTTGGCACTACCTTGAGAATGGGCAGGTTAATATTGATATTATGGAGGCTCAATATGGGCATATGTGGCCAGAGGGACATCCAGGGGTTGATGTCTTTTTGAGGGCTCTTCATGCTTTCAGACAAGATATTGCAGGTTGTCAGAATAAGAAGGAAAGTAACAAGTATATGGTTGTGTAGCCATCCACTGATGAATAGAATGCAGTTGAAGCTCTGTTGGCACCGCGTAATGGAAGTGATGCTCCAAACAATCAATAGTGATCTGCTCCTGGCGCCTTCATATCCTTTTATTTTGCAATGTTTATAAATGGTATATAGTGCTAGTATTTATACTACTTGACAATATACTTTGATGTACTTCTGACACTCTGTTACGGGGTTATGATGGCATCTTGATCATCTGTTGATGCAAACACTTTGCTAATTTTGTAATGGGCTAGTATGGGTGGGGTTACTATATTGTAATTTTTTGGGCTTGTTCTTTTTGTAAATTGGGGATCTATATTTTGAAAATGTACCGGGGGACTGGTGATGGATAGTTTACTTGGATCTGCTACTCTTTTTGATATGTATCTTTTGTTTACTCTATACTTAATATAAAAAAACTCAAGGTTGCAAAACAAAATTATTGATATGTTTTGTGCTTATATGAATGTAGTGTATTGTTAATCTAAATTTTAGAAAAATGTGCATCTTGGAAACTCTTCGTATGGTCTAGGAACTTGCATTTGTAAAAATTATAGTTTAACATATAAATAAAATTTATCATGTTAGCCAATTGATATGTTTGTGTTTTCATTCTTTTGAATTCTTGCATTTGAATTTGATGCAGAAAAATCCTAGTTTGAGTGACTATGTGGCAAATCCAAAGGAGGCTGCAAATTCTCTAAAATCCCTATTAGAGGCAGTTGGGGTAGTTGTTCCTAAAACACTATGTAAGAGCACACTTATTAGAGTTGGGGTAAAGACATCATTTTTTATAGTCTAGATT
This sequence comes from Sequoia sempervirens, assembly GCA_007258455.2. Lineage (NCBI taxonomy): Eukaryota > Viridiplantae > Streptophyta > Pinopsida > Cupressales > Cupressaceae > Sequoia > Sequoia sempervirens. The sequence goes on along the minus strand of VDFB02000007.1, from coordinate 37,117,092 downwards.
TCTTTTATGCAAATTGGTGAAATAATTTATAAATTTAGATTAATCCTCACTACTGTAATATCTCAATGCAAAGTTTAATTTCATTTACTAATATATTTCAGGAAACAATAGGTTTAAGACAATTTCTTGTGACTCTATTGATAATATTCTACAAGAGGTAAACATTTCGACCTACATGCACCATACAACAAAAAATGATTTATTTTCATGAGCCAACTAAGTTGCTTTCTGCATGTATTGGGAGTTTGTGGGGAAAGTTGTGTTCTTACAATTAAATAAGTCTTGACTATAAGTCCTGACATTGCACAAATTGGAGTCCTAAAGAACTTGAATTTGAGCCATAATAAGTTATCAGGTAGGATCCTTAATGGGTTTGGCAATATGGTTTTTAGGTCTTTGAATTTGTCAAATAATGCATTGTTTGGAGCAATTCTTGACCAGCTTTTTAGTGGGTCTCTCAGAAGTATATCCCTGTCAAGTAATATGTTGTTTGGTATCCCATAAATTTTGAGGAAGTTACAGTTAATGATTAAGTTAACACATGCTTAATATACACTAGAGGTTGTAGGGAGTTGAGCCATGTCTATTGTGAGAATCGTGTGTTTTCTGCTCCCAAAATTTTACTTATTAAATTTTACTTTGAGTTTTGCTTCATCAGATACCACCCAACTCCTCTGGAATTTCAGCATTGGAAAGTAATGGAATTGCAGTCAACAAAAATTTAAAAAAGCAGAGCTCTAGAAAGCCATTGCAAACTAACTCAAATGTAATCAAGATTTACTTCTTGTGTGTTTTGAATCACCTTGATTTTCACTCAAATTTATATTGTAGGTTACCAATTAATTTCCACTTTAAGAGTATCTTAGAACCATAATTAATTAATTATTGTTCTTAACCTAGAAAACCTATTAGTTTTGAAAGTGAAAAAGTAATTGAAACCAATTTTAATGCTTGAACATTAGAAATTAGCTAGACAGTTATAAAAACTAATATTTAAAATGCTGCAAGAATACCTTTTATTTAAAAGTCTGATACAAATTGTTCAAGGTTATGAACTCCTTCAGAATAAATACTGGTTCAAAATATTTAAACCTTTAATTCACTAGTAGTTATAGTTGAGTTGATTCAATAAACCATACTTTTCTCCTTCAAAGTGTCACCTTTCAAATTGTAGGCTTTTAAATCAATAAATCAGTCATCACACAGACAATACATCAAACCTGAAAAGAAAGATTGGATGCAACCTTTAAAGATGGAAATCAAAACAAAATCTATTTTTTGTGACAAACCCAGTGATCTGAAAAAACCTGGCGAAAAATCTTACAGAGCAACAGGCTTTAGAAAATACTTTGGAATGAACAACTTATCTACTAAGAAAGTGACACTACAAAAGAAAATGTTCTTACAATGTATAATAGTTACAAAAAATACAACACCGTGTAGATAGAACAATATATTTTAACAAATGCCAATGCAATTTATAGGTGTTAAAAATATGACAACAAAATAATAGTTGGCAACAAAAAGAGTGGTGTAGAACAAAGCAAGTGGCAAAAAAATATGATGCCATGTTGTTTAAGCATGCATGAGAAGGAAAATATTTGGCTGGATCAAAATGTGTCTCATCCATATATTCCAATGGTGCAAAACAATTGTGAGCATGATCTATACCTATAGCCAGTTCATGATCAAAACACAAGGAAATTAGTCACATTAGCAATGATAAATCAAGCTCCCTATAAAATTATTGAAAGCACAAAACATGTAAACAATCAATATAAAAGCATGAAATAATAATGCATGCATCAATGAAACCTTACTAAAAACCAAAAACCTCATCCCATAAGGGAATTGGTACCATATTGATGTGGAATATTGGCCCTTTCCCAACCCCTTTTGATGAACAAGTTTCAAGATTGTTGAAATGGATGAAGATTGATGAAGTTGATGCAAGATATGAGCTCTAATAGTGAAAATAGATGATAGTGAGGATGAAATTGTGTAGCATAAGTTTTCTTTCAAAATGTGGATCCATTTCCCATAGAAGTGACTTCTATTTATAGGGAAAAATGATGAATCAAGGGTTAAGATTCTTTTTCCCAATCAAGGGTTGTAAATGAATCCAAGGATGGAAGGAGTGATTATCCTTGTGGGGTAAACCCACAAAAGTGGTTTACAATTGGAGTGAGGAAGGAAAAGTTGAAAAAATTGACCCCATGGAAAAAAAATCATTTTTGGGGTTCAAGTGAACTATTTGGTTCGAACAAACCAAAAGAGGGTTTGCTAGAACCTAGGTTCGAGCGAACCCATTTAATGAAATGCCCTACCATTCCTGCCAAAAAAGACAAGGAACACCCCTTTTGAAAGGGGGTTCGCTCGAACCCCCCCTGGTTCGCTTGAACCCCCTTTTTCCCACCTTCCTGCTCTCTGGCACCAAAAAAAAAAGAATTTTTTTCCTACGAAGCTTGGGTTGAGGATGAAAATGGAGGATACTTCACAAACCCAACTGGAATCAGGTAGTCCTTAGAACGAGCTATCCAACAACTATAATTTTAATATTTTTTGGTTTTATTATGTATTTGTTTTTTTAGTTTTATTAAACATTGAAAAATATGAGTGCACCAGATATTGAAGTCCTTGATCCAACAAAAAAATTGAATTTCATACAAAAAAACTTATCGTTATACGGTCCGCCTATGTCTGAATTGTAATTGGTTTGACTTTGAAACTTGATTAAGGAAAAATATTCAATAAAACACTATCTAACCAATTGGAAGCACTAGATATCGAAGTTACAAATATAAATTGAAAGAATTAGAATTTTATCCTTCATGGAAAAAAGTTGTGTTATATGGTGGCGTCAGTCCTTTAAAATGTTTTTGATTAAGGAAAAATAGGTTTTGAAGGGACCCGAAACCCTTTACAAACCAAAAAAACAAAGCTACAAAAAGGACAGCCTACAGCCAACCAAAAAAACCAACCCCCAAGCAAGGCCCATCAAGATTTACAATTAGAACTTTTCTTGTGGGAGCGAAGAGTCATGTCGAAAGAAGGCCTAGAGAATTTTTCTTTCTTGCCCATAACAGTAGTCCAGCCTTCTTCCACTTGCGTTGCCTTATCCTGCCAAGCCAACACACTTTTTACCTGAAGATGATTTCTTGCATCCACTATCTCGGTGATTTCAACATTATTCTTCCGTTCGGGCACAAACACATCAGAAAAGCCACTAGAAATGATAGCCGGAGCAATATCACCCGAAATGGTAGCCTGAGACCCAAACTCTCGATCTTTTGGGGTTTCAACAAGATGAATTTGTACAACATCAACAACCCTACCATTTGAGACATCCTGGGGGTATGCCCCAAGACCCTATGGTCCTGATGCAACCACATCGGAAAAACTCCTATGTTGTTCAGTTTTCTTCTCTACCGTATAATGTTGTAGAGAGGCGCCTCTCCACCATGTAGCTGTCATTATTTTTTTTCAAAACCACATTGAACAGCAACATGACCAGTTTTAAAACATCTTCTACAACAGAAAAGGATCCCTTCAAATCCAAAGATTGGACCCAAGAACCCTTAGGAGATTTAAGTAAAATCTCAGCGGGCAATCCTTTTGAAATATCCATTTCAACCAATATGCGAGCAAAGGTGGAGTGAAAAATGTCAGAGGACTCATCATCCACCAGCAAAAAATCGCCAAGGGCGTCACCCACTTCTTCCAAGAGAGGGTCATTCCATAAATGGAGGGGAAGATTTGGTAGCCGAACCCAAATCAGGATTTTATTGAAAGTTTCAGAGGTCGGATTGAAATCAGAATGCCAGGGCTTAATCATTCGCAAAAAATTATCCTCCCAACTAAAAATAGTATCACATAAAACATTCCTTAAAAATGTTATTTTTTGAAAAAAACTAGTTTTCAAAGGAGATGGAAAAAGAAGTGCAATCTGATTCCAAAATTTTTGAAAAATATATATTTAGAATCTACAGACAAAATGTCACAAATCACTAGTTTGCATTATCTTCAATTTCCTCATGGTTTAGCCGCTATAGGTGCTCGAAAGTGAAGATTTAGTTAGAAAAAAATATTTCCGTGTCCAATTTGGCCAAAAATTGTAAACCACTATTGTGGGATCACCTTGTGACAAGTGTCACAAGGCTAAGAGATGTGAGGGGATATGTCCCAACACATGTGTGTGCACACTTTGGGAAGAGAGCATGTAAGAGGGAGTTAAGACATGTGGTTGAAGAATTAAAGGCATGTGTGTGAATGATATTAAGGCATGTAAGATAAGTGAATGTTCATGTAAGAGACAGGATGACTTGTGTAAGAGCGATGTAAGATCCATTTAAGGCTTGGATGGGAGACAAGATGGGTTTTAAGAGCCATCAAGGCTTGGGTAAGAAATTCAATGAGGGGAGTAAATGAGGAAAGAATATTCTTATGCAAGTGTGAGGAGAAAATAGCCTTTTAATTAATTTGAGAAAATTAATTAGTTGTGCAAGTTGGAGTTGATAAACCCTAGGTTTATTTAACTAAGATGGAGTTAAATGTTGGAAAATTGACTAATGAATATTAGCAAGTGGATAATATTAATATAGGTGGGTTTATGGGATGTGACATTTAATTAAATAATTAGATGTCATGCACCAAAATTTTCACAATAAAACAAAACACAACCACCAATTTTTTTTTATTAAATCATATAAACACTAGTAACTATCAACCACACAACATACCCATGAGTAGATTAAATACCTCTAATCACAATAATGTTAACAATAATTAATACTATCTCTATTTCTATCACTAAGGATAGCATTACCAACTTCACTCTTAATATTATCTGTTATTATATATACATAGACTCTAATATTACCGAATTTGAATTAGCATATTTAACCATGGAATCCCAAATATATTTACTATCATAGTTAATGCCCCTACCAATTACAAGTTTTATCATTCACCATTTACTATTCCATTCATATTGTTATTCTTGAAATCGGAGTTACTCAACTATTTGATGATTTGACACAAACACCCAATAATGACACTACTCAAATACTATTATTACGATCATTTACTTGGCCTATATCCTTCATCAAAAATAATATTATTGTGATTAAAAATCACAATAATAATATCGTTAGTAGGTGAGATAATCAACTCTAGCTAACTGCTACCAAATTATGCCTACCCCTACTCACAATAGTGAAAATGATGATTACTAAGTTCCCAAGACTAATGTATGCACATCAAAACATCTTATAGATTTAAACCCACATAGACAATTCGGGTAACTATCAAGATCATCGTAGAAACCACAATCCAACAATACGATTACCTGTACTTAACATATTTGCATCCTTTACTCACTAGCCATATTTAAATCCTAAAGCATTCATGAACTTTGAAATTAACTAATATAGTGATTTCTTAATGCAAGGAAAGAAGGGAAAATGACAATCCTATACCTTCGATTAACATCAACTACTAATACAATTTCAAGGACATCTATTTAAAAGACTATGCACATAGACACAAATGATTTAATATTACAACTGAGAGTTAATAGCTATGAAGCCATATAGTTGATCGAACCTTCTACTTTCATTCAAACATTGAGACCATCAAAGATTAGCTTCCTTTTAGATTTTGTAAGTACATTATATATCTATGCTACTAATATCTCAATCATTTAATTTATTTGATTTAGTCCAAGGTAATAACTAATATTCTCTTTATAAATGACATGCAATAATTATCCAACCCAATTTAAAATCATATAGGATAATAACCATAGCGACAATTAAATTGCAAAATTTGCATATTTCCTACTTTAGTTGATAACCACATTATCACAATTCTATTTATAAGTTTGCCCCCGAATAATTTGAGCCCACAATTGTCTAACTTAATTCTGAAATAAAGTTTGATTTTCCAAACAACCCAAGAGGAATAGTTTGTTTTTTTTATCTAAAGAAAATTGGCTCTTAACTAAAAAATGCTTGTAACTTCTTAATAAATCTTTAAATGTTGCAAAAAATTCTTAATGCCATTCCTTTTTGCATTCAAGATGACTTCCTGTTATGATCCAATGTGCCTTTCTCTATTCTCAATCAGATTGTAGAATTTAATTGAATGAGTTTTCTCCCTTTACATTTTATAGGGAATGTTTGAACACCTTCCTTCTCAGAGTGTTCTCAATCAGATTGTAGAATTTATCATCATAAAGGCAAGAATATATGAAATGCCAAATTTGCTACCAATATTTCAGAGGAGGAAGGGCAGTTGGAACACTATTCTCCAGAACCATCATTCATTCAATTAGCTTTCTGAAACTCCCTACATAATATCCATGTTGCAAAGATACAACAAAGCATTCATTAAGTATTGAATTCATTTTAAAGTAACTAGAGCCATTTTGTATGGTGCGCTGCCAAGGCATTCAAACCCTCTATGGGGTGAATCCTTCCCCAAGAGGTCGAGCCTTAAGAAGGGTGCCCACCTTCCATGGGCGGCCTGTGCTTTGCACAAGCCAACCCTTGATCGATTGGGTTGACCAAAACCTAATTCTTTCTTCTTTTCTTTTTAAAATCAAAACTTTTATGATATATATAAATTATGTTTTGTATTCAATATTTATTTTTATGAGTTTTATTTTCTATCATACATAGATCCTATATAACACTAGCACTTGTACCAGGAGGGGTGCAAGAGTTACGCCAATAGAGAATTATTTGGTTATAGTTAATTGTAAGAAGATGAAATACCAATTTTGAAACCAAACTAAACACAAAAGCATTTTGTTCTAAAAGATTGAGAGCTAAATTGTAAGACTTTGTATCTATTAACAGGTTGATTGATAACAAAAACTAATGAGGCGAGACACTTTCATAGACTCAAAACTAAATTATATCGATGACCATCAAACAAATCTCTACCACAATGTTGTCATGAATGTAAAATTTATTTTATTTATTACTTACAAATATGCAGTCAAAATGGATATTTGAAACACAAATTTTCTAGCAAAAAATAGAGTTTTAGGCATTTTCTTGTAAATTTGGAAGGTATCTGAAAAATTTACATGATCATGATTAGTAGGTGTCAAACAAAATTGTAACCAAGCAATTATCGAACCAAATTGATGTAGATAGATTTTGGAATACCATCAAATAAATTGTGGACTAAACAGTTTCCCATGGTAGGGCACCCCATAGGTGAAAGACTAGGAAGGGTGGTCCTTGCTCTGCATCCTAATCACTCTGAAATTTACAACGTTGTTGCCAAATTAATTGTGTTGCAAATATTCTAGAATGAGTTACATAAAATATTAGAATTGAATCACACAGATCTCATAAATGAGGGAAAATTATCCCATATCTTGAACTTAAGACCATTCTTTTTTAATAATAGAGGTGTGATTTGACTGGATCATAAAAAAATATAACAAACATGCAAAGACATAGAATTTTGTAAACAATAAAGTGGATCTAGGAAAACTATGTGTAGGTGTAGGTGTTGGAAAGATTACAGAGTAGGAAAAAGACAAATTGTAGAGTGATTGCTTAAGTTCCCTGGACTGTACCACATTTGCAATTGCATCCTCGGATAATACACGTCACAATTTGGAATCTGAACTGGACAGTCAATGTTTTAGCTTCTTATGTTTGATGGAATTTCTTCTTGGGCCTATGAGAACCTTGCAAAACATAGGAAACTATAAATTGGAGGTTGCATTGGTAAAATTTTCATATTGTGCCTTCTCAAATTGATGGAAGAAGGAACAATTTAATGTTGTATCTTCTTCTTTTAGAATTAGGCAGAAAAATTGCATGTAGTATTTTGAAGAGATGGTCCAGGAAAAGGAAAGGAGCATAGAAGCAAAGACAAGTACGCAGCTAATATTGCATCCATAGCCAAGGTCTTATTGAATGGAACAAGGGGCAGATTGTATCCAATCATTTGCACACTCATTGTATTGTCAATTTTTTAAATAATATAGGTAGTAGGCAATTGCAACTACCACAATCTATTTTTTCCACTGCCATAGTCTATTTTTTCTCTCTACCAGAGGTTTCTAAGATAAATATAGTGTTCTTAATTCTTCTCTAAGTTCTCTTCCTCTCTTGACTGTCACTTAATTTCTAATCAAGTAGCATAGTACAATTTCTTATTTCATAATTTCTACAAGCTTAGGCCAGAGAAATTAAGAATCAAACACTATTGTACTTATAGCAGCATTGTTGTCTTAGTACAATGATTGTATAAGCACATACTTTGAATCTAAACCTCGCTGTAAAAGTTGGCTTTCATTATCTGGTTGAGCATAGATCATCTCAATTTGAACATAATAATATAATATGAGTCAATGATGATTGAATTGAAACTACGCAGAAATGTCAATTCATTATTACATATAATTGGATAGACTACAAAAAAACCACCTAATACATAATATCAAAATCTTGTTAGCATTTAGTGATTGTCTAACATGACTTGAATTTCATGAGGGAGTTGAAAATTTTTGCTTGTATTGATGTGGCAAGTGTGTTAGTCTGCATATCTTATTTTAAAAGCTTGAGGTTGAATAATCTACAAACATTATTGCATTTGTATGTTCCATCTCCAACATAGCTCTAATGTTGTCTATTCTTTTCTAGTAGATCAAATACTTAGATTTGTTGTGAATCTTTAGTATGTGGTATACAAATTTATGATATACATCCATAAAGTAACCAGAGCTAATTTTGAAATGTCAATAAGGATAACCAACATAACCAAATGTTGTGAACATCTGAAGTGAGTGAAACACATAAAAGCTAACTTCATAGAAAGGTGAGATATGTGAACTTTGAAATAATCATCTCCTATTGGCAATCATAAATTAAAAAGCTTTGGAAGATTGCATCCCATGGACTGCAACATCATAAAAAACAGAGCTACTAATCTCCTTCGTATTATCAAATCATCTCCACTTCTAAAATACTTAACCACAAACCCCGTGCTGCTCCAAAATTCTTTTGCAGGCATTTAATCTTTGTACTATCCACCTGAAACCCCTAATCAAGCAAAAAATATATCCATCCATAGAGTAGCACACTAATTCAATGAAGCAACATGGTAGTCAAGAGCATTAACCATAAATATATCAATATCAAGTTTCAACTATTGACAGTAGTAATAGCATTAATGAGTTGAAACTCACTGAATCTTCATACAAAATGCATCCACATTTCAAACAAATTTTTTTAAAATTTCTTTATCATTTTTTTATATATTCAATTAAAAGTAAGGAATGAGATCTTCAATGCAGTCACCTCTACAAAATCTGAAGATTTGTTCAAGGAATCATAAAGTAAATCCAATACATTTGTAGATACTGAGAGGTCTGATGGTCATACTTGACACATATTTGGTAATGGGCACAACAAAGATGCATATCAGATTGTCTAAAAAATTTATGGTATTTCAGAGACATGGTTGGTGTATATTCGAGTTGTATGCATGTTTATCCATGGAATTTTGTATTTCATGACTTTATTTCATAGTTTCCTTCATTCAATACAATTTCTTTATGTATAAACAATATTCATTCTCCTTGTTTAATTCATTTCCTAACATATTCAAATATTTTTTGCCTTTTCAAAAGTCCTATGGAATCTGGCAATGAGAGCAACATGTTACCCCTCAAATCCAATGTCTCCAAGTTTACAAGAAGTGGCTTGTATTTTTCATAGATAAATGAATTAGAAATAAAAACATGCATGCATTTTATTTGATCCAAACCTACATATACAGCTGCTTCCTGCGCATAAATGTTAAATAACAAAACAACTAATCTACAACTCAAAAATATGATAAACCCTTCTATATCCCTCCTTCGAAAGGGATGTCCATCATAGACACATTGATGCACAAGGTTTTAATAATTCCAACTTGATCAATTGGTTTGAGAAAAAAGAAACACCAACTGCAATGAATCAAGTGACCGTGTATGCACTACACATGTCATCCACCAAGCTTAAGTATATCACTTTTAAAATAAATAAAGTGTTTATAAATATGAAACGAAAAAATAAATGGAATACTAAGAACACTGCAACATAAATATCTTGATTATAGAGAATGTGCAAATGAAGAATCATCAGATAAAAAATACTCTTAAATATCCTAAAGACAACTCCAACATAATTAAATATTCATTGAAGGAAGCCCTCAAAACCCTAAGTATTATCCATAAGCAAAGATGCCTAAACCCCATTGTTTGGTAAATATTATTCAACTAAACTCATACATTTAACTATACAAATAATTAAACCTCCTTCAAAAACACAATGAACTTTGAAGCTTCTTATCAACCAGAAAAAAGGGAAGAATATACATCAATGCCCACACATGATCAATAGCATTTGTGGGACTTAAAAGTAAATTTTGATACATCATCATAGGGCTAAGGAAAAAAGAACCATAGCTTCTAATCTCTAAATGCTAATTAAATGTTTATAAACATGACTACATGGGATGAACGAGAAGCATTGGAACCCCAAATCATGTAATCTAAATACAAATACAAATGGTCACGTGAGCTAAATATTTCTTGAAAAATGCTTGAATCTCTTTAGTACTTTACTAATTAGTAATAACCACTGAGCTAGATGCCTCTAGAATACCTTAAAAAGCATTAAATTTTGCATCTTTCTATTGTATACATTGTTAATCAGAGAGACATAAACCCCGTTGTGAAGAGTCCCAAAATAAATTATAAATGTCTACAATCTGCAAAAATGCTCCTCATCCTGAAAAATGTGAATTCTAGACCTTTGATTGAGAAGTATCCGTAATCGAGATTCCATAATGCAAATTGAAGTAGACACATCTGTGTGCACTGTTGTATGTGTACATTTACAAATAAATATAATTCAATTCTGAAATTAAGAAACATGATATTGGAAAAAAGGAAACATTGCTAGATGTCATGTATTTTTGCAGCCTTATAAAAGAAAATATCAGTTGAGTTAATATCTGTTTTCAACAGGTGATGCAAGGAAATCCGATATGATTCGGATAGATCCGATTTCATTCTGACGGCGACCGAAAACTGTAAACCATTTCTTGTTTAACAGCGATTCATTAGTTGTTTCACGAGCGAGATTCCATCAATACACTGCTCTTTAACAAGTATGTTCCAAACTTCCATGTAATATTATGTGGAATGAATGAATGAATGAAAGATTTTAATGACGTCCGCGAGACCAAACAGTCTATGGGACCGAGACAAAACAGGCCTAATTTGCCTTCATACTCTTTTCCAAGTCAGATCTCCTGCTGTTAAGTTTGACTAGAAGGCTAGCCGTCTGATTAATCTTATCTTCCTCAAATAGCTGGTGCATATTGTCCACTTTCAAACTATTTTCATGTTGAGTGCGGATATCCTCGTAAGCAATGCATTCCATGATGAAGTGCCATTCTGTTTCCACAACCCCTTTATTGCAGAAAATACAAGTTCTTTCTTCCCAAGTTTCCTTGGGTATCTTCCACCTACCGGTCTCACACCTAAGGTGATGTGATCCCGTCCTCAATTGTGCCACTAACAACCTCGCTTTCCCTTTAATATCTGCACCTAAATAAGTTTTTTCACCATGATCCTTTGTCGGGTTAAACTCTTTGATGTAGTATGCTTTTTTTCGCCCAATCTGGTTTGTCCACATGGCAGTTCTGAATTTTTCAGTCACATAGCTTTTTATTTCACTATTGGTGCTAGGACACTCATGCAAATTGATGTCCCACTTGTTCATCCACTTGTGGTTTTGTTTCATCCAAGTTTTCTTCCTACGTTCTAGCGTCTCCTTCATAGCTGTTTTGGGCCAACGGTGGTTATCCATGTTTTCAACCTTCTTTAAATAGCTTATCAACCGGATTAAAGCCGATGCTTCCAATGGAAAAGACCCTGTTTCAGCTAAAAGAATTTCATAGGGGACAGTGGTTTTGACTTTGAGACTGCTTGTTATTAGATGTTTTTGAATTCTTTCTAGTTGTCTCCAACTGCATTTTGACATACTATTTCCCCATACCTCACACCCATAAAGTACAACCGGAGCAACAAGCAAACCAAAAAGGGTTTTCTTGGTTTTCCAATCCCAAAGCTCGGCTTTTCTACACCTATTTTGTAAAAGGTAAGAAGCTTTCCAACCTCCCTGTATCCTTTTCGTCCGACAAGTCTCCCAACTGAGCTTATAATGAAAGTCAATCCCAAGGTACTTGTATTCTTTGACTATTTCAAGCGGGCTGCCTTCAAAAAGAAAGGTATTCTGGTTATCTTTTCTATTCAATGAGAAAATCATGATTTTGGTCTTGGTGATATTCACTTGCATCCCAACCTCATGACAAAAGAGTTCTAGACCTTTCAGATGTTCTCTTAACCCATGTGCTGTTTTTGAAATTAGGATAAGATCATCAGCATATAAGAGTAGCTTCACCACATAACCTGCCAATTGAATACCATCCCCATCCGTCTTGCTTAACCAAGCTTCCAACTTATCAATGTATAACCCAAAAAGCGTGGGAGATAGAGGACAGCCCTGTTTAACTCCAATGTCGCTACCAAAACATTCTGACATACCATCCCTTGTTCTGATTTTAGCTCTAACATTCTCATACAATCTGTGAACAGCTGCTCTATATACATTTGGGATGCCTAATTCCTCCATTCTATTCCATAGTTTGTCTCTAGGTACCGTGTCAAAAGCTTTCTTGAAATCAACAAAACAGCAATAAGCTTCCTCGCCCTGAGTGTTCCAAACTTTCTCAACCAAATGCCTAAGGGTGATGCAGTGATCAATGGTAGAGTGTCTTGACCTAAAGCCTGCCTGTCCCTTTGCTCTTTTGCCCTCATTTTCTGCCCAACTGCTGATCCTACGCTCAATCATGCTCCCAAAGAGCTTGCCAAAGATAGGATTGACCATAATCGTACGGTAGTTAGATGGATTGTTGATATCACCACTTTTGAATAGAGGAATGACCACACTAGTGGTCCACTCCATAGGAAATCCCTCTTGATTGACATTATTGAAAATTCTTTTTATGTAAGGAGCAAGAGTCTCGATCCCCCATTTTAAGAATTCAGCCTGCAACCCATCTATGTCCTGTGCTTTACCACTTGCTAAATTCTTTATTCCTTGTTTGATATCATCCACAGTGAATAGTTCCATTGATGTGTTAATAACAGGTGGATGGTCTTTCTCATGAACCCGCTCGTAAAGAAGCCTAGCATACTCTAGCCATTGGCCATCTGTAATACTGTTTTCAGTCCTCTTTTTCTTTTGCTGCAATTCTCTCCAAAAACCTTTAGGGTTCTGTTTTCCAAGCGAGATTAGCTCCTTCCTTCTTTCATTTACATAATCATATTTTTTTGACTGCACCAATTTTTCATATTTTTTCTTGTACTCTTTGTCCATTCCTTTCTTTTTTAGTGATCTCTTGGCTGCCTTACATTCTTCATCATACCAAGGATTTGCCGGGAAAGTGTTTGTAGCCTTCATCTTGGGGTGGGACCTTTTGCATGCATTTAAAGCCTTGTGAATTATTGGGATCAGCGAATTGCTGTGAATGTGGATGTCCCCATCCTTTGTCGCTTTGACCTCTCCGTTGTTTTTTAAATCATGGAAATGCTGTTTAAGAACAGCGTTAAATCTTTCTCTATTTTCTTTATTCAAGAGGATTTTACCCTTGGGGAGGGTTTTATTTTGCATGTGCTGAACCTGTTTAATGTGTTGGCTGATTGGGGACATGCGGAGTTTAACCAGAAGAGGTAAGTGGTCATATTTCATCCCAATAGGGCAGTCCTCAATATCAAACTCTAGCAATCTAGAAACAAAACCTTGAGAGCAAATCACATAGTCCACCACACTTTGACCATTATACGTTTTGCAAGTGATACCCCCCGACTTTGGCCAATCTCTCATCCCATTACAAATAACCATGCCAAACAGACTACAAAGCCCAAGTAATTCAGTCCCAAACGGGGTCACATCCCCATTGTCATCTTGGGATGTTCTTTCCCAATATTGATCTCCACCTTCCTCTAACCATAAAGGATTGTTCTCCCCTTTTTCATCCCTGCACAGCTGAAGAGACTGATTATTAGCTGTCCTTGCATTAAAGTCACCCATTAAGACAACATCTCCAAGTGCGCTGAAAATAGATATGTCTCTTTTTAGTGAGGCATACGGGTCTTCATTGTCTAAATTTCTCTTCTTATAGAACTTAGAATTTTTTGGAGCAAAGTAACAAGCAGCCAATCTGAAAGTCACCCCATTTTCTGTTATTTGCAGCCATATGTACTGTTTATTTGCGTCTTCTTTTTCGAATTCAACAATTCCCTGCCATTTCTCACCTATTAGCACTATAACTCCACCATAACCTTTGCCTGACTCATTCCCTTTGTTCCAAACTGAGACTTTCTTATATCCTTCAAAATCTGGGACTTTGCAGCCTTCATGCTCATGTGTTTCAGTAAGAATGATAATATCGTTACCCTTTGCTATGGGCCCCAATCCAGGTCCTCTTCTCCATGGATATCCTCTACAATTCCAACTTACAACACGTAAGTATTCCTGTGGGGCCCCCAATTCCTATTTCTTGTTTGAAAAACGATCACCAATTTGGGCTTTCCCATTCTTCAACCATGCCCACTTTCCTTCATTTCTTGCTGTTTTCACTTTCTCCCATTCTTTCCTTTGTGCTTCCTGCTGCTCGAAAGTCAAATCTTCGTCTAGGTAAATATGTGTGCCTCTAAGTAACCCTCTGTTTTTTAGAATTCTGTTCTTATCCTCTAAGCTTCTCAAGGTGACTCTTACATGCCTATCCCTTCCACCATCTATCTTTTTTCCAATTCTATTTGCTTGCTGAATATAACCTGTCCATTTCAGCTCGTCTTTAAGGAAGTTTCTTGCTAGGATGTCTGTTCTTTCCCTTTCACCAAAATCTTTCAAACCCTTAATAATAATGTTTGTAGCCTTGCTTTAAGGAATCCCTTATTGAGAACCTCCTCTAATATCTCTATGGCCTGCTAAAGTTTATGAATTTCGCAGACTGTTTAACGAAGTATTATAGGAGACAATATTTGGTCCACGACCTTTCTCTACCATCTCATTCCAAATATCAGAAGCCTTTTCTACCTCTCCCACTTTTATTACGCCGAAGGCGTTCCCTCAATGAAGTTTGCCGATTCATTTCTCTATTGACGGTCAAAAACGGATGCAAGACCATCTAGAATAGATCTTTACCGTTCATTATTACACTGACGTTTTTTACGCTGTCTAGTTCGCGCATTTAATGTGGCTGGGAGTTGGTGTACCATGTCCCTGTGCGTTGCAACCGCCTTCTGTCTTGTTGCTGCAGTTCAATATCGATGTAAGCGACCTCTCCACTCCTGCAGATGTCTTTTTGTTTCTCCTCTGGCCCAGTTTTGAAGAAAACCTCAAAGACTTCAGCTGGATACGCACAGAGAACGTCCATTCAGCTGAAATAGGGTTCCATTAACACTTTAAATGGAATATACAAAGCGCTGCCACAAAACCCTACTTTGCACTTAGAAGCCCTATTTTAAATGAGAACGCCAGAATAAATATGGGAAAGCAGAGACATCTGGTTTTCATTTCATAAGGTTAAAAACATTGAAAGAAAGGGCATAAAAACCATTCACCGTCTGAGAGCAGAAAGCCATGCAGGATGTGTGAAAGAAAGGGCATAAAAGCGGACGGCCTGAAGACGGTAAAAAGTCGACGGAAACTGAACGGCTGCAGACGTTTCAATCATCTCCAAGCTTTGCAGAATCCTCAGGTAAGTCATTTGCCCTGTTTGATTTCTCTGCAATTCTTTCTTTGGTTCGTCTCTATTTGTCTTGGGAAAACTCTGCTTGTAACCTAGAAGCATTAATTTGAAAATGCATTCACGTTATGCATGGGAGAGAGAGAAGCAGAGTTAGAGAGACACCTCAAAACTTGAGAGAAGTGGAACTTTAAAATCAGCATCACCATTATTTTCCGTGCTAATTCCAAGCATTTGCTGATTTGAGAAGATGAAAATAGTTACTTGCGACTGGGTCTGTCTTTTGTTGCCTGTTTTGTTATTCTGCCACAAGAAAGAAGCCTTTTTGTAGTATTTGAAGTAAATGCTTAGTTTTGGAATAATCTTCACATGCACCCTCTATCAATGCTATTGCTGGTTTCAGCAGATGGTAGTTTTTTGAGTGAGGGTGGAACAAGTTTTACCACTCTAGAGAATGACAGGGAACGGAAGGGGAATTTATTGGTTAATAATGTCAAATTTTATCCACGCAGAACCACTACAATTGTTTCCAGTGTGAATGCAAATGCAGCTTATCTTAATGTCTATGCCACTAAGCACGTTATCACTGCTGTGACCAATTATAAATTTAAGGTTAGCCCCTGTCTCCATTGGTATTGACTTCATTTCTTTTTCATTTTCTTTCACAAATCACAGAGTGAATTCATCTGTTTTCTCTGTAAATCTTAGGTCTTTGAAACTTTTAGCCAATCTAAATATTTATAATGAAACAAGTTGTAGAAAGTACTAATTGGATTTCAGTACTAGTGGTGTTGAAACTAGTGACTATTTCTAGGCTTAACGCTGGGGGAAAAGTTCATCAATACCAAGGATGATTCTAGGCCTTCCAGAACATGGGAGGAAGATGAGCATTACATCTATGCAGCTACTGTAGTGACCACAATTTGTAACAGTTTACCGAATGATATTAAATTTGGTAGAACAACTATTTTTCTCTTTGGCATCCTTCACAACTCAACACAATGTGTGTTGAAACTTAAGGTAACTCACTTGCCATTATTTCAGTCAATTTTTTTTTCAGAATCTATACACGGCCATATCACTCTTCTTGTGTTTTAATTACAGCTTTCCGGACACCATCTTTTACTATTGAATGAATAGCAGCTCTAAATGCAATCGTTGCCAGACTTTTCCTCATAACTCAACTTGAGGCAACTCACTTGTCATTATTTCTGTGAAAAATTTAATGTTCATTTCACAGTATACATTTTTGGCGAACTATATTTTCCTTCTTCTTGACACTATTCTGCTGACAGCTTTCCTCACAACTTTATTTACTATTGAATGTATAGCAGCTCCTACTCAAGCTGCAAATGCAATGGTTTCCAGAGCTATTTTCACAATACCTACAGTACAGATCAAATCATCTTCATAAGTTAATCTTAATACACTGTTCTTTGCAGACCTTATGAATTATACAGTAGATATTTCCTCGCATTTTTCAGCCATTGTACTGGTTATTGTCTTTTGCAAAAATACCAATTATACTGGTTCTTGTACTTTAAAGACAAAATGTCAAAACTGTATAGCATATGATGCTACACCGTTGAATGCAATGAACAATAGAGCTCGGATCATCTTCATATCTTAAACTTAATACATTGTTCTTTACAAAGCTTATGAATAATACAGTGAATATTTCTTTGAAATTTTTCTGCCATTATACTGGTTATTGTACTCTACGAAAATACCCTGTTTACACAATGACTTGTAGTTCAAAATCATATTTTGTTAATTAAAATGAAGTGACAATATAATATATATACATACCTTCATTTATTTTAAAAAGAATATCATAAATTAATATATTTATCTCCACAAATCTTCGGCGTACCCATTGCACACGAGGGTGCGATTACTAGTATAAAGACCATCTAAGAGCGTATTGTAAGTGATGATACTTGGACAACAATTTCTAGTTTTCATATCAGACAAAATCTTGAAGGCATCTTGTACCTTGCCCACACTCCAAAGAGTGTGTTTTATTTTATGATAAAGCATGATATTTGGATCACGTGTCATTCCAGGTATTCAATTAATCATTAATTCTTCCTGCTTTGCAAAGACCATCAATTAAGGAGCTAAATGTAATTTGGTCTGGACTATAACCTAACTATAGCATCTCCTGTAATAGGCGGCCAACCTCACCAACTTTTCCTAATTTGCAGAGACCATTGATCAGAGTGTTGTAGGTGACCACAGTGGGAACACATTCTGTCCTCATTTTTCCAAACATACAAAGCGGTTCATTGACTCTAGATTCTTCACAAAGAATTTTTATCAGCGAGTTATAAGCTCGAGCATTCGGCTTACATCTGTGTTCCCAAGGTTGAGCTTTTGAGCACTGCCAAGGTTGTCTATGATCATGTGATAGATGGCGTAATTGGATTTTAAGTTTGGGTGTTGGGTATGTTGAATATGGCCAGAGCTTCCATTGGGTTTTTCACTACTTTCAGCACCCTCAAAACATGGTCTGGTGATACAAATCTTGGCAAGGATGTTGCCATCGTTGATAGTATTCAATCAACTAATTTACATGGCCTTCCTCGCATACTTGGCTAAATTCAGATATGTTAAGTTCAGAATTAAGGGTTTATGCTTGACTGGGGTTTAATGGACATGCAAATATATATCTAGATTGCCCACCACTGATCAATTTTGAATTGCTCCTTCCATTTTTCCTTGACAAATGCATTATTTTGCTTTTAGATATGCAAGCAGTCCCCTGAATTTTGAATTAAGTACAAAATGTCACATTTACTAATAGATATCCTAAAAGGACTTTAAACCCAAACATAAAAATTATAAAATAAAAGCTACAATTAGATCAAGTAAGCAAAAACAAATTACTGCAAGAGCAGTAAATACTAAATAAAACATTCTACACAAAGCTATGTAATACAAAACACTTAAGTGAAAGGAAAGCCTCAAGTTTAAAAGATACTAAATAGCTGAGGAGATTTGCATAACAGGGCAACAGCCTACTAAATAAAGTATGGGCAGGAGGTGAGGCAGCGAAGCCTATTAAATCCTAGGGGGTGCTACTTCTGGAACCAATGAGAGGTAAGACAAGAGAATGTCCCAAGGGTGCTTGTTCCTATATAGGAAGAAAGCATATGATGTGGCATCATTTTCTTCTATATCAATCACTCAATAATTTTGAGCTACCATATAAAATCAGAATAATACAATTGTTCCCACCATAGTTTAAAAACTCGGACTCAAGAATTACTAAGCTGGCAGCCGCACCATCAATATATGTTAAATTTGTTTTCCATCTAAAAAAACTGCTGGTAAGAATATATTCTTCTCAACAGTCTAAATGAAAGATTTATTTAAACAGTATTAACAAAATACAGATTTTTACCAGTAGTTGATACAATTTATAAAGATGCTTAAACCATAACTCAGACCTAAGTAAGGTACATGTTTGAATGCAAAAATATTGAGACAATTTTCAGAAATTACAGGAAAACCGATACAATCTTTCAGATCACTGCCAAAATACATACTCCCTTGTTATTGAGGAAGCAGAGACTCAAAATACTACTATTGAATCATTGAACTTTCCCAACATTGGCCTCATGGTGTCTGGGTCAACTATCACACTTTTGAGTTGCATTGAGCTTTTGTGGATATTCATCTGCCACGTTTCTGTTGTGTCTTCAATATTGTTTCCTCTGTTTTTGTCTATCTGGATGTACTTGTGACAAGGAGTCAGGGAATCTCTATATATTTACAAGTTTAGTGCGATTTCTTGAAAGGAGCTAAAGCAGTCAGATATACTAATTTGTCACCAACAAAATCCAATTAAAAGACCATAACAACAAATTCTTTTTCACTGCCGCTCAAAGAAACAAACCAAAACCTGAATGTACCAGCTCAAAATTAATCAAAACTCCAGTTGTCTGCCTAATACAAAAGTTAGGACAGAAGACTCTGTGAACAAACCCACCTCGAGGAACCCACCAAAATGACCTGAAAATCTGGACTTTATCCCATAAATTCGAGGAACCCACTATTGCCCCTCGAAAGACAATGCAATCCAAATCCTGTTCACCCTGTTTATAGACCAAATTTGTAGCTGGGTACTTCTAAATATAAATTGGGTATTGGGGTTCGGAGTAAGACAAAAGCAATGAACATTGAAATCAAATTATGAGAGAGGAGAATTTGATTGATTGTGGTAATTCACGACTATTCATTTCATGGCTGTGGAATTCTTTCAAAAAACGGAAGGCAACGAGAATGGCCTGGGAGAAGAGGCGAGTTTTTAAGCAACAGAAAAATAATTACAAGGAAACGAAGTCTTGTGAATTGAATTTGTGGTTTTAGGGCCAGAAATTACATCAAGGATTGAATTGATAGCTTACATGGTAGGGACGAATAAAGCAGAGAAAAAACACAAAAGGAATCCATCCACTTGCAACGATTAGTGAATCTGCCTCGGAAAAATCTTAGAAACAGGGCTTGCAAGTGGTGAGTGATAATCAAATGAAGGATATAGACAGAATTCTTTTAAAATGAAATGAAAGAAAACAAAAAATGATGTGGCTGGATATACATTCACAAAATACAAAATCACTAACACCATGGCTAATGACTTACTTCAACATTTTGCAAACACATAAAAATGTCCGACTCGTAAATTACATTCTTCTATGTCAAACATCTGCTTAGCATAATTAAAATATTTAGTTATGTCTTATTGTCCAAATTCAACTATTAATTAAATAATTTTTAATTATTTAATTAATTCACATCTTTTGTCGGTATTGGCATGGTGTACTGGTTTAAAGGTGGCATTGTTGTTCTTGCCACCATGGTTCAAACCCCGTTGGGGTGGTATTGTTGAATAGTTGTATTCCGGTTCATAGCTCCGGTCAAAAGCGTTTACCCCTTGAATAAAAAAAATTAATTCACATCTTTTATTCTTTCATGATTATTTAAATAAATAGACTTTAATTATTTATTTAAATGTGTCATTAATATCTAATGTCTTCTCATAATTAAATAAATTTCTTAATTTATTTAATTATTGGTCACCTTCTCCATTTCATTCCTAATTAAATAATTATCTTCAATTATTTAATTGTCTTATTTAACTTTTCTTTTAAATTTAAATAAAATCATTTATTTAAATTGTCCCACTTTTTAATTTCTCTCCAAGTAAATAATTTAATTTAATTATTTATTATCACATGGTCTCACATTTTTGAATTAAATTAATTTTTAATTCAAAATAACAACTTTCCCTCTTAAATCAAATAATTTTTATTATTATTTGATTTTTCAGCCACCTCTTTTTTTGTGCCAATCTTATCTCCTTGTCACATGCATTGTCAACCCTTGATTTGATTTTCTCAAATTAAATCTTGGCCACTCATTTTGAATTTGACCTAATGTTGTCCTAACCCTAATTGTGGGTTGTCATATTAAATCTTGTCCATTGATTTTAGGGCATCTCTCATCTTTCAATCTTGGCCATTCCTCTAAAACTGACTTTTCTATAAAAAGACAATTTTAATCTCATTTGTCATCTCTCATATCTTAGGCAATCTCATCTTATGACATCTCTTAACCTCATGCTATCTAGATCTCTTGCAATCTTGTCATCTTAGCTCTTGTTTTAGGCATACTTCATCTTTCATTTGGCATTTTGGCATACTTTAGTCATAGATCATGATTGTTTCCTAATTGCATAGTAGGACATTTCATACCAAATCCTTCAACATTTTTTTTTGTCTTGGCATTGTCATATATTGCTCACATAAAATCTGAGGGCAAACCACATATTGCAACAAGTTGAGAAGGTGTAATGGAGGTCAATCATGGAGGTTGAAGACTTAAGGTGATATCTTTCTTGTTTTCATGTTATTTTCTCCCATGTTCTTCATTATTACTTTGGGTTTTAGTTTATTTAGCTTCTAATATACTAATCTAAATTTTTCTCATAGTTACATTGGTGAACCTAACGTGAAAATCATGACTTTTTGTTTTTTTTGTATGACTTTTTTCTGTTTTGCAACTACAGGTATGACAAGCCACATTCGCGGTTTCCAGAACCACAATCACTGCGTCGCAACGCATTTGGAAAGTAGAACGACACATACACATACTTGAACCGCATTTGACATCCGCAGAGATGCATTCGCCAAGATTCTGACGCATTTGATATCTAGTGTGACACATTTGCAGACTGTGATGCATCTGTTATGCATACCGATGCATTCATCTAACAGATCCCTACATACAAACCCAAGCCGCATTTGTTGTGCAAAGTGATGCATTCGCTCTGTTGTGACACATTCGTCTTGTAAAATTTTTCTTTCGATTTTCTTTTAGATTTTTCTAGATTTCTTACTTCAAACAAATAGTTTAGGGGTTTTCTGGTTACTAATCTGCTGTTACAGTATGTGGTTTTAAATTTTGGTGGGTCCAAGACATCTTTTTGCAACTACTAACAAGTGGTTTTGTAGGTTCGAATGTCCAAGCATGATATTTTGAAACACTTGTGTTTGTTTTTAGATTAGAAAACACTTCAATCAGTGCTTTAAAAAGAACATTTGTTTGTCATTTGCTTGATTGTGCTTGAAGGTGGTAGGTGATTATGCTCTCACCTTGTGCAAACTAGGTGATCAAAAAACCAGACCCATCTATTTTTGTGTCACCCCGATTCAATAATCGAAGTATCCTCTCCCCTTGCACACTTGTGCGATCCTGGGACTGTGCAAAAGAAATGGTTATTGACTTTAGGAATTGGGCCTTCCTTGGTGGGAAAAAGTACTCACCCCAAGGCGACTCAAATCGGCAACGAAGCTCTTTGGCCGAGCTACCCCCGACCAGTATATAAATATGAATCATAATGGAAAACTTAGGATTATGAGTGCAGGTGTATCACATGGACAAATGAACTCCCCAAAACCCTGTTGAGTGTAACCTCTTTAGACTGGAGTTCTTCTTTATTGGAGTTAATCTTACCTCATGTGTGGCCACTCAAATGGGGGTCCCAATCTAAAAACTTTTGTGTAGTAGCCAAAATTCTTCTATTTGCTAGTGCAACAACAGTCGTTGTGAAGGCATCCACATTCTCGTAGTTCTTAGTAGAGATGATCAACCCGTTATGAGAGTTTTATGGGGGCTGGAAGGTTGGTTGACCTGAAAAGTGAGTGCACTGTAAGAGGGAGCCCGTGTGGCCAAGCTTCTAAATTCATCTGCTAAGAATAAGTGCGGTTGGGGAAACCCACATGGAATCTAGCGAATATTGTTCTTGCTTAACCTAGGATTGTACTTGTCTTCTTTGTGCATGCTTTCAAAATATTGTGTTTTCCAAGTGTTTTATGAAGATATCAAACAAACAAACACCTTTCCCAAACCTTGAAACAATCATTCAAACTCAAACAAATCTGAAATTCGGTCAAAATTGCAAACAAATTAGACTTCCATTCTGCCTGCAATGCATTTGTTGAAACACATTCACTACTCTACACCGCATTTGACACTTCCTATGCCGCAATCACTCTACTAAGCCGCATTTGATACTTTTTGTGACGCATTTGGCTATCCTGAACCGCATCTGACCTTTTGAACGATGCAATTGCATTCCTGGTCGCATCTATGACCTCAAACGATGCATTTTCCTATACTAAGACGCATTTGCCAAACTGCAATGCATTTGTGACCTGAAACAACGCGATTGTCTGGAAAAAGCAAAAACAGTCACTGTCTAGACCCGAGCCCAGACACTGTCAAACATATTTTCTATATTGTGACGCATATGCTATTTTGCAACACAATTGCGACCCAGAATGACACATTTGATATTTTGAACCACAATTGCTACCTGAAACAACACATTTTCCTGTAATTTTAACAAAACACTGTCGATGTCCAAGTTTGAAATCAGGCACTTTTAATCATTCTTTTAACACATTTCCTTAATGGTCTCTATCCAAAATTGACAAAACTTAGGTTGCATACCTTAGGTTTGAGTCATACCTTTGCATTGTCATTCTCTAGACTTCACTGTCATGTCTTCCATTGACCTTGATTTTCTTGCTAGTCAAGTTGAATACGAATTGTTCCGTAATAGATAATACAACCAAGCCTTAGACTTCAAAAGACAATTCCTCTAATCCAAAACCCAATGTCTTTCCTACCAACAATCTATAAGTCCTAGTCATCCAACCATCTACCCTCACTCTCAAGAGTCACTAAACACAAACCATGCCATTTTTCCACAACAAACGCCTACTTGTCATCTTTATCCTAACATTGACAAGGGAAACCAACTTTCCGCTAGTCCATTTCAAGCCTCCATGTCCTATCCTAGTCATTCACCTATTAATCCAGTCCAACTTTCCATATCATATCCTATTCAATCCTTCACTAATCCATTCCAAGTCTCCATGTCCTATTCTAGTCATCCATTCACTAATTTATTCCAAGTCTCCACTTGTCCTTCATCCACAAATCATTTCCAAGTCATTCCATCACAAGCCACATTTAGTCATGAAAATCCTATCATTGTCCAAAGTCACATCCCATTTAATAAACTTGAGGATACATGTCACAATGAAAGCCCAAATCATGACATCATAACTTCACCCTCATTTCAAGATCAAGGTAGTCCCTCCCATGACCCCATCCTTAAGTCCATTCAATAAGTCCTTCAAGACAATCATGGCATCTAAAATACACTGGTCCTTGACAAATACCATTCCCAATCATGCCATCCAAGACAATCCCATCTTTGACCAAGACATGACCATTGACCAAGAAGTCCAAAACGATCCACTCCTTGACCTTTACGCCATTCATGACCAAACACTTATCGACGACCCTATCCAAGCTCTAAATATTGACATTTCTAACAATGAGACACTTGCCTCCCTTGGACACATAGATGATCTTCCTTTAAAACAAGAGTCTTCCACCATGGACATATTTGCAAATAATCAAGCTATAGCTGAATTTACTGGACTCTATGACATTGACCATAAAGAAGATTTTGACATCGACTTGGAAGCACCAATATAGTCGTATGAATCTGACATGTCACAAAATCAGACTAAAGATATCCAACATGTCAACAAAGCGACGACGTCTTATCAACTAGGATCACCTATCTTTGTCAGAGCAAACTTTCTCGCATATGAGAACATTCCAAGTAACAATGTCCACATACACAATGATGGGTTAGCATCTTGCTTTCAAAATGACAAATACCCCATCGCAAAGAGAATATGTCAAGGCATGTGGTATCAAGGAAAAGGACTAGGCATACACGAGCAAGGCATTCGAGAACCAATACAACTTTAGGCAAATTATAGACATCAAGGTCTTGGCCATTCCTCAGTCGGTAAATCAAATGATGTTAGTGGTACCTCCTCGATATTGGGGGAAACCTTGTCAGATACAAACATCAAAATAAAGGCCATGAGTAATCCTTGTCATAAGGTTGTTGCCAACACTCCTTCCATCCACACTACAAACCATCATTCCCAATTCATTAAATCTACCCATTGGAACCAACTAAAACAAAAGTCTTATAAATCAAAAGTTCAAAATCAAATTCCAAAGGCCATTGAATCAAACAAAAAGTCAAGTGGACAAATGAAGTTAAAATGGATCCCAAAGAAAGATGGATCAAACAAAGAAAATAGGTCAAATCAAAAAGTCAATCAAAATGTGGAGCCACAAGCGAAGAGGAATCCTACATATAATAAATGTCCACCTCCTTCAAAATGGCCATCAAGCAAGGCATCTAAAAGTGTTGGTTCCAAACACCGTCCCAATCAAAATTCCAAACTCTATCATCCAACATCCCAAGTTTGGAAAATAAAAAGTGATTCATCCAAACGTCTAAACAATCCTTCCATGTCTACCATCATCCGTCATATTCCTACATCTCGCCTAAAGTCCAAACATCCCACATCACAAATCAATCGCGTATTGGCAACAAATCTTTATCATAAGAATTCTTATGACACTATCGCGATGTGCATATTCTGGTAAGGCCAACTCTAGTATCAAAAAGGACCACAATGACATCAAACAGTTGTATGCAAGCATTGTGATCCTGATAAGGAAACTACTTCAAAAATGTCATTATTGGCATGTCATGGCACCAGTCTCTACATCGGCACTGTCAACAGCTTCAGAACAATTAGTGGTCAGCTAAGGCATCAAGGTCATCCTAAAATGTCAAAAATACAAAAAAATTGAAAAATACAAAAAAAATCGTCACCCTGATAAAAACCTGGCAAACAGGTGTCTTGGTGACACCAAAAAAATTAAAAAATGATAAAAATAGTAAAGAAAAATTTTGTCCATCAGTGAAACCTGGCAAACATGCGTCATGTGTAAAAAAAATGTTAGTGGATTTTTACACTTGGGGGCAAGTCGTCTCATTTCCCATGCCTTCCTCATGACATTGACATCCGACCATTTAATCCATATCATTCTTGTCCATTTTCCCCACCTACCTTGGTCTTTACATAAAACATGCAAACATCAATCATGCTTTAAGAAAACTCTTGACATGTCTATCCTTTGGCCATACACTATTCATGAAATGTCATGTCATTACTTTCATAACCTCATTTTCCTTATGCGACATAGTCCTTGAAAATCATATGAAAATTCTCTTAGTCTCATGTCTCTCGTCCTTTACCAAGGCCACCTCTCATCCTTTCATGTCTATCACCTATCTTGGTTTTCCCTTGTCAAACAGTCTAAGGATATTCCATCATCATATCTAGTCCTAACCAAGTCATTCCAAATGCAATGAGTTTTGTCCATACAAGCACATCATCCAACACATTCCTTGGCTTTATTCCTAGCCCAGCTGCAGACCTTAATCTTTCAGTCACATTATTGTCGTTCTCACGTTGTTTTGGGATGTGTCCTTCCCACGTCAAACAACATTGTCATCACTTGTCAATTGGTATTTACCCTGACTAGGGGCACAATCATGTTTGTCCTTGGATTCTCATGCGTAGGCATCATTCACATGCGTTTTTCGTGATCCTCTTAAACCATTCAAAAAGACAAAAAAAATCAAATATTCGTCAAAAGTCCAAAAAAAAAATCAAATATTCAGCAAAAGACAAAAAAATCAAATATTCATCAAAAATCCAAAAAAAAATCAAAACATGTCAAAAACACAAAAAACATCCAAATAATTGTCAAAGTCCCAAAAACAAAGTCAAAGTCAATCATGTCAGTTAGTCCATGTCATTGTTGAACTACGTTGCCTCTATGGCTAAATGTAGGCAAGACCATCTGTTGATGCACCCCCGAGACTCCCTAGGTTATTCCTTTAACATTGTCGCGTTAGTCAAATAAGACATACATAGCCACAAATAGACACAAGACAACCATTCGAAACATCGACGTCTAAATCGTGAACCAAACAGACAACATAGTCCAATCGGGAAAAATTAGACAACATAGTCCAATCAGTCATACAGTGAACATCTGTCAAATTGCCAAAACAATGTCAATCTGATCACATTTTCTGGTCCCCTCCAAGATGTGTCGTTCTTAGACTTGGACTTTGTCAAAACGTCATTTGCCTTTTCAAGATGTGTCCTTCCTGACAATAGGCATCGTCAAATTGTCAGATTATCAAACCGTCCAACCATCAAAACTATCATGCAATTAGCTTTCGAAAAACATTGGCAAATACAATTAAATGGCTATTGATCTTTTTGGTCTATTTTGTTTTATCTTTTGACTATTTTTGTCTTATTTTTTTGCCTCTTGGTCATGTTACTAGCTACCTCGATGATGTCCCATGAAGGATTTAGAGGTGTGATGACGTCTCATGACCTATTTTGTTTTTCTTTGTCTGTTGTCTGTGGATTGTCTTGACAAAAAGACTAGGGCAACTTGGTCCTTAGTATGAGTTAGGACATTCCTTGTCTGCAACTGTCAGTTTTGCAAGTGGATGACCTTGCACACCTTGGTCTATGTCATACCCTGGTGTTTGTTGTCCATTTGTGTCATTTTAATGCCCAATGATGATTCGAGCAACACCTATTAGTTCTTTGGAAAATGTTGAAGGTTTCTTTCCCATCCCACCCTTCTTCTTTTCCCCTCTAACATTTCCTCTAGTCCACATTGTCATCATCCATGACTTTCGCACTAACATCTCTTCTATTCCTTCATCCTCTAGTCTTCTCATCAATTTCGAGAGAACACCCATGTCCTTTGAACCCACCTGTCCTCTCGAGGGGGCATACCACAACCCTCGTCATTCTTCCTCATCCTTTTCACACTAGGGCATATTTTGACTTATTTTCTTTGTTACAATGCAACAAACTATATTATGACAAAGAGGGGCAAAATGTAGACACATAAAAATGTCCTAGACTTGTAAACCACATTCTTCTATATCAAACATTTGCTTAACATAATTAAAATATTTAGTTATGTCTTATTGTCCAAATTCGACTATTAATTAAATAATTCTTAATTATTTAATTAATTCACATCTTTTATTCTTCCATGATTATTTAAATAAATAGACTTTATTTATTTATTTAAATACGTCATTAATGTCTAATGTCTTCTCATAATTAAATAATTTTCTTAATTTATTTAATTATTGGTCACCTTCTTCATTTCATTCCTAATTAAATAATTGTCTTCAGTTATTTAATTGTCTTATTTGACTTTTCTTCTAAATTTAAATAAAATCATTTATTTAAATTGTCCCACTTTCTAATTTCTCTCCAAGTAAATAATTTAATTTAATTATTTACTGTCACATGGTCCCACCTTTTTGAATTAAATTAATTTTTAATTCAAAATAACAACTTTCCCTCTTAAAACAAATAATTTCTATTATTATTTGATTTTTCAGCCACCTCTTTTTCTGTGCCAATCTTATCTCCTTGTCACATGCATTGTCAACCCTTGATTTGATTTTCTCAAATTAAATCTTGTCCACTCATTTTGAATTTGACATAATGTTTCCCTAACCCTAATTGTGGGTTGTCATATTGAATCTTGTCCATTGATCTTAGGGCATCTCTCGTCTTTCAATCTTGGTTGTTCCTCTAAAATTGACTTTTCTATAAAAAAGGCAATTTTAGTCTCATTTGTCATCTCTCATATCTTAAGCAATCTCATCTTATGACATCTCTTAACCTCATGCTATCTAGATCTCTTGCAATCTTGTCATCTTAGCTCTTTTTTTAGGCATACTTCATCTTTCATTTGACATTATGGCATACTTTAGTCATAGATCATGATTGCTTCCTAGTTGCATAGTTGCATAGTAGGGTATTTCATATCAAATCCTTCAACATTTGCTTTCGTCTTGGCATTGTCATATATTGCTCACATAAAATTTGAGGGAAAACTACATATTGCAACAAGTTGAGAAGGTGTGATGGAGGTCAATCATGGAGGTTGAAGACTTAAGGTGATATTTTTCTTGTTTTCATGTTATTTCCTCCCATGTTCTTCATTATTACTTTGGGTTTTAGTTTATTTAGCTTCTAATCTGCTAACCTAAATTTTTCCCATAGTTACAGGTATTATGAAAATTGATCAAAGCATAAATTTGTGAAAGATGAGAAAAATGAAAACCAGTCTCCCTACAGTGGCTGCTTCAATCTGTTCACAATAAAAAAAATAGATCTAAATATTGGGGGCTTCATCACCGACACTATCGAGGCATTTATGGCACTGCATTCATGGTCAAATTTGATATGATTTTACAATTCTCCTTAGCATAAAATCGGCGTCTGAAAACCACCAACTACCTCCAAGTTTAACGGTGATACAATAGTTGTTTGGCAACCTGAGACAGGTTTCAGGCTGAAACCTCTCACTATATATAGTCTATTGGCTAATAATTATAGCACAACATATAATAATGTTAATTGTTTAATTTCTATTTTAATTTTATGGTTTTTTAGATAGACATATATGAATGCATTAATAATTACATTCTAGATTTTGTAATAAGAGATAGCATGCATATGAATGATTCATTTATAAAGTGTATAGATATATTATTCTAAAGTAATAAGAGGATTAAATGCACAATTCTCTAATTGTATTATAAATCTAATTCAATATAACGTGAGGAATTGAAAGAATCATACACGAGCTTTAAATTGAGGAGACATACATGTATACATGATTCACAACATAACTCAATCTTTTCTTATAAATTTCTCAAAACAAATCAAGAAATTGAATTCTAAAGAGTAATCTTTTATTTGTTTAAAAATTAAAATAAATGACCTCTTATTTGCTCCTATAGAATTCTGTATTTTCCTAGCATTAGATTTATTTATTTACTTTTGCTAATTAGTTCTAGTATGAGTCTAAAATTTCCTTTAAACAACTAATGTAAGTAATCATATTACTTGGGTTGAAACCATCAACTTGTTAGAATTGATTGATTCAATCCACAACTCCCATGAAACACCTACAAGAAATTATCTATCACAATAGATAAGATCAACAAGCAATATTGTGCTCAATAACCTAAGAATTCTATTGATTCAAATAACCTAAATGAATATTACAAATGAATGTGCATGCTTATATAAGAAATGCACAAGAAAACCCTACATGTGGATTAACATGATAGTAACAAGTGTTTTAATCTCATGTAATGATACAACTTGTCCTAAATTTAGTCCAATCTAATAATAAGAATCAAACTAAAGATTAAACCTCAACTCCTAAGTTTAGATTAAGTGAACTAAAGTAAAAAAGCCTCTAATAATTAATTAATTATTAGATAATGACTTATTTACTCCAACACCCCCCTTAAGATCAACTTAGGGAGAAACTAAACAACTAATAAAGGAAGCTAAAATGAATGCAAGATGGGTCCCGGATACAAGGCCTGATAAGGTACCAATGAACAAGCAATTGAAATCTCTCATAACTAGAGAAAAGGAGAAAACCTCATGGGAAAAAACCCCTCTCCAAAAGAGATAAAAGAAAATGAAATCATACATGTGACTAAGAAAAGTAGGACTCAAAAGTCCCCCCAAGTGCTACTTCAATCACATAAGTACAAACAAGATCATCCCTATAGGAGAGAAAGGATGAGACAATGAATCCCCCCCATAAGGTAGAAGCTCTGAGCTTCCAGAAGTGAATACTCAAAGAAGGATTTTGAAGATGATTCAACTATGACAAACATTGTTCCTCCCCTTACGAAGAAACACATCAAATGGTGCATGAAGAAGAAACTCTCTCCTAAGAAATGGTCTCATGATGGATGCCATGGAATAATGATCAAAGGTCCACATGTTTGAATCAAATGAAGCGGAATCAAACAACTATGGAGATGCAAGTGGAACAACCTCCAAAGGAAATGCTGATGTGATGACTGGTGCGCCATATCTATCATCAAAGAGGAAGTGAATATCCTCAATGGTGTCCCCAATATCAACAATATATGACTCAATGAATAACTCGGCAATGTATGGCAAGCAGTCATCCCATAAAACTGAAACTGAAAGATTGGACACATCCTACTGAAAAGACTGAAGATGCAAGAGGTGTAGGAGGAAGAAGCCCAACACAAGTCTCAGGAACGAAAGTGGATCATGGAAGTACACAAAGGTTCAAGTGACCAAACCTCTCCTTAAATATTTGATCCACTCTAGATGCATCAGAGTGAGGACCAGTCAATGATGGTGCTTGCTCATTTGGAGCAAAATGTGAGAATGCATACATTCAAGTGGCATGATCTGTTCTACCAACTGCAAGAATATCTCAAGTGTGCAAATCTTTGATAAGCACTAAATCAGGTGTGAACTCTATGGTCTTACCTACCCCACTATGTGTAATCTGATAGATGGAAATGAGATTAGAAGTCAATGAAGGGACACAAAGTACATCGTGAAATGTGCCATCATCAACATCTATGGATTCTTTCCCAATAACTCTCATGTAAGTGTTGTTCCCCATCAAAATATATGGCAAAGAGCAAGGCTCATACAAAGAGTACATACCCAAAGATGCAGCCATGTGATGTGAGGCTCCTAAATCAAGAAGCCATTTATTGGACTGAAGATTTGTGGATGCAAGGAGAGCATGGAATTTCTTCTTTTCGTCTCCACATGCCATTCCAGCTGACCCTGATTGTGAAGGTGATACAGTGGATGAAGAGTATGAAGGAAACTGAATTTTGTTCTTTTGAAGAAGATTCTTCAGCTCATCAATCTGCTTTGCATAACACTGATGCTCATCATGTCCTATCTTTGTGCAATATGCACATTTAGGTTGATCCTTCTTAGATGAATACCTCTTTGAAGAGGTAGAAGAATTTGAGGTTTCATGTGATTTTGATTCCTTGGCTTGCTCATTGTACTTGGAATCCTTATGATTTGGTTTCTTTCATTTACCATTAGAAGCCTTCTGATGTGTAGTGCCTGGAGATGCAATAAGAGCCTTTGATGTTGGAGATTCCAATGAGCCCATCTATACCAACTTTGTTTGTTCCTGAGTGAGTGATTTAGAAAAATCATCAAGTGAAGGCATAGTGAATCCGATACCAAGTGCATCTTTTGTGGCATAGAAGGTAGAAACAAAAACTAAATAATTAGGACCAAGCTTGGCAAGGATAGAAAGAACCAACTAAGTGCCATTCTTCTCAATACCACACTGTTTCAAATATAATCTGAGAGACTTTAGTTTGGTGAAGAAGTCTTGAATGCTATCAAAATCTTGAGGATCCAAATCGATAAGCTCATTGTCCAACTGAAATCCTCTCATAGTATCTTGCTTCCCAAACAAGGACTCCAATTGAGTCCAAATCTAATTGGGTGTTGTGGAAGATTCAACATGAAAGAGAAGATCAAGAGACATAGACTAGCATAATGTACCAAACGCTTCATCACTTCTATTAAACCACTTTCTCTTCTTAGCAGCACCTACAGGTTCATGTTTTGTACCCATGGTAACTCTGTGTAGCCCTGCTTTCTTCAGACTTATCTCAATTTGTGATTTCCAACTATAATAGTTGTATGGAGTAAGCAGGGTAATTCAAGTTGGATCCATGATGAAAGAATACTTTTAATGAGTTGATGTAGTAGTATAGACCCTCTCAATGCAAAAAAAATCCATGTTGAATCCAAAACATTTGACCTGTTTTGCACATTTTCCAAGAAAATAACCCAAAAAGGAAGATCTAAGATTTGATTGAAATAAGAAATACCTAGTTAACTTTTCAGAAAAATAGGCCTAAGATTTGTGTAGAGCACTGAATCAGCTTTTTGATGCAACTTGAATCATGAAAAAAAAATACCTGAGGCAAACGTTATGCCCTCCGGAGTGAAAACATGTCTGACTTCAAAGGCCTATAAAATAAATTAGGAGCAAAATCTAGGAAAAATATCTGCACCACTAGATCGGGCTCAAAATCAGATTTTCAGTGATAACCTGAGAATTCTATTAATGCAAATAACCTAGATGAATATTGCAAATGAATGTGTATGCTTATATAAGCAATGCACAAGAAAACCCTGCATGTGGATTAACAAGATAGTGACAAGTGTTTTAATCTCATGCAATGAGACAAATTTTCCTAAATTTAGTCCAATCTAATAATAAGAATCAAACTAAAGATTAAACCGCAACTCCTAAGTTTAGCTTAAGTGAACTAAAGTAAAAAAACCTCTAATAATTAATTGATGATTAATTAATTATTAGATAATGACTTATTTACTCCAACATAACCCTCCTACAACCTATTTTTTTTCTTTAGACCTTTGACAATCTAGAAAATATTTTCATGTTTACCAATTTCCAACTTGACAACCTATTTCACATAGTAATTAAGGAAAAACATAAAAAAATTTAACAAGACTCCTTACACTCCTCTTTCATGAAGTTCCTTGATCACTTTCTCTAGATCCTCATTAAGTTTTATACAATGGAAAAAACCCACATATCTTCCCTTTGAATTTACTTAACTAGTTTTATAGGAAAAAACACATTTATAACTTGAACCACTAATCACATTTACAAAAGTTACATTCCCACTTAACTCCATTCTAGAGATTATTTCCTATTCCACAAGGTGCATGTCTACTTTCTTGACTCTTGAATGGATGAACTTTCAATTGTTTTCCAACTTCAACATGACAACCTAAAAAGAGAAATCAACAACAAAAAGCAATATGGCCAAAATCTCTCCTCCCAACCATAGGATTGATAATCAATCCACCCGAAGCTCTAAGGGTCACACGGCCCTTCCCAAACACACATGCATAACCATTTTTCACATGGAAAAATTCACAATCTCATTTTCCACAACCCTTTACACATTTACAACCACTTGCACATTTTTCATCATTTGCACATTCATAAGAAATAATACTCACCAAACAAGAGATTCACAACACACAACTCACAAATCAAAATATAAGAACCTCAACATATATTTCAAAAAATATATAAAATACCACAACCAAATCATTTACTCATCAACAAGGATATACCAAGTAAAGATCTTACCAAAAGATTGTTTTCCATCATGTGGAATCCTTTCCTCTTCAAGCCCTTTTCTTCCAATCTTCCCAAGAGTCCTCTTCCAAAATGAGAAGCCACCAAGAGACAAGAGCAAAGCCAAAGAAAAAGGAGAGAAGCCAAGCAAAAGAAAGAAGCCCCTTCCCCCTTCAAAGAGAAGAAATATATAGAAGGAAAAAGGAAACCAACTCCCCATAACTTCCCAACCACCCAACCAACTCCAATCTTCGCCACTTTTCATAAGTGGGAAATTAGAGTGGGTTTTAGACTTTATTTAAGGGGTTTTATGGAATAAAAAGATCCCTTACCCATAGACCTAACACCTAGGAAACATTTCATACACTTAATACCACATAAAGACTTCTCAAAACAAACAAATATGTAATCACATTTAAAAGGTGACTCAAAAGTCTAATAAAATAACCTTTCACACATGCACAATCCTTACAAAGCAAGGTTAAAACATATATCATTGACAAGACTAGGAGTTCACAAAAATGACAAGGGAATTAACTATGTCACCCCTTCATCAACATTGGCCAATTTTAACCTGTTTACTCCAAAAGAGAAAGGTGTTAGTATTTCTCTTAATTAATAGTAATTGAAACCAATAGCATATGCAAAATAACCTTCTAATAATAATCAACTAAGGAATTAAATCTGCATAAGTAACATATAATTTAATTCTTCCTACTTGCATACTACCTTTTAGAGTTAAGCAATAATTGATCATGTTATTTAATATCAAAATATTACCGCTTATCAATAATCTATTTAACCTATAACAAATACTACTACAACAAAATATTGAATATCAATCATTACCTTTATATCCACACGTACTCACACTCATAATATAAAATCACCTAACATGATGAAATCCATTTAATATATAATGATATTACCAACAACGAAACATCTTGATCATTGCATACTTACGCAGATAAGGAATATAACTCATCTAGAGCTATCACATGAAATCACAAAATTGTCACGACCCCTATTTTCAATAATTAATTTATAATTTAATATTATTATTTAAAATTTCGTTGACCAAACTTTGTTTCATGTGCGTGATAGGAAAAAAAATCTTGACAGAGAGAGAGTATCATCGAGGAGGGGGTGTCTAGCTATTGTAAGTGACCATGGTGAAAGAAATCTACACACACACACACACTTAGACGACATTTAGTTTCCTTGTCTTTGCATTAATTAATTAAATTGAGTGTTAGCAAATATTAGAAAAGTCCTTATAAAAATAAAGTAGTTTAATTTATTTTATAAAGTGATTTTTATTTAAAATTATATATGTGAAAGAAGAATAATTAGGATTATTTATTTATTATTTTTGAAGATAATTATGATGCAAAGTTAATTAATAAGTCATGTTAGTTTTATTAGATAAATATGAGAAAAATCTTGGAAAAATAAAGCAAGATTTAGAAAACAAAACAATGAGATAGAAAAATAGAAAATAGAAAAAGGGACTTAAATTTAGAAAATAAAACACAAAAAGAAAGCAAAAAGAAAAAAGAAGAAAATAATAAAAAGAGATTAAACCCTCATTCTTTCAACACACACACAAGAATTATTCACAAACATTCAATCTGGAAAAAAAATAGAGATAAAAGAATTGGGAATTTGGCAAAGTGAAAAGACAAACGATGAAGAGGAAAAGAAGATAAAAAAAAAAGAGTTATCGATCTAACAACGTTTAAACAGGAAAGGAAGAGAAGAAATTCTTGGAGCATTGTCAAAGATCTTCATATTTATAGGTTCTTCTTGTTTGTTTAGTAGTTGCACCATTAAATAGCTTGTTAATTATGAGAAATTGTGTGAATGATTTGTAGATCTAAGTTTGAATGTGCATAGTAACCTCTTAAATCATCAATTCCATGAATTCTTGTGTTATTAAATGATTTTTGTAGATATCTTTCAAAAATTGTGAATAAATATGCATACATATGCATGTATTTTCCAATACATGCATATATGTGCATATTTATGCCATATTTTCCAATACATGCATATATGTGCATATTTATGCCATTCGCATGGCTATTCAAACCAATGATTAAAGCAAAATTAATGTTGTCATGCTGATTCAAAACAATTGAGACAAAAAAATATTCTTGTTATTGTATTATAAACACAGTCATTGTTGAAACATTTTTCAATACTGTTGTAGCGTGTATATGCACTACTGTAGCATGCATATACATTGTTGTAGCACATATTTATGCTATTATTCATACATTTATACCATTGTTTTTTTTTTTTGATTGGTAAACACTACTAAGGGGCAACACCCTGAACGCTTTTGACTGGAGCTATGAACCAGTGAGACCACATTGTTAAGGGGCCTCATCCTCAGATATATACAGCGCACAACACCCTTACACCTTGAGTCATCTTAACCTTATCACTCCAAGACCAACCGTGCAAAACCTCCAGGCATGAAAGACTCACGAGGGTCCGATACAGAACCGCCAGGCATGAGAGACCTATGTGGGTCCAATAGCAATCCACAAGCAGCACACACCACCAGGTTGGAAAGACCCGTGTGGGTTTGACAGCAGTCCACGAGCATCACACACCATTAGGAAACTGGATCCATGAGCAACACACACCTACAGGAACAAGCAGGCTTAGTCACCACATCCGCCAAGATCACTTGTATGTCCTCCAAGATCAGCCGCCATAATTCCTCTGAGCACAATGTGGGACTAGTAGCGGTATTTCCGCTAGTAGGCCAAGCGGGGATTTGAACCTTGGTTGCACCGTAAACGGGAAACCATCTCACCGTTACACCAATAGGTGATCCCCTACATTTATACCATTTTTACCACATATATGCAGTAGCTTCAAACTTCGTATTGCTATTATAATCATTCATACTGTTGTTTTAGCTTACTACATTGTCATTCCAGCCTATCATACTGTTGTTTTAACTCATTAGATCATTATTCTAGCCTTATGAACTACTATTTCAAGCTTTCTTACTGTTGTCCTGACTGTATACACTGTTATTTCATCATCTATGTTGTTGATATAAACTTATGAGACCAATTTTGAGTACAAATTCATAGCGAATTGATAAAGGACAACAAGAATAAAACTGGTTTTAAGAGAGTAGAAAACATTGGTTTTCATTTTTATACAAGAAATCATACTTGGAAACCTTCATTGGGAAAACATGACTGAAACTTGGCATTTTAACTTACGAAATCGAACCCAATAAATCATTGCATGAATGTTAAAGGCTGAAAATAATCATTGATTTATCTTATGCATTAATTAGATGAATAAAGGCATTTACATGAAAGTAAACATGCATTAAATTGATAGAAAGAATTTGACTTAATTTTTCCTTTTGAATCAAAGAGAAATGATTGAATGTCTTTGAAAAAAGTTTTATGCCTTGTGATTGATATGATATTTGGAGCATTATTTAAGTATGCTGAAATCAAACATAACAATTTGTTTATTTCAAATTCATTTCATAGTCTATTTATATCTAGGTAAATATTTGATAAAATATTGTTTCATTTGTATAGATAAAAATTGAATGATGAGTAATTAAATCATTATAAATGAGATTACATTTCTTTTGTCAAGTGTTATTTTTAGACAATAAAGATATATATATATATATATATATATATACAACCTTGTCTGATTTGAAAACCTATCAAAAAGAATAACGGGAGATAAATAATGTTTGAGGAGAAATTATGGGTTAATTCTCTGGATAGATTTAAAATAGCAGTATTACCTTGCAAATTAAATAGAAAGTTTAAATGACTATCAAAATTGTTGGTGTTGAACTAATGATGTGAGTAATTTGGATTAATGTGAATATATGAAAGAATATGATGTCTATGCTTGTATCTTATATATATATATATATTGAATATACTTGTATGAATAGGACAATCTTCATAGAAATAAAAGTAAATCTTATATGGATCACTAGAATTTAATAACTGATTGTATGAAAAACTTGAGGTAATTGTGATGTTATCTATCCAAAAAATTGTTGTGGACTCTTTAGACTGAGTACAACTTGAACATTGGAATTGGAACTAAATTTATTATATCAACCTTTGGACATAAAGTTATACTTAATGAGAGCTATGGTTAGATTGATCAAAATCCAATATAGATTCAACTTGATGATAAACATTTTAAGGTTGTCCTTAATCACTTATAAGATATGAATTTGATATTTATTGGAACATAATATGACCAAATTGAGAAGTATGTATGAACTATGTATGAAAGTTCATTTATGCATTTATAAATAATAAGTTAAGAAGAGCACAATTTTCTTTCACCTATGTCGGTTCTAGTTTGCTAGACCCCTCATGATGGGTCAGGCTTCCTAGTCGGAAGCACAGGGAAGCTTTGTGCTTTGTGGTAGGGTGGATATCACCACAATGATACTTTCTCTCAGATTCCATGGTGCACATGCAAAAAGATGTTATGTATTGCTAGCTATTGTGTTATCTTTGTGTAATCGTACATGGCTAAATTTTGTAAAGGCTCGGCCTTGTGTTGATATATATATTGAATCATCAATGTATGTAATTCCAATTGAAACTAATGATGAAGTTATTATCTTATATTATTTAATTATTTCGGGAATTGATTTGCTTATCAAAGGATATTTTTAGTAAGTGAGATTTATGGACCTTACAAAAAACCACTAGTTAGTTAGTTAACAATTAAAATATAAGCAATTTGATGTATAGGAACAATAATAACTCATGTATATCATTGTCCAACATAAAAGAACATAAAATATAGAACATAAACCATTGATGACTAATAGGATTAGTAAGGCCACAAGGGATGGGGTCTTACAAATGTATTTAATCAAATGAGAAGACATAGGAGTTTTAATTAAATAATTTGCACTATCTAATTAAATGGGATGAAAATTAGTAAGAAGGGGGATGAATTAATCCAATAACATTGATTATTTGATTAATAGGAGAAAGTGATAAATTTAATTAAACAATTAAGATTAATTAATTAAATAGTTAAAAAGAGGTGATTTATGAGGAAATGGTGTTAAAATCAAATTCAAATGCGTAATACCGATCAGGGCAATTTGAAGTGTCTACATTTTCCCCTCTTTGAAGTGAGGTACTTGTTACATTGGTTCAAAGATTGACACTTTTCAAAATCAAAATCGTTGCCTAGATCAAAAATTTAAAATTTCTTGGATTTTTCAGATGCCCCACTATTGCCCCGATGGAAGGAATTATGTTGCTACACTGCCCCTTGAGAGATCAAGAAAAATTTCAAATTTTAGGTCAAGCTTGTGACAAAAATTCAACAAAGGTTCAACTGTAGAAAATAGGCTACAGGACGTGAAAACAAGCTCAAGACACTAAAAAACACTCAAAATAGGCTTCATGGCTTGAGATTCAGTCAATAGGATTAAAAAACACAATTTACCCCCTCAATTAGGGAAAAAACCCTAATTTTTATGCTTAAATAGGAGTGCAAGGGTCATTTTCAATTCATTTTCTCACTTGCCTTTGGAGAATTCTTGCCATTTTGCTCTGAGTCATTGATGCTATGGACGGTCGTGCGCTTCCAAAGCATCGCACAGATTAAGTTCATGAATACCAATGACCTCCAAATGCAAGACCCTCAGTACACAAACCAAAACTTTTCTCATTTTTTGTGTTTTTTATGCATTTATTAGGGTA
Organism: Sequoia sempervirens; assembly: GCA_007258455.2. Classification (NCBI taxonomy): domain Eukaryota; kingdom Viridiplantae; phylum Streptophyta; class Pinopsida; order Cupressales; family Cupressaceae; genus Sequoia; species Sequoia sempervirens. Next base: position 37,076,977 of record VDFB02000007.1, on the reverse strand, counting down.
TAAAAGAGAGTCAATAGCAGCATTGTATTGTGTTGCTTTTGCTCTGGTCGACATCACTATTGATGCTAGAGCGTTGCCCTTGCGGGATAACGTCATAGGGAAGAATTTTGATATGGCGTCACAGAAAAAATGTCGACTCACCTTTACGAGATTGTGTTGCAAAGGCCGATTTAGTTAGGGAATCGTAATTGAATGTCGACCCGCCTTTGCCAAATAGCATCACACAAAATGATTTAGGTATAACATTACGCGAAAATGTCGATTCGCTTTTGCAGGATTGCACCGCCTTTGTTTTTAGCACCACTATTGCCAAAAATATAAAGCATTGCTATTGGAAACATCGTCACTTTTATAGTTATAGGGTCCAAAGTTAGCATTTTTCATAGTTTTTCAAAAAAAATGATGCGATGCACTTCGTGCATGTAGGAGGTTCTTCACCTGCTCCTTTCCAAGGAGCATCGGTGTAGTATTCTTCGAGTGGGAGATTTTAGTGATGAGGCGATGTTCTTTCTAGGTGTCATTGGTTTCAGTTTCGTAGCACACATGTGAGTGATTCACACACATTTGGAAATGATGACATCTCTGGTCTCGCGGTGACACAATGATACTTCCTCATTTCACCTACCCACTAGAGAGGCGACAATGACCCTTGAGGACGTGTGGAAAATTTTACGGATCCCCATCCATGGGGAGAGGATTATCTATGATACTGAGGTTGGAGGCGATGTCATTTTTTTAGGTTCTTAGTGTAGACAAGTATGATATTGACAGCGGCTAGATTGACTTGCATGCCTTCGAGGGGATTTCCCCAGACTTGACACTTTTAGTTGGAGCATTGATTGGAGGGGTACTTGTACCCGACTGGTGAGCCAAAGGATTTAGCATTGGCTGGGGAGTGGTTTGGGCTCACATGATGGAGAATATGCCAGTATATGCATAGGGTCCAGTGGTTCTTGCCTCACTCAACCACGACATGCATCAGGTGGTGTATTGCAGGGCACATAGCATATGAGTTGAGGTGACACTACTCCATATTTGGGCATATGAGTATATTCCCGTTCTTACGCTGATCATTACACTTGTTGACATAGATCATGTCAAGCCAACAATTTACAGGTATAGGGCCATGACGATGTTGCAATACATTGGTATTACAGGGATCTCGCACTAGAGGCGGGTCATAGATGACATGAAAGTGTCTCAATGGAGGGCGTGGATCCAATCTCACTGATGGTTTGATGATGATCAATAGTTATTTTACACTCGTCAAACCAGATACATGTAGGGGCGGGAGCATCATATGATAGAGCGCTACCTCCTTGATCAAGTAGCGAGGCAACTCAGAGAGGTGAAGGATGCACCCCAAGAGGGATATAGAGACATATTTTCTAGGACATCCAAAGAGATAGCTTGGGGATAGCCGATCCCCCCTAGGTTTCTATTGATGAGTTCAAACAATTGGTCCCCCACTCTTGGGTATACTTTGATGGACTAATCGATGCGGGTACAACGATTGTGTATGACACATATTGGCAGGAACATGCCCTATTATGGCTGATGGATCCATTCGTTGGACAGGTTCTGGGTAGAGGATGACAAAGGGGACCCCACATCAGTGAGCACTAGCAGCCTCCTCATGGCGGGCATGATGGAAATAGGTCAAACCAATAGAGGCAGGGTGAGCAACAACAGGATGAAAAGTAGAGGTAGGATAAAAAACCTCCTTTGATATAGCCAGTAGGGAAACAACCCCCACAACATCCACCATAGTAGTCACCATCAGGTCTTGATCCACGGGACATGTAGATCGCAACATTGACAACGCAGGTTTAGCAGTTGACAACTCATTTGCAGGTTGTGACATTAGAGAGAGATCATACATGACAATAGTTCCAAGCTGTCACGGGGGAGAGAGACCATGAGAGATAGCTGGGGCAGGAGTCAGACATAGCCCTAGCCTAGGAGATAGGGCATAGGCATTAGCTAGAGGCTAATGCACAGGGATAGGTGGGAGCGATGGTCCCAATTGAGATGTACAAGATGGCTATTCAGGAGGTCTCATATTACAGGAACTTGTACCACAGAGGGTACCCTCAACATCGACGACAACTTGATTTTTCATAGAGGAGTAGGGTGGCACCGAGTGGATCCCATAGTGCCCCATCCGTTAGTCTTCATCAGTCTAGTTCCCACCAGGACGATCACCATAGCCAAGGATAGCATCTCATTATAGACACATTTTGCATGTATAGCCTGATTGTTTATGTATATACATTCATTGGCTAATTTTTGATAGCCTCTTGTATACCCATTTTTTATGATATTACACACTGAATCTGATTTTGTGATATATATATGAGATGGCTCTAATGTGGCATTTATGATGTGATGTCTCTTTTATTTCATAGTTGATATATGTATGAATTCATATGATATGGTATGGATGTATGTACTTTTATTTATGCTTATGATGTGATGTTCACGATTCATGATGCAATGTTATGGATGTATGTGATGTATGGTATAGGATATGGATGCATTTCATGTTCATTGTATGGATGTTATGGATGATTGTGTAATGTTATAAGATGCTTAGAATAACAAATATTTATTATCCTAAACAACTTAAATGATAATGATAATGCAAAATGAGATGGATTAAGATGCTTAGAATAACATATCTATATTATCCTAAACAACTTAATTGATAATGATGATGCAAAAGAGATGGATTAAGATGCTTAGAATAACAAATCTATATTATCCTAAACAACTTAAGTGATAATGTTGATGGAAATGAGATGGATTAAGATGCTTAGAATAACATATCTATATTATCCTAAACAACTTAAATGATAATGATAATGAAAAATGTGATGGATTAAGATGCTTAGAATAACAAATCTATATTATCCTAAACAACTTAAATGATAATGATAATTCAAAATGTGATGGATTAAGATGTTTAGAATAACATATCTATATTATCCTAAACAATTTAAATGATAATGATAATGAAAAATGTAATGGATTAAGATGCTTAGAATAACATATCTATATTATTCTAAACAACTTAAATGATAATGATAATGAAAAATGTGATGGATTAAGATACTTAGAATAACATATATGTATTATCCTAAACAACTTAAATGATAATGACAATGCAAAATGTGATGGATATAGATGGAAATGAGATGAATTGTATTTCCCATTATGATTATATGCTATGAGTATGCAAGATATATGTATGTTGATTGTTTGTGGATGCAAGATGGATGCTTTGTTATTTTATTTGAATGTCATGATACTGTGTTAGTGCAAAAAGAAGATAGAGGAATAAGATGGATGAACCCTTGATTTTGAAATTGATTCAGAAGTCCAACAAGTCTATTATTCCTCAAGACTTTATTAGATATGGTGACAAGAGATGATTTTATTGTTCCAGGGATTGGGATATTAATGGCTTATTATTCCTTATTTTTGATAAAAAAAATATAGACACGATGCATCAAGGTATGGATAACCAAGATGACATTGTATCTAGTGTGATAGAATTTGACTCGAAAAATGGATAAGATTAATCTTGTTCATACCTGACATATGGAAACCTCACTAGGATGTACTTCAGAAGTTTTGAACATCTCAGACCAAAACACAGAAAGCAATAACCTAACAATGTAACAGTCAATAATTTTCCCAAACACCTTCCATACAAACCTAACAAAGCAAGTATTCACCAAGGTTATATTACAAGAACATCCAACAAGCACAAAAAGAAAAAGATAATGATCAACACCCCATTCCTTTCTCTCTAAATCATTTTGATAGACATCATTGAGAGGTCATTGGAATGAGTGCAATAAGATAAATCACAAGAATGGATCAATTAAACAAACAATTCAATGTTCTTCATACCCCTAGACAAATACTAACACTACAGTGATGCCTAATTGATGCAAGGAAGGTGGAAAAGGACTCTTTTCTCAACTCAAAACAACCAGTCCCAATCAGGAATCGACTCTTTACAACAACAAACTCTTAACTTGACACAAACTCCTTCCTTAAGGCTTGTAACCCTCAATAGACAAAAAATGAAGGTATCTTTCAGAGATGGTTGTACAGTGGCCTGTAAAACTCCACAAAGGTTCACTACAAACTGCCAAATAACATATTAAAAGTTACCATGGGGTTTCTTTGGCCAACACCAAGAACCAACAACCTTCCCTACTCCAAGGCTAGTCAATTAGCCCTAATTTACAAAGGGACAGCCCTTAAAACACTTGAAAAACACCCAAAACCCCTAAACAGTCTTAATTTGTGACACAAAACATCAGATTCCAACACCAATTTGCAAATTTAGGCCTTCTAATAAGCTGCCCCTAGAAACCCTCCTTTCACACACAAAACATAAGGGTTTATTCAATCTCCATATACCCGGGCTTCCCAATCCAATTCAAAACATCCAAAAAATTCCACATACTCTTTACATGCTTACAAATACATTACATGGTCCATTCCATTCATATTTTGTCAAAACCCAACATAGATACCTTCATTTCACATGGAAAACAAGATTACTCTGCCTTAGGGCTTCACTCATCTGATTACAACTTGTTCCCTCAGCCTTCAAATACTTAAAAAAATCTAACCCTACCTTAGATAAATCAATCCATTGAGTTATAGGGGTAGAAAATAGGTGGATTGATCAATTCATGACTTTAGCCTTCAATCAAAACCCTTACTCAGAGTAACAGGGCAGTTTCAAAAATATGAAGAGAACTTCCACAAAATTCAATGAAAATCTCCCAAACTAAATTAGTTGGAATGTTAAGACATGCCTCTATGTAAGAAAAATGAATTCAGAGCATTTACTAGTCTGTATGGGCCATATACAATGAACAAAGTTCAAAAAACCAAAAAAAACAGAAGAAAACATTGTTTCTTGATTTGATTTCAACAATACAACTTCAACAACCTTGGTCGAGTCCTTTTGGAGGATTTTAAAGATTTTTACATCCACATTACAACTTCCCCAATGGTCATAACTTCTTTTTAAACTCTTGACCTTTCAAATTCCCTATATGTTGCATTTTTACAATTTTTGCCTTTATCACCATTTGAAATTTTGCTCTTGTAACTTTAAACATATTTGACGGGCCTAAGACACAAAATCTATCCCATTACATATTAAATGGTCATTGTGGACCTTATTTAACATAATAGACTCAAAAAACACTCCCAACCTATCCATCTAAGAACCAAGACTCGCACAAGAAAACTTGGTCTCATTGACCTTATTAGAACCAAAACTCATCACTGCTAAAGCCTCCTCAAGATCAATCTAGTTTGAACATTTTTGACCAATGGTGCTCCTGCACCACTGATGTTAATTTGCATTTTCATAAGAATGCATCCTAGGCAATGTTGATAAGATGATTTAGGAACTAACTGGATGATGGGCTATTGATACAAAAAGTTAACCAACTTGTTTACCTAATGATCTAGATTCAAGACTTTTACGTTTACGCCTACACTTCACAAAGTGCCACACTTGCCTCTATTAGTATTACCAAAGGTTGGAAATGACAAAAAAATTATTATGGATGGAAGTTTATTGTGAGTGAAAGTGAAATGGGATGGGTGGTTTTGGATTTTCTAGAGAATTTCAATGTTTTTGGTGGTTTTTGAGATTTTGTGAATGTTTTGGGGTTTTTTTATTTAAACGATACCTAGATCATGATTTTGATATCACATTATGAGATATAAGACATGGATCAAGAGTTATTCGAAAATAAGAGTGAAATAACCTACCCCCAGTTTCTAACAATACTTCATAACATAATGGACAAATCAAGATATCAGTTTGGGAAACCATGTGAAGAGTTTTGACATGCAATAGGACAACATGGGATGTATGGTAAAGACCGAGGTCAAAAAAAAATTCGCCATGAGTTAAGTCAAAGTATACATCAAACGTTTGTCAAGATCAAGATATGTTGGAAGATCTGGATAAAGATGGATTGGATAAATGGAGGGAATACTAGATTTTTCATGAAGGAGATGAGATTCATTCACTTGAAAAGGTCCACATGACACTTGATTCTACTCATGGTGCTTATTTTCCAGGTTTTCATCATAGTACTTGCCCAAAATGCTACCAATGCAGTTTTCATTGGAGGACGGTTCTTATTTTTACTATTTTCTTGATTTTTTTGATTTTTTAAAATTAAAAAAAAATTTACCCCCATGTTGAACCACCTAGTGGTATTGATGTAGAGGCCACTATCATAGCATTCCAACAATATTCTACTTGAATAAGCTTCTTTGCTAAGATACGAGCATTTGAATGCAACTTTGAAGAACTTTGATCTACCTTATCGGTATCAAAATTAACCTTGTATATGTGTGTACTTTGCAATAAAGTCCCTTCGGAATCCTTATGACAAAGGGTAGTTTCCAACACATGGTCAATGTGAGAATTGGATATCATGGATGGAATGTATGGTGTCATGCATGAAGGAATATGAGATTGATTGGTTGATGGTTTGGAGCTTTTGACTCTCCAAACATGGGAATATGGGCAATGATGGGTGGAAATAGATCTTTGAGTGGAATTAGGACCAACTACTTGATTTTCTTTGTTCCTTGCTTGAGAAACCTACTTTTGTATTTGAGGACGTCTTCAATGGATACTTTTCCCTTTTTATTTTTCCCCATAGTTTCTTTGACTAATGGAGTATAATTGGGATGATTTTCTTTTTTATTCTTTGGTATCCATTTGTATTTACTTTGTCATTTTTTCTTTACAGATTCATTTTCTTTGGTGATCTTCTCCTTGCTCCAATAGGAATATTTCTTTTTACATTGATCCCATTTTGTGTATGAGATGATGGGTGTCCATGACGATTCATGATACAACTAGTTGTAGTGTTGACAATATTTTCATCATAAGGATCATTCGTGCCCCCTATGTTGAAGTTTTCATTAGACAAGATTGACCCTAATGTTGTGTTGGTTCCCAAAATTGCAAATTGCAAACCCTAAGAGTATACCAAGCTCTATGGTCAGATTTACAATATTTTCGCCAATGAATGAAAATAACCAATATGGTTAGGGTTCCCTGCACTTCAAGCTATGGTAGACCTAGGCGGGTGTGTAATGTCCCCTTGTTTGGATGATATTGTTTATGATGGGATTAGCCTATTATTGGCCCTCGTAGGCTAAGACTGATGGCTAGAGGGTCCCAGTTGGCAGTACAGAGGCTTAGTCCCATTTCGGAGGTCAGAAGTGTTCAGGATTGCTCTTCATTTGGTTCAGTTTGGCACACTTACTATTTATAGTAAGTCATCATTTCAGGAAAAGTCATGTTCTATTTATAGCAGGGCACCTAGACAGGCTATGATTGCAGTGTTGACCCCTTGCACAACTAGTTTGATCAGATAATGAGGGATTTACTATTTATAGTAAATCAGTGGTTGTTAGAGAGGGACCCTTACTATTTTTAGTAAGGAAGTTGGATGCTTAGTGGGAACAATGGTTGACCTCCAGGTTCAGACGAGAGAGAGAGAGATAATGAGTAATTAATGAGATATTAAAATTATAATGGAATTTAATGATATTATTTGCTAATGATTATATTATAAAGTTATTATTTAACTTTATAAAATGTCATTAAGAGTGGGGCCATTATAGGATTAAATGACTTTATGATATGTTGACAAAAGGGGGGGTATTAAAATGTATTTAAGACATTTTCATAAAGTGATTTTATAAATTGACAATATAAAGTCACTTTAATTCATAAAGCTCTCTAGCTTGTTCGAGAAGCTACTTCATAAGGAGGAATTAAAAAGTAGAGAATTTTTTATCCCACATTGCAAAAAGTATAAGAATTCACTGACTTAAGAAGCTATATAAGCAAGGCTATCCTTTCATTTGAAGGTAGGAATGAGAATTAGATATTGAAACTATTTCTCCATTGTTGTTGGAAATTAGTGACTGGATATTCTAAGGATGAAAACCCTTGGAATTAGTGAAGGCTGGACGGAAACCCATTCCTTCAAGATTTGGTGAATTCAAATGGTTCACATCTGGATTTAATGGTGGATTTTGAGAAAAATAAGCAGACCGAGAGCTTACTCTTGCAGTCAGGGAAATTATCTATTGCTGATAGGAGTTCAAGGTACAAAATTAGAACTGGAGCATTCATTTCCATTTGCTTCTACAGTACCCACGCTACTATATACGCTACAGTAACACGTGAACAGTGATTGCTACAGTGATATTGTGCATTCAAGTGGAGATCATTCTCAGATTTGGTCAAGGGTTTGTAAAGTTTTGTTGAAAGATTAAAAGCATATTTTTTGTGAAGAGCCTTTGTTGCCTATCTTCTTTCTTGCAGCTGTACTTTTACCTAGGCTGAGGCATGGGAATCTCAAGGTTGAAACGCCTTTCTTTTTGGCACCATTTCATCACCTTTAGGGACGGCCAATGCATATCAACAGTTAGCAATAGTTTTTGAAGAGGAGGATTTAATACACCATGCTAGGTGTGCAAGTATAAGAAGCTATAGGTGGTTGTGATGAACTCCAGATTGTTGTGAATGCAATTTCAGACTTGCATATATTGCATTCTATGTCTCGAGTATGAAGCATTAATGTTTGTAAAGAAGTAAAATTCTGATTTTATATATTTATTATACTTTGCAAGACTTTGTTGAATCTAGTCTGATATAATAAGAGCTACAATAGTTTTCCATTTTGAATTGTAATAATCTTCTCAATTGCAATTTCGAAATGGGAGGTATGAAGAGTTTGTTAGAAAATTGTTTGACAAAAATGCTTGTGGCTATAAGTAGTCTTTTTTTCATTGTCTAGATGATGCACTTGTATTGGAGAGATATATGTATTGTCATTTCTTCATTTCAATTCATTGCTTAGATGCTATATTCTTTATTTACAAGCATTTGAACCGCATTTGAAGACATTCCAAGCAAACACACCAACTGAAAATCCAAAACCAACAAGTTAGAAGGTGGTATGAAAATTGTTTGCCAAAATTTCATGAGCCTATATTCAACAATTTGAGGAAAGAACTAGGAAGGCTCATTACAGTGGTATCCGAGCAGTTTCTTGCCATCCTATTGGGGTTTGAATTAAATACTCAAAGAGCTCACATTGCATCATTTGAGTGGCCAACACTCATAAGTTCCAATTATGGGTTACTACATTATTGTAGGGAAATCCAGGGAAGAGATCGAACATGATTCCATCAAGATGAGGGAAAGTTATGAACGGGAAGCTCCTTAACTCTTTGAGGAATATCAGAGTTTGCCAGATAAAATTAAAGCACAATACTCTCTTAACAATTTTATGAAATTTGTTGTCATCATGAGGCCTGAAGAGATTGGGTTGGTAAAGTATGTCAGGAGGGTGTATAAGGAGAAAATTTCATCTAAAGGGACAAAATCCAATCATGGGCACAGTGTGAGCAGGTATGGTAGAACTACTAAATTCAATTATGAAGATGGTTCTACATCTAAACTCAATGATCAAGTTACAAGAACTCCCATAATGAGCAAAAATGAACTGAGGAGACAAGGTCTATGCTTCACTTGCAAAGGTTTTTGGGATCCTAACCACCAATGCACAGATAATGAGGTAAAGAAGTTTGAGAAAAATCTCATTTTGACACATGGATGCATTGAAGGAGAAGCCATGAAGGAGGCAGATTTATAGATGCATATGTTGCATGAGGATGTTGGGGTTCATGAGTCACATAATTTGGAAGGACAAAGAGGATTCCATGATGAAGCCATTGGGATTAAGGAGACTTATACACATGTTGATTTACATTGCAGCCATGGGACAAAAGTTTTGGCACATGATACACCTCTTGAACCAACACTTGGCAATGGACAGTTAGTAGAGGATGAAGTTTTGGTTGAGTCTCTTGAGGACACTACAGATAATTCACTTGTTGGCAAGGAATCTTAGGATAATGTTTGGGATGGACATGCAGTTATTGTGGAAGATGAAGTGTATGAGGATATAGCTTCTACAACATCTTCTGAGACATCCTATGAGGTACATACTAGCAGTACCTTAGATGTTGATGTGTGCACTGATGACATCATACATGATGCAGCTAATTATGAGGGGAGTGATGCTAATTCAGCCTCATGCTATAGTTCAAATTTGGATGGGGAGAAAGATGTGGTTTAGGAGATGGAACGTGAGATGTATGGTTCTGATTAGTTTGGAGGTGTTGTTCAGTTTGTGAACAATCCTTTGTTTGAGGCAGAGGCTACTGTGGCCTATGATAATCCACTTTTTGAGTTGGATGTTGATTGTACTCTAGACCCTAGTCCTTAGTTGAGTAGCGATAGAGATGTTTGGAGTCCTGCTAGTGTACCGGGATGTCAGACGCAACTCATGGAGGATTTTGTTGATGTGTACACGGTGCAGAGCACATATAGTTTTGTGTTTGACCCACATGTACACGACTTTCTTTAGGTGCACAGTTCTGATGATGTTGAGGTTGACAAGGTACAACATGATGATCCAGCCTCTGTCCAGGGAGTAGTTAGCATTCATGATGGTGATTTCGGGTTTGGAAGGTCTTCTACTTTTTTCTCTCATGACGATTATCATTTGATTCAAGACTTGGAGACTTGTTGCATTTTGGAGATAGGGGGTATTAGAATGGCACAATGAGAAGTGATAGGTATTGCCTTTCCAATAGTGTGGATGCATCAAATTCACCATCACAGTTTTGGGATTGAGATGATTAAGTAGGTTGTGCTAGTGTTGGTGTTATAGAGGCTTCCTAGTGATTGCAGGGACATTACACAAATCTACCCTTGGGATCCGGGTGGACTTGTGATTTACTTTGCTTCCGAGATTGCTTGGGGAAAAGCAATTTTAGGGATGGTGGACTATAATGTCCCCTTGTTTGGATGATATTGTTTATGATAAGATTAGCCTATTATTGGCCCCCATAGGCTAAGGTTGATGGCTAGAGGGTCCCAGTTGGTAGTGCAGAGGCTTAGTCCCATTTCGGAGGTCAAAAGTGTTCAGGATTGCTCTTCATTTGGTTTAGTTTGGCACACTTACTATTTATAGTAAGTCATCATTTTAGGAAAAGTCATGGTTCTATTTATAGCAGGGCACCTAGACAGGCTATGATTGCAATGTCGATCCCTTGCACAACTAGTTCGATAAGATAATGAGGGATTTACTATTTATAGTAAATTAGTGGTTGTTAGAGAGGGACCCTTACTATTTTTTGTAAGGCAGTTGAATGTGTAGTGGGAACAATGGTTGACCTCCAGGTTCAGACGAGAGAAAGAGATAATGAGTAGTTAATGAGATATTAAAATTATAATGGCATTTAATGATATTATTTGCTAATGATTATATTATAAAGTTATTATTTAACTATATAAAATGTCATTAAGAGTGGGGCCATTATGTTAGATTTATGATCAGATTTAATGCACAGAAAATTAATTCAAAATCAAACACAAAGACACAACAGATACCCTAGGAAAAACCCTCCTCTTGAGGGAGAAAAATCCAGCAACAAAGATCTCTCTATTATATGAAAATAATGGTAACAAGTCTCTTTACAATGAGGCCAATCTCAAGGCCAATAATCAACACCTTCACAAGATGCAATGATAGACAAATAATCTGCACTTCGTTGCAACTCAAATTTGCTCTTGAAGATTTTGCAATCTACTCTTGGTAATTCACACTTGAGAGAAGAGAAGAGACTTATAACTTGCTTGATACACAAATGAGAGAAAATGACCTTCTAATTCGCATTTTAGAGAGAGATTACTAGCAATTTATAACTATCCAAAGAAATATCAAGGCTAGAATCATACAAGGTTTACTATCTCAAGATATAGCATGAACACATAAGAGTTTGTGAACAATATTAAAACATGAATAAATAAAACAACCTAAAGAGAAATATATCAAAAGATCAGAATGAAGGGATAAAGAAACTTATCTTTATTGAATTTTGATATAACTCTTTCTTCCATCTTTTACTCTTCTCAATAGTGCCAACCTTAGCACAACAAAAAGACAATCTGCACAACTACAGATTTCTTGAATGCATTATGCAGTTAGCATGTAGAACCAACTCTCTCCAAGAGTTCAAGGCTCTATCATAGTTCATGCATTAGAGAATGATATCTATGTGACCAACTAATCACTATCGAAATTGCAATTCTCTTTTTATTTTAGAGTCACACTCAGAAATCTTCACAACCAGCATGAAAATAACTTGCAATAAATGAAACTTTAAAAGGATCTTATGCTAGTGAACACAATTCAAGAGAAACCACTATCTCTCTTTACTAATTACAAGATCCAACTAAATGATATAACTCAGCAAACAAAGAATACTTATCTCTTTAAATATTCTGATGGATGCAAATATTGGACACAGTAAGATACGTTGCTCTTGCGCACAGATCAACATACAACCTTCACGGCTTGAACACAAACCCATGACTTAGAATAGAAATTCCCTAGAATCCTTCTGAGGAGAGATCTCATCCACATCCGCAAATGAAGCATGTTGATTAGGCCTAGTGGGGAAATCCTTTGCATAGTGACCAAACATGTCATAACGAAAACATTGGACTTTGGAGAGGTCCCACTTCTTCTTGAATGCGGGAGCACCATCAACTCCTTTATCTCTATTCCTCTTGAAATATCCTTTCTTTCCACCTTTCTCTTTCTTCTTCGAGGATCGAGCGGAAAGAACATGAATTTCTTCATTTGTAGAGCTTCGACCAATACCTCTCACAACCAACCTAGACTCTTCTTGAATACAATCTGCCCTCAAACGATCAAACTTTGGAAGTTTTGATCTTGCACTGATTCCTTGAATGTAAGACTCCCAAGATGAAGGAAGACCATTAAGGGAAAGCATGGTCAAATCCTTGACATCAACAAAATGACCAATAGAAGAGAGTTGATCTCTCAATTCGGAAATCTTCATGAAGTAAGCGATGACAAATTCTCCTTCCGCCATCTTCACATGATGAAGTTTTTGCTTCAATGCAAGTGCACGGCTTGTGTTGTTGATCTCATACATCTCCTCCAAAGACTTAAACATCTCCCTTGCCGTCTTCATCTTAGAGATGATGGGAACAATATGATCCTTCATGGAATCAACTAATATCTTCTTTGCCTTAGTATCTTTCTTCTTCCATTGAATCTTCTCTTCCTCATCAGCAGGCTCAGAAACTTTGCTCTCCACGAACTCGACCAATTTACTTTCTTCCAAGGTGAGCATGATTTTGAACCTCCATGATGTATAATTTTAAGCTCCCTCAAGTCTATCCTCAATCTTAAGACCATTCACCATCTTGACTAACAGATAAAGATAGACAACAAGGACAGGGAGAGAAAAGAGTATCGTTGTTATAAGAAATCTGATCACGATCTTTTTCAAACCTGCTTTGATACCATGTTACATTTATGATCAGATTTAATGCATAGAAAATTAATTCAAAATCAGACACAAAGACACAACAAATACCCTAGGAAAAACCCTCCTCTTGAGGGAGAAAAATCCAGCAACAAAGATCTCTCTATTATATGAAAATAATGGCAACAAGTCTCTTTACAATGAGGCCAATCTCAAGGCCAATAATTAGCACCTTCACAAGATGCAATGACAGACAAATAATCTGCACTTCCTTGCAACTCAAATTTGCTCTTGAAGAGTTTGCAATTTTCTCTTGGTAATTTGCACTTGAGAGAAGAGAAGAGACTTCTAACTTGCTTGATACACAAATGAGAGAAAGTGGCCTATATATACATGTTGCTTAGAGGGGTCGCACCTTTTCAAGGACAAGGTCAACCACCATAAAAATAATTACAAATAATAAATAATAATTACAAAGGAGGTCAGCCATCTTAGAGATATGTTGCCATTAAATATCACATATAAATAAGGAAGTATGAAGCGCGAAGTTGCAATAACATCAACACATTATAGCATTAAACGACTTTATGATATGTTGACATAAGGGGGGGGGGTTATTAAAATGTATTTAAGCCATTTTCATAAAGTTACTTTATAAATTGACAATATAAAGTCACTTTAATTCATAAAGCTCTCTAGCTTGTTCGAGAAGCTACTTCATAAGGAGGAATTAAAAAGTAGAGAATGTTTTATCCCACATTGCAAAAAGTACAAGAATTCACCGACTTAAGAAGATATATAAGCAAGGCTATCCTTTCATTTGAAGGTAGCAATGAGAATTAGATATTGAAACTATTTCTTCATTGTTGCTAGAAATCAGTGACTGGATATCTTAAGGACGAAAACCCTTGGAATTAGTGAAGGTTGGAAGGAAACCCATTCCTTCAAGATTTGGTGAATTCAAATGGAGTTCACATCTGGATTTAATGGTGAATTTTTGGAAAAATAAGCAGACCAAGAGCTTACTCTTGCAGTCAGGGAAATTATCTATTGTTGATAGGAGTTCAAGGTACAAAATCAAAACTGGAGCATTCATTTCCATTTGCTGCTACAGTACCCGCGCTACTATAGATGCTACAGTAAGACGTGAATAGTGATCGTTACAGTGATATTGTGCATTCAAGTGGAGATCATTCTTTAGCGGGGAAGTGCCTTCGCTCATCTGTTCTTGTTCTTCACTGGTAATGCAACAATATCAATTCTTCCAATAGCAGCATTCCAGAACATTTTGATAGATTCAAGGGCATCTGCCCTTTGATTCAACCTACTATAGTATTTTTGTAACTTGATACATGGTTTTGCACGACATCAATCTTGTCTGTCTTCATATTAGGCATCTCGTACATCACTAGATCTCCAATTCGATCAACATGTTCATATACAGTAACACATTCATATATAGGCTTTTCCATGGGACTAATTTTTGACACCTGTTTTTATATTCTCTGATAAGTTCTCCAAGCGTTTTTGCTTATATGAAGGCATTTACATTTTCTTTGAGGATCTATCCTTTTGTAAAATTTCTAATTAATCATTTGCCCCTATTGAGCTGAGCCAAGTGATATGATGCTATGCTCACACGGACTATCACTTGAGTCAGTATGCCCAATTCAAGATCCCATTGTTTGAATAGTCAATTCCTCCACCATCTGCCTCCCATCACATTGCCCTTTTCAAGATATCAAAAATAGGAAATGGGCTTTTACTTGGCTAAGCCACATTTATTTGTATCTTTAAATTTACAGAAGTCCAGTAACATGGAAAGTGACTTGCAATGCCTACTTCTATTCATAGTATAGGTGTAGTCAAAGCAGCAAGATTATCAAATTGTTTCCCACTAAACCAACCAGTAAAAGACAAGGAAAAGATTAGAAGTATTCCCCTTTGACCACCAATAAGCCATGCTATCATATGAGCCACCTTGTAACTTGTTGTCATTTGCCTATTCAATATAGCACAAAAACTAAATATATTCAAAGCTATCTATGACAAAGGATTTGACAACAAAATAATGTAAACCACACATATCTCAACAAATCTTGAACAGGTGCTTTCTCTTCCATTTTTCTTCCATGAATTCCTTGTATTCATAATAATAAAATGAAGGTTCATATGCCTCAAAATAATTTTCCCAGGTTAGACCTCATCCTTGTCACTTCATACCCACCCAAGAATATCTTCTTCCCCCATTCAGTTCAGATTCTCTCCACTGACCATTCACTAGGGGACATTTTAGGCAAGGAAGGTATTTTCAATTTCATGTATGCCTATACCTCAACAATCATCTTAGAATGTGCCTATTGGACTATATTTCAACAAGATGTCTCATTAAGTTGAATTTGACTTGTGTCCTCTTTGGAGTGCTTTTTTGATGCAGGTGAGAGAAAATTGCAATATCCACCTTAAGCAAGAAATAGGAAACACTTTCCAAAGTAAAACCTCTTAGTAAATAATTCCTTGATACTTGCTTGATTCATAAATATCTTTCCAAATAATGTCTGAATCATCCAATAAGATCCTTAGTCATCAAGATTTAAAATAGCCATTTCTTGTAGTAAAGCTTTAGTCTATCTCTCCATTGCATGGGAATCATTTATAATTGTAATGATAGCTAACCAAAATGCAAACCCACAAAATTTCCCAACTATATTCAAAAGGGAGCATGAGAAATGAAAAAATTTCACCATGCAGGTAACCCCATATGGCTCTCTCACAATCTACACATCATTAGGAAGATCTTGGCTGGTTGTTTTCTCATCTGAAAACCCTATGGAAGGGTTTGATCATAAACGGACTATGTGATTCCAATATATTAGTATCATAATCCATAATTTCATTGTCAAATTGCACACCATCAACTCTACATCCTTAAATATTTTGCATGGTGACCAAAATAAGTTAGGTAGCCTCCAGAATCACCCTAGGAAATTAATCAAAGATTCTCTTGGAACCATGAAAATTCACCAACATGTTTATTGATAGTAGGGGAGTGTGGTTGCAAAAAAAAATTGCATGAAACCCTCAAGGTTGCAAAATATTAATGCCCAAAGTTGCTCACTTAGTTGTTTCTGAAACTGCACCTGTCAAAAATTATTTGGAAGCCACTAACTTGCCACTTTGAAAAATTATCAGATCTCTTCCTAGGAAGAGTTGCAAATGGGGGATTTAGTTCATTTAGGCCCCATGAGAATGTGTGAAAAAGGGTTTTTCACTAATCTACTCTCTTCACAAAATATTGACAGTCAAAAGTGACCTCTAAAACTTACTGGAAGTGCAGTCATCAAAAGCTGTGTAAAATCCTTTTGCTTTTGATTTTGAAAAAATACCAAACGAGATGTTGGGGCCTTGAAAATGGACATAGGAGCACATTAATATGGAAAGAATCTGAGACACCAATCAGTTCATCAAGAAAGTCATCCAGCTCATAGATATTGGCCTTCAAAGTTGACCTCCCTGGAAAATTTAACACTGTGCAAACAACAAACCTTTCCAAAACCCTACATCTTGATGCTTCAAAACCCTGTCAAATCTGATCGTAGGAGGCTAAAATACAACATACATACTCACATATGGTAGATGAACATGCTTGCAAAGTGATTTGGCAAGAAACTGAACAAGCTTCAAGTTATGATTTTTCAAAGTAGGCCACTAGGACAGATTTCACAAGTGCATTTCTGAGTGTTGTAATCAATTTTTTCATCATGGGAACCTCAAATTTTGAAAAAAATTGAAGGAAATTTTAGGCTCCAAAATGTTGTAAAGGTATTAACAACATATAATCCTTTTCCTTGATAATATATCCTCTAATCCATAGCCATTGAATATGACTTGTCATGAACACATGATATTGCTATGGGTTCCCATTGTTCAGGAATATTAATTGTTTGTTCTAATTCTATGGCATATTTATTTGTTGATTCCGCTTCAAAAGATGTTGGTGATGATTCAAAAGAGGTTGATGATGCACAATCACTGTAAGAATCAAGAATCTCAATCCTCGCTTGCTCTTGTGTGGGAAAATCAAGAGTGGGAGACTCTTGTTTTGTATGAAGAATGTCTATATGTCCATCCAAATAAAACATCTTATTGGTGGAATCCAATGTGTCCTAGAAATTTTGGAAGGATTGGAGAATGCTCATCAAGTCATGATAATTCTTCTGGAAGTTGATCTTTTCAGCATGACTTACGGTTGGGAAAATATCACCTATAGATTTATGTAGGTCATGAAAATATGGTGGGGAAAACAATATCTTGATCTTGACTTAGTTTAGAGCAACTTCTATTATCCTCCAGACTATTTTCTTGACATGAATTTTAGGTAGATGATGTATCATTAATAGGAGACTCTTCACAAGCTGTAAGGTCTATGGATGAAGCACGAAAAATATTTGTGTTGCCTTGGAACCTCCTCAACAAGGCCAACTATGAAGTCATATGAAGGGGTAATGTGGATATATGAAAGATACTTGATACCATTTTGATAAGAAACATTGTTAGGCATTGTTGATTGATCTTGAATCTGATTTAAGAATGTTTCTTGATGCTTGTATAATTCCTCTTCTTGTGATGGATGAGCAACATAAATGTGTGCTATTGAGGTATCATGGTTATGGTTTATGCTATTAGAACTTGATTCCTTCCCTAAATCTTTTTCTTTTCCATGATCAGGCATAGGGGCTTTATAAATTTACAAGTCTTGATTCCCTAATTTTTTATCAACCTCAAGGTCTCCTTGTTCAATAAGATCTTGAATAAGGTGTTTGATTCTAAAACAACTTTATGAATTGTGACCTTTGTATCAGTGAAATTCACAAAAATGATCTTCCCTATAGCTAGGAGGTTTGATTTGCGTCTCTTGATAACTTGAGAAATCTAGGAGTATGATGAGGTTGGATTGGATCAACTTCTTCAAAACTACATCCATGGGTTCCCCTAAGGGAGTGAATTGTCATTTAGGAGCACTATTTTTTCTTTGTGGTGCTCTTTGAGTATTTGTAGCATTGATCGTTGCACGTTTATTTGTTGCATGTTTGTCATGTGTTCATTGGTTGGGTGTTTGTTTGTGGTGGGGCACTAGTTATGAGCATTTTTGCATCGACGACCCCATCATTGGTAACATTCTTGTTCTTAGCCCAAGTGTGGGGTTTGTCATTATAACTAGATGAGGTTCGATTATCCCTATATGCTTGGGTGTTACCTTGTGATATAAGGGCTCTCTCAATGTTAAGACCCCTAGGGATGAGTTGATCATATGTCATGACACATTGCATCTTTAATTGAAAGGATAAATCCCCATCAAGGTTAGCAATAATGATTCCTATTTGTTGTTCCTTGGGAATAGGCCAATTACTCTTGCTAGATTTGTACCTCCATCATTGTAAGTAATTTGCAAATGTTTCACCCTTGTTTTGTTTTAGGGTGTACAATTCCTCCAAACTAACATCCATGTCTAGGTTGAAAGAGAAGTGATTTACAAATTGATCTATGATTTCTTGGAACATTTAGATTCTAGGAGGTAAACGCGAGAACCATTCAATTGTTAGGTGTGCCAAGCTTCATGGGAGAAGCCACATTAAATAGGAATCATTATAGGCTACTTCCATGCAATGCACATAGAATTCCTTGATGTGGTCTTTGGGATTTCCATGCCATTTGTATTTGTCAAATTTAGGCATTTCAAATCCAGGCGAGAATGGTATCATTGCAATATTTTTGTCAAAAGGACAGGGACACAAGTCACATTGAGCAAATTGATCTCTTTTTCTTTCTCGCTTGAATATCTTGTATTGTTTGAGAGATAATTTTGACTTGTGTGGAAAGATCATCTTGAGGATTGGGTGGAGCATACGTATTACATGGTTCCAGAATGTTGAATGAGTTAAATTGTTGTATGGTGTATGTCGAGGGTTGGCTTGATATTGTGGTATGAATAGTGACAGTGGTGGGGTGATGTGCATGCTCCTTGCATATTTGGATTCAAGATAAAAAAAAAAAATCACTTGTGTAGGGTTGTTGGAAGCCTTGTTGTTGCACAAGCAATGCTTGTTGTTGAGTCTATTGTTGTGCTTGTTATTGTTGTTGTGCTATCAAGGATTGTTGTTGTTGTTTTTGTTGTTGCACCATCAAGGCTTGTTTTTGTGCTTGTTGTGCTATCAAGGTTTGTTGTTGTTGTAAGGCTTATTGATAGGCGTGTTGAGCTTATGCTTGCACTTATTCTTGTGCTTGTGCTTGGGCTTGTTGTGCTTGTTGTTGTTGTAATGCTTGTTGGTAAGCATGTTATGCTTACAATGTTATAGTATATTAACTTGCAATGTTTTTATTTTGAGGTTGGGATGGTGGATTTTGGTAAGTGGTTTGTGATGGTGGGTTGTTGGGGTGGTTGTTGTGTGATTAGAGGTTGGGTGGTGAATGGTTGATTTGGATTTGACATATTTTGTCCTTGGTTTTGTGATATCATCCCTTGTGAGATTTGGTTTGGAATGGAAGTGTGTACATTTGGGGTCCCATTTGATTTTGTGTTGTTTGAGGGGACCAATGTTTGAGATATTTGATAGGATTCCACTTGGTGTTGTGATGTTAGTGGCATACTAGGATTTGGAATCAATGTGTTGGATGAATTGATTTGATTTGATGGATTGACCAGATTTGTTTGATTTGGGACCAATGTGTTGGATGAATTGATTTGATTTGATGGATTGACTGGATTTGTTTGATTTGGGACCAATGTGTTGGATAATTGATTTGATTAATTGGATTTTGGGTCAACATGTGTGATGGAGTGATGGGAGGGACTTGTGGACCTATTTGTGATGTTTTTCATTGTGTGAATGAAGATAAACCATGTGTTAGGGTATTCACTTGTCCAAATAAATCTACTTGAGGTGGTTGACATGTTTGATCTTTTGGAATGGTAGTATCATAGCCTTGAGTACCTTGGGTAGAGGCAATGAGTTGATATGATGGTGTAGCATGAAAAGTTGGTGCCATGGCGGTGTTATGGAATGTGAGTAGTATGTGTGGATGTTGAGGGATGTGAGGGATGGAGGTGTTTGTGGTACCCAAGTTGGTGCTAGTTAAGTGCAAGAAGTAATGAACTCCCTTTAGTAGTTAAGGGTTGACTTTGTTGAGAATGGAGGTAATTATGTAGCTTAAAACTTGTAAAACTATGTGACTGTAGATCTAATTTAAGTGTTCCTTGTTACAAATTCTTTTTGTATGATTATATGTTGAGATCAATTTTATCAATTGTAGAAAGAGACAAAAGATTGTAGAAGAATTAGACAAGAAGATAGAAGTGACACAACATATACGTGGAGAAACCCTTTCGGGAAAAAACTCCACCACCAGAATCAATAGTGCTTGTATTATTTAACCTTAGAACAAGATTACAATAATATTGTATCAATCCTTTGCTTGATATGCTTCTTTTGCATTCAACAATTCTTCTTCACAACCTGCAATAAACTCTGATAAAACTCTCTTCATCTTGCTGCAATTAATAGAAAATAATGAGCATTGTAAACTCCAAAGAGTTTTCAATTACAAGAGCACAAAGCTCCTCTCAAAAACCTCCGCCTATTTTGTGCAAGTAGAGTTCCATCATGTAACATGAAGTCAAAACGAAAGTCTCCTCAATTTAGGCACCCCAAATTGAACTCCTAACTGATCATTGGTCAAGAAAATATCTTCCAAGCTTCTCAAAGTTGGCACCAAGAATGGTCCCCCTTAACTAAGCCTTGTAAATATCTTCTCATGCAAAAGGTGTTAACTCAAAGATGCCAATTTGGGTGCCCAACGTGGGTCCAAGTCAATCTTTGTTAACAAAAACATATCTTTTCATCAATTCATGCAAACAATATGCATGATTGATCATCCCCACTTAACTGAATTTGTCCACCTATTATCTGTCATGCAACTAAAGTCATTAGTCATGCAACTCAAGTCAACTGAAGTCAACTAGCATTCAACTAAAACTAACTACATGCAACTGAAGATAATTGAACCATAACTAAACTGAACTGAACTGAACTGAACTCCACTCATGTAAATATCAATCCCTAATTTGTACGATCTTTACATGCATTACTAAAGTGTTATCTATTCTCCAAATAGTTAACTTAAGAAAGGTGGGTTCCACCTTCCATGTGGGTACCCCATGTGCTCCTATTATTTAGGAACTCTTCTTGGATGCCCTCACATGTTCCTATCATTTAGGAATAATTACAAATTTCAATTTGCTTGTTCAGTTCATTCGAATTTAATCTCTTTCTAATCCTAGTGTTGGGGAACACTTTCCAAGGACTTAGGAGATACATGAAATATGTTTAGGATTACAATTAAATGGCACCCTATTCCCAAAATTCTCCCACTTGACATTATACATTGAAATTATTTTAAACAAGGAATCATTATTATAAATCAAGTACAAGACTCAAGGCCAATGGCCTTCCTGCACCAAGAGAAGTTATCTGTAGGAATTGGTTTCGTAAGATAATCTGCAACATTGATCAAAGTGTCAACTTTCTCAATCAATACCTTCCCACTCTCAACCATTTCTCGCACTCAACCATTTCTCACACAAAGTGATACTAAACATCAACATGCTTAGTACGAGCATGATACATAGGATTTTTGGCTAAACAAATAGCACTCTGACTATCACATTCAAGTTTAATTTTCTTGCAATTAAAACCAATACCTTTCCCAAGTCTTTGTAACCAAACTGCCTCTTTAGAGGCACGATATAGCAGCCATGTACTCTACTTTTTTGATGAACAAGCAACCGGGGGCTGCCTCTTACTCATCCAACTAACCACAACTCCAAACAAAGTAAACACATATCCACTTGTTGACCTCCGACTGTCCAGGTCTCCTACCCAATTTGAATCAACAAAACCCTGTATGTCTAATGATTTGTGCATAATATCAATATCATTAGCACCATGATAAACCAAATAGTAATCAAAAGTACCTCATAAATATCTAAACACCCTCTTAACATAAGTCCTATGTTCTTAACCAGGGTTAGACATAAACCTACTTAGAACTCCCATTGCTTAGGCAATATTTGGTCTCGTACAAAGGTCATTGCATACATTAAACTACCAACTACACTAGCATATGGAATTTCAGACATTTCCTCATGATCAAAATCATATTTAGGACTAATGTCTAAACTTAACTTTGTGCCAACTAGTAAAGGAATATTAATTGGTTTACTATCCTACATGTTAAACTTCAAAATAGTATCAACATAGTTGCTTTGACTTAAGCAAAGCTTTCAATTACCTCTATCTTTGTTGATCTCCATACCAAGGATATATTTTGCAACCCCTAGATTTTTCATCTCAAATGTGTTGTGCTTTCAATTCTTTGATCATTACCTTGTTACCAATAAACATGTCATCAACATACAAGATAATAATTAAAAGTTGATCATCAATAACTTTTATGTAAACACAATGATCTTCCTCACTCCTAACATAACCAATTTTCAATGCAAAAGCATAAAACTTCTTGTACCACAATCTTGGTGACTGTTTCAATCCATATAAAGATCTCTTTAACCTACAAACCAATTCTTCTTTTCCTTTTACAACAAAACCATTAGGTTGTCTCATATAAATCTCCTCATCAAGATTCCCATGCAAAAAAGTAGTTTTCACATCCATTTGCTCTATCTCAAAATCATAAGCAACAACAATAGATAAAAAGAATCTAATAGAAGTCAATTTAGCAATAGGAGAGAATATTTCAGTAAAGTCAACTCCCTCTCTCTAGGAGTAGCCCTTGGCTACTAATCTAGCCTTGTACCTTTCAAGATTACTATCTACTCGAATTTTCTTTTTGAAGATCCATTTACAACCAATGGCCTTTCTTCCTTTGGGAAAAATCTCAAGATCCCATGTGTCACAAGTATCCAAGGAATCCATTTCCTCATGCATAGCTTGTGACCAAAGTTTGTTGTCATCTAAAGATACAACTTCCCTATAAGATCTAGGTTCATCATTAGTACTCATCAAAGCAAATATACAATGAAAATCGAGTGGGCTATACCTATCAATGGGATTTTGTTGTCTTGTGGATCTTCTCAAATGAGGTTCTTCTTGTTCCTCAATATGCTCATCATGAGCATCTATCTCAGAAGAACTCTATGAATTCTCCTCATCCAATCCATCCAATTGTTCTTCAACATGTGCATCTTCTTGCTTCTCAGTATATATCTCAAAATGCATTGTTCAAGAAGTATCCTTCTCCTTTGGTTGTTCTTCTCCTGAATAAGCTCTAAATTCCCTGAAAATCACATCTCTAGATAAAGTAATTTTTTCAGGTTAGAGGATTCCAAAGCTTGTAACCTTTTACACTTTCACCATAACCTATGAATATGCATTCCTGTGCTTTTTGATCCAACTTAGATCGCTTTTCGTTAGGCACGTGAACAAAAGCCTCACAACCAAAGATCCTTAAATGTGCAACTCTAGGTTTTCTACCTGACCACATTTAATAAGGGGTTTTATCTTCAATAACTATTGATTAAATAACAAGAAGTACTTACAGCCTTGGCCCAAAGGCATTGATCTAGCTTAGCACTACTTAACATACTCCTAGCTCTTTCCATTAAGGTTTGGTTCATCCTTTCTACTACTCCACTTTGTTGAGGTGTATATGGAGTAGTTTTATGTCTCACAATGCTTGAATGCTTACAATGATCATCAAATTTCCTAGAACAATATTCACCACCATTATCTGATCTCAACACTTTTATCTTATGATCTGATTTTTTCTCAACCAAAGCCTTAAATTCTTTAAACTTATTATACAAATCATATTTTTTATGCATAAAATAGATCCAAGTGTATCTTGAGACATCATCAATAAATTTGACATAATATCTAGATTTTCCAATAGAGTCAATATCCATATGGCCCATTACATATGAATGAATAATCTCTAATAATATTTAAGCTTTATTTGTTCCATTAGGAAATGAAGATCTAGATTGTTTTCCAAACACACAATGCTCACAAAAATCATTTTTTCTAATATTATAATTGTTGTCAAACAGATTGCACCCGAATGCTTGAACGATTAAATTCAGTAATCTGTTGAAACATGAGAACTATCTTCAGGCTGTGGGTATTCCTATGGTGAAGATAGACCTCCAAATTCTAGGCTGGTTCCTATATGATGATCAATTTGGTACTTGAATGATTTGTTTTGAGAAAAGGGTAAAAAGGATTGAACTGAATGCATGAACTAAAATTAAAACTTTGGTGATGCACCTGATTGGAAATCTAAACTACAAATTGACGCACAAAATGATTACTCAATACTTTAATCTACACAACCTGATTTGATAGTCTAATCACCTGAATGTTTTAAATAGAGGCTTTGATTCAATACAATTTTGAGGGAAAATACGGTTTTCACGACTAAACTGATTAATCAATTACATGCACAGTGTACAACCAGTGAGCTTGAACTAAATTGCATACAGATATTCATGAAGGAGACAGAAAAATTAGAGGATACAAAACTGAAAACACAATAATCCTTCGATCAAAATCCCACACAATAATGATGCCTGAAATCTTGAAGGAAAAACTTTGAAAATACTAGAAACTAAAGGAATATTCTACTAATCACAAATAAATTAAACTATAAAAATTGCTGCTGTATTAAATTTTGAAAGCTGAGTTACATGATATTTCTCTTTGTAGAATGCAAAGGCTGAAAAACAAGAACTAGAGGAAAAAGATTAAGTTTTTCCAATATTTACAAAAGGCATGCACAAAGCAGCCAGTAATAGAACTAACTGAGAACTGAGGTGAAAACAACATCCCCAATGTGAAATTCGAGCATAAGAGAAAATCCTGATAAAAATAGCTCAAACTCATGCAAAAAATGAGTGTATGATGATTCAAACTCAAGGTCAACTCATAACTAAACTATAGAGTACTCAATCTGCACTGAAAATCCCTCAAAAGTGGGTTCAAACATGCGAAAACCACCTCGTTTTTATCAATCCGCCCAAGATAATTGTGCATGATGATAAGGCATCAAAGACTGAAGCAAACTGAAAATCCATCGTTAACTCCACCCATCTTAGCGATTTAAAGCCCTTGGAAGCACTTCATTTATCTCTGCATTTCGTTTTGCATGCGAGCGAAATGTTTTAAATATTAGCATTTTCCCCTTTTTAATAATAGTTGATTTTCGACAAAACCATTAAAACAATTGTTAATATTGTTTTACTAAAGTTTGAAAACAACTTTACAATAAAATTGAGGGGAATAAATAAAATATTTGCAAAAATTTACATCAACTCCTTATGACTCCCTTCTATCATCATATGCAATGCAAAAACATGCAATATTAACCCTTAGCATATTTTGACAATATTTGTCAATGCTTTGATAATCGGCCACAATACTTAGCATATATCCTCATTGGCCACCCCTAGCTTAATATTGAACACTTATTAGTTATAATGTTGGCCGATGAAATAAATCATAATCATTTTGCTTGAAAATGAGTCAAAAAGATCCACGAGGCAATGCATGGAAAAGGTAAAAAGATTGGGCACCCTAATCATCTCCTCATTTGAATTTTGTATTGGTTGGTGAGGAAGCTTTGAGAGAAGCTATGGCTGCCATGCTAGGGTTTCGACTAGAGCTTCTTTGTAAAAGATTGTCATGTTGTTTTCTTCATTTCACTAAGAGATTTTGTGTAACAGTGCCTGGTAAGTCAACTTTGCTCAGTTTCAAGGGCTTTCAGGCTTACATAGCCGCAACCAATGTCATTATTTCTGATGATTCTTTTATGCATTTGTTCCTTTGTCAATGCATCCTCCATATTTTCTAAATGATGCCGCTATTGGAGTAGCCAGGGCTTGGAGTTTGACTTGCACCTTTTGTGGATACTTCTAAGTGATTTCTTCGAAGGTTTCTACAGAAAACCCATGGTAAGTCAATTTTTTTCATAAGAATGGCCATTCGTTACCATTTTGAAGCATTTTTTGGCTTATACAACTGTGTCCATGACTCATTCCTCATGTCTTTTGATTTTGCTTGTATCCTCTGTCGATTTTGATGATCTTTTTGAGAGATTCTAAGAGATAAAAACGTGGTACATGCCTCTCTGTCACATATATGGTATTTGAAATTCATTTCAAAAACATTTTCAAGCCTTTCAAGCCGCAACCTCCTTACATTTTTCTGATGTCTTTTGTCTCCTTTCTTCCTCTGTTGACATTGTCTTGTATTCTGGCCAAAAATGGAGCGTCTCTGTTACACAAGCTTTTGGAAGCTTTTCTCCTTTCACCATTTCTTGGGTTCAACCCACAACAATATTTATACACATTTTTAATTTTTTTATGAAACCCTCATGTCTGTGGACCTGATAAGAAGAAAATCTGTAACTCTCTTGTTGAAACCCAATCTAGGTATATGTAAAATGCTTTCTCTAGGCCATGGGCTTACTATGCTTGATTTGGGTTTTCTTAAAAAAACATTATATTTCCTATGTACACCTCAGTTGGACTTTGGGAACACTTTGTAAATTCCATTATATTTTCTTGAAAATATGGTATTCTTCTTTTCTTGGGCTCGACCCATGATAGCATCTTATGTTATTTTACTTATATTTTGGAAAAACCCTCACATGGGTAAATTATGATAAGAGGAAAACTGCATTTTATAATTGAATCCCCCATGTGGGTATGGAAAAAAACCTCTCTAACTTCATATGGTTGTAACCGTACCTTGATTGAGATTACCTGAAGTCTTTCTTCTTTAATTCTTTAGCATCTCTTTGATAATGGTATTTATGGGCTTCTATAACTTAAATAGAACCTTCCTTTGTAGACTGAACTCGTCTTTTGCACAATTCTTATTGATAATGTTGTCCTTCAACCTGAAAATCATTGTAATGGATGTTTGCTATAACCAGTCTACATTTGAAAATAATGCTACTCTATTTATATCTATGTTCCCTGTGTAAATGAAACATTGGTAATAAGGATAAGAAGAATTCAGCAGTTAAATTTATACAAAAGCATTGTCTTCACCATGGAAACTGACTGATTTTACTACAATATGAACTGTCCTCCTATACATAACATTATGTGGCTATAATTCCAATTTTCCTTTTGACAGAAAATTATGCTTCATTATTCCATTGTTGTGATGATAAACAAAACCATTCTTTCCTTCTTTATGCTCCTTATAATTTCATAATGATGGCTCAAAAAACCTTATCATGTGGGAAGTTGAATGCTCTGATAAACAAATGGTGATATTATATACCTCTGATCTTTTGGATGATGCTTTCTTGATTCTTTCATGTAGCAAATATTCATTTATTACAGTCTTGTAGATCTGTAGCTGACTATGTTATCAGAACTTGCTTTGAACTGCTGCCCTCCAGTTATGCATTCATGCTAACATGATGATCATCCTTGAACCTTTGAAAAATGCATACTTATACCTGTAACCATCATTTATGACCATGATTTACTACTGATGGAAGATTGATTTTAGAAACACCTTAATCTGCATCATCATTTACATTGGGTATGCACTTTGATCATGGTCACTGTTCCATTATTGATGATAGCTTTTGCAATGAATGATTAGTAATTGTTCTTGATATAATTTCAAATGATGAACAAGAGATGAATTTCCCAATCTGTTTCTATCATAATGAATTAAATACTCCTTTATGAATTTCTTTATTACAGAAGTCCTACTTGATGACTGTTATGAATACTTGATGACTCTCATGTATGAATGTTGAATGAGAGGATGTTTTCTTGATATGTCGGGCTCAACCCTTGTGGGAGCCCATTTTTCTCCACATATCTGATGAAAAATGATCACAAACATAATGAACATGTTCCTGCACATTTAAACAAACAAGTTAGCAAAAATAATTGAAGCTGAAAGCTTCCATTGAATTATTTTCCTTGTGAACAATGAAATCATCTGATGGATGCCTGATTGAATGTATGTTATATTTTTGTTGGTAATGTAGGAATAGGATTGATCTTGATTCATCATTTCTTAGATTAAATCTCTAACATCATCTTCATTTATTCTGTAGAAAACTCAAGGAGACTGGGATCGAAGGAGACCAAAGAGCTTCAACAGAACTACTCAAAGATATCAAGCATCAATGGCTTCATCATTACAGGCAATGATGAACCATCATCCTTTCTATGTTTACATTGTCAATAGTTGTATAGTATACAATTTGATTTTGTACCTATCATTTGATTGTTTAAATCAGATTAAGCTACTCCCATGGCATGTGTGGGACCTTGATTTTTACAATGTGAATAAAATAGCATTTGTTATGCAAAAGTCCAATTTTTTGTCACAAGTACTTGCATAATAAAACTGAAAATCAAATGTAATCTGATTCTTCATCATGCATAATGATACTTTAGCATCAAAATTTGAAATTCTCAGTACCTCTCAATGATGAATTGAATTCACCTCCACCTGTTTGAGCTTATAGTGAAAAATAGGTAACAATAATCAAGAATAATGTCAACCAATTTCTTATTAAGAATGGTCCTAAGACCTTTTTCACCAATGTGTCCCAATCTATGGTGCCACAACATACATGTATTTTTAGCTTCAGTTACATTGGCCGATTTATTCAAATTGCAGGTATTAAGCTTTAAAAAATTCCCAATCTGAGATCCTTTAGCAATCACCATATTCCCTTTCACCAATTTGCAACCACCATTTTCAAATGTCACATGCATTCCATAATCATTGAACTTAGATACAGAAAGTAGATTTCTAGCAAGTCCTGGAATATGTAAAACATCATTAAGGGTCTTAACCCTACCATCACTGAAACACAACTTTACCTCTCCTTTTCCCACAACCTTTGTTGTGCTATTATCTCTAAAGAAGGCATTCCCTCCATCATATGTAGTATACTTAGTCATTGTTAGGAATCATATGATAGGAGCAACTTGAATCAATAAGCCAAGAGTTATCACAAATAGTATTAGATGAAATGACCAATGCATCATTACTATCATCCGAGGATTTCTCTTTAGAAGCATCATAACTCATTTTCTTGTTATTACAATCCTTCTTTACATGTCCAGGTTTCCCACAATTCCAAAACTTTACCTTACTCTTACCAAGGGTTTTAGACTATCCTTTGGACTTACCCTTTCCTTTCTTGTCTCCCTTAGGTTCCCTTTCCTTAGGCCTACCTCTTACAAACAAGGCATCTTGGGATCCTGTTTTAGACTTCCTTCTCATCTCCTCTGATAGGAGAGTAGGAATTATATTGTCCATCTTAGGATCTGCACCACAACCACTAATAGCAACAATTAGACTTTCCCAAGACTCTGGTAAAGAACAAAGTAACAAAATCCATTTATCTTCATCTTCTAGCTTTACATATAACTGAATTAGAATTAAATTAAAAGAATTTAAATGATGTGTAACAGAATCACCATCTTTCATCTTTAAAGAATACAATTGTCTTTTCAAATACAACTTATTAGTAAGAATTTTGGTTTGATAGATATCACCTATCCTCTTCCACAGTTTATGTGTGGTAGTTTGATCTGAAAAATTTAAGAGAACAACATCAACAATACATAATCTTATGGTTCCTCTTTCCCTCTTATCAAGCTTATCCCAATCCTCATCTGACATCGTTGTAGGTGAATTTTTCTCATTACAAATAGCTGACCACTGATCTCTCTCTTCAAGGAGATCCTCCATTTTTAGCTTCCACATCTCATAACTAGATCCATTGAATCTTTCAATATCTAAATGAGAATTAGAACTCATTGTAACACACTTCTTTTACAAATCAGCAATAACACAATAGTAAAAGCTCCCACTACAGTAAAAAAAAAATCAATTTTTTAAGAGAAAGGCATCCCAAACTCTACCCAACCGTTAGCTTTGATACCAAATGTTGAAATTGGAGGTAATTGAGTAGCTTAAAACTTGTGAAACTATGTGACTGTAGATCTAATTTAAGTGTTCTTTGTTACAAATTCTTTGTGTATGATTATCTGTTTAGATCAATTTTACCAATTGTAGAAAGAGACAAAAGATTGTAGAAGAATGAGACAAGAAGATAGAAGTGACACAACATATACGTGGAGAAACCCTTTCGGGAAAAAAATCTGCCACCAAATCAATAGTTTTGTATTATTTAACCTTAGAACAAGATTACAATAATACTATATCAATCATTTGCTTGATATGCTTATTTTTCATTCAACAATTCTTCTTCACAACCTACAGTAAACTCTGATAAAACTCTCTTCAACTTGTTGCAATTAATAGACAATAATGAGCATTGTAAACTCCAAAGATTTGTCAATTATTAGAGCACAAAGCTCCTCTCAAAAACCTATTCCTATTTTGTGCAAGTAGAGTTCCATCATGTAACATGAAGTCAAAACCAAAGTCTCCTCAATTTAGGTGCCCCAAATTGAACTCCTAACTGATTGTTGGTCAAGAAAATATCTTCCAAGCTTCTCCTCAAAGTTAGGAACTCTTCTTGGATGCCCTCATATGTTCCTATCATTTAGGAATAATTACAAATGTCAATTTACATGTTCATTTCATTTGAATTTAATCTCTTTCTAATCCTAGAGTTGGGGAACACTTTCCAAGGACTTAGGAGATACATGAAATATGTTTAGGATTGCAATTAAATGACATCCTATTCCCAACAGACTTGGCATATGTGATGAGGTGGGTTGGGTAATAGATTGGACCACATTTTGAACTAATGTTTGTGTGATGAATGCTTAAGGAATAGATGACATGTTCCCCAAAGGTTGTTCTCTAATTGTGTCAAAATCAAAGTTAGAAGGGAGTTTAGCTCATTTTTCTAAAGCCAACATGTACTGAGTAGGGTTCAACTTCATCATGGTATTGACAAGGTGGTGAGTTTTGGGGTTTTGTGATAGTTCAAGTAATTCATCTACGGTCATCTCATCGGGATTGTTGGTAACATCCTCTATTTCAAATGAACCCTCTTCTTGAACATTGTGGGTTTGTTGAGTGGAATTTGGTAGAGGATTTGTGGAAGCTCTTGGATCAAATTCGGGTTGGTTTGAAGTACTCGTGGTAGATAAATCTTTATTTTGTTCCATGTCCTTGTATTGTGATCTTGTTTTTTTACCATAAATTTGAGGGATCAACTTTGGGAGTATTGTAAAAGACTCTTGGTTTGATTCAAATCTAGGTAAAAGAGAGCCTCTAAGATGAAAGGGGGAGTAATATGGATGATGAACTTTCAAACTTTGGACAAAAATAGACTTTGGGTTTGATTGTTTTGATGTTTAAGGATTTGATAATGAACTCATGAACCCTAAGACATACTTGTGACCTTAGGAAAAAATTGTTCATAAAGGATTGTTTGCTAATTTAACTAAGTGTATGAAAAAGGATGCATTCCCACACACTTAGCTAAACAAGGTGATTTGGTTTCATTTGATGATTACCCAAGTCTAGGAGGTTGGTGTATCCAAAGTTATAAATTTATTTGTGAGATGGAATGACAAATGTTTTGGTGTGGATGGAAATATTGATTTGATCCTAATATGAACCTAAGGGGAACTTGTTTACAAGACCAAGGTGTTAAAGAACATGCTTTTCCCTAAGAGTATTTCAAACCAAAAAGATCATTGTTTGCTTGAAGGACCATGTGTTTTGAACATAAGACAAAGGATAAACATGCACTTGTGTGGGGTTCAATTTATTTAATCTTGATTAATGAATTGCTTTTACCACATCTGATGTCTTTGATTAAGTTTTCCAACTAAATGCCGATAAATTTCAACAACCTTCATTCCACAAAGCTCAAATATCTAAAAATCTAGAGGCTTAAGTCATAGTTCCCTAGGTTTACTTTGGAATAAATGTGGATTGAGATGTGACCCAAAAATTATGAAGCCTCAAAGATATTGTTTTGATAAAAACAAGATATCCTTAAGGGCATACAATAATATAGTGTTTAATAAAGGTTTCCACACTTAGGTCCAAAGGGTTTGAAATATTAATGCCAATGTTCAATATTTGTTTAAAATGTAAAATGAATACAAGCAATGTGTTTGATGTCCAATGTAATGGAGATATTTTGCAAACCTTCTTCATAAGATTCACTTGGAAAGTTCACAAAAGACAATCTTTACAACCTAGAGAGTAGGTACGTTCTTTAAGGTGGGCCCACCTCATTCCCTGAAGGGGTGATTTTACATGCAACTTATGGAGGGAACACATAGAGGGATAGCACCCCCTCAACCTTTTGTACAAAAGAATGAACTCTTAATCTCTATGCCTCAACCATAAGTTAGACTTGGTAAGTAACTTCTCAGAAGTAAATTCCAATGCACCACTTTCAAAGAACATTTCAAAAAACAAGGTTTGGCCTCTACACAAAGGTTTTTAATGACACACTGTGAACACCGAGATGAATACTACCATCTGCAAGCCACTTAAGACATTAAATTATTCCCTTACGACCCATATGTCCAGAGTTGGATTAGGTGTAGTATGTTATCGCTGCAAAGATTGAAGCTACTACTATTTCAAGTTCACAACTTTTATATAGCCTACCAGTAAACGTGCTTTTATTCAAGAGTCACTTATATGAGTTCTCCATTACAAGATGTGTCTCATTAGTAGGCCATCTCTTAATAAGAAAAGTGTTATTTCTCTTCATGCAAGATTGCATGAAGTGCTAGGGTATAGGATATGTAGCAAGTTCATAGGGTGACTCAACAAAAAAGAAAGTTTTGTATTCTTAAAGTGTTTCTCTTTACCCAAGATCGTATGAGGTGCAAGGGGAGAAGATACACACTAGAAGTTTACACGCATAGCAAGCATGGAAAAAACTCATCCATTTTAACCAACATTGCAAAATGACTTCATTTTAAGCACCAATGGAAGTGTTTATTTGTATTGTTCAATTTTAGCCAAATATTGCAATAATGAGAAAATGAGGGGTTCAATTCTTAACCAACTTTTAAAAGATCATTGCAATGGTAAATTTTAAAGCCCAAATCAAATGTAGTAGTCCTAAAGCATGAAAGTAAAATAGCATATGATGGGTTATTTCTCCATAAGTGTTTGAAAACAATATTACAATGAACATTCAATGCTTTTCAACCTCAATGCTCCATTCTCCACCTCAAATCTGCAAAAGCGATTATGTGTCAGAAATAGCGATGTTGTGTTAGCAATAGAGACGCTCTGGTGAAATACAAAAGCGATGCTCTATTATAGACAATGACCTCAAGGGCGACGTTGTATTGACAAAAGCAACGCGAATATCAAAAGTGACACTCTGATGAAAACCTGCAAATTCATAGAAAACAAAAAGGTCAATAGCAACAAGATAGCAAAGGTGACACAATAATGAAAAGAAAAAAGCGATAAAATGCATCAAAAGGGACTCCCTATTTCAATAGAAGCTTTGTTTTCAATAGTGACACAGTATTTCCTAGCAATAGCGACGTTTACAAAAGCGACACTCTGGTTATCTCAATAGCGACGCCATTTTTTGGAACCTACAAAAACGTGAATCTCAAGAAAAAATGTCAAAATTTAAATGGTTATACCCTTCCTCTAGCGCTAAAATGTGAGCATGATCTATACTTGTATCCAACATGATCAAAACAAAAGGAAATTAGTCACACCAGCAATGATAAATCAAGCTCCCTATGAAATTAGTGAAAGCAAAAACATGGAAACAATCAATAGAAAAACATGAAATAAAAATGCATGCATGAATAAAACCTTGCTAAATACCCCAAACCTCATCCCATATGGGGACTGGTGCCATATTGGCCCTTTCCCAACTGTTTTTGATGAACAAGCTTCAAGATTGTTGAAATGAATGAAGATTAAAGAAGTTGATGCAAGAAATGAGCTCTAATAGTGAAAATGGATGATAGTGAGGATGAAATTGTGTAGCATAAGTTTTCTTTCAAAATGTGGATCCATTTCCCATAGAAGTGGCTTCTATTTATAGGGAAAAATGACGAATCAAGGGTTGAGATTCATTTTCCCAATCAAAGGGTTGTAAATGAATCCAAGGATGTAAGGAGTGATTAGCCTTGCTAAGAGATGTGAGGGGATATGTGCCCACACATGTGTGCACATTTTTGGAAGAGAGGGTGTAAGAGGGAGTTAAGACATGTGGTTGAAGAATTAAAGGCATGTGGGTGAATGATATTAAGGAATGTAAGAGAAGTGAATGCTCATGTAAGAGACAAGATGGCTTGTGTAAGAGCCATGTAAGAGTCATTTAAGGCTTGGGTGGGAGACAAGATGGCTTGTAAGAGCCATCAAGGCTTGGGTAAGAAATTCAATGAGGGGAGTAAATGAGGAAATAATATTTTCTGAGAATATTCTCATGCAACTGTGAGGAGAAAATAGATTTTTAATTAATTTGATAAAATTAATTAGTTGTGCAAGTTGGAGTTAATAAACCCTAGGTTTATTTAACTAAGATGGAGTTAAATGTTGGATAATTGACTAATGAAGATTAACAAGTCCATATAAGATTAATTAATCAGGGATTAATTAACTTGGGTGGGTTTAGGGGATGTGGCATTTAATTAAATAATTAGATGTATTTAATCAAATGAGAAGACATTGGATTTTTAATTAAATAATTTGCACTATCTAATTAAATGGGATGAAAATTAGTAAGAAGGGAGATGAACTAATCCAATAACGTTGATTATTTGATTAATAGGAGAAAGTGATAATTTAATTAAACAATTTAGATTATTTAATTAAATAGTTAAAACTAGGTGATTTATGAGGAAATGGTGTTAAAATCAAATTCAAATGCATAATATCAATCAAGACGATTTGAAGTGTCTACAAAAATACACAAGTTCTATTAAATATATTGATTTAGCATTTATTGTTTTTGTCAATTTTAATATTCATTTTTTACTTTCACTTTTTAAAGGCCAAATGAGAGCATGTGTAGGGAGTTTTAAACGCCAAATGACAGTTAGGTGCATTAGTAGAGTGAAAATCGAGGCATTTGCATGTGCACTCTTACGCTATCCCTGCATATGTCATTAGCAAATTGATTCTAGTTAAGAATTACTTTAGTTATTTCTCTTAAACCCCAAAACCTAGGCAATGCTTTGGCCTCTTCCCTAATCAATATAAACAAAGTTTCTCAACCCAATTTGATGGAAACTATTATTATTAACAGTTGGCTTGGGTGGATGATTAATAAATGTTTAATCAATTGTGTATCTCTAAAGAATGGAATTGATATGTTTATAAAAAAATTCTCTTAATATAAATGCAATTAGAAGTAATCATCACAATCTATAGTTTTTGTTGCGGTTTGTGAAACTATCTATTAAATGTGTTCTGCCACGATATTCCATCCTACATTTCCACTTGTTTATCCTGATTACCATCACAAGAAGAAAATTGCTATTTTCATTTCATGTTGAAAATGATATCCTTGGAAGGTTGCAAATTGTAACGAAATTAGAGTAGTGAAAACAATTTTCTATGCCAATCTTGAGGAGAAATATTAGGCAAACTTTAAATCTGATCTAATAGTTACAAAAAAACTAGAAACACATTCATAACAAAAAATAAACAATGAACACAAGATATATGTGGGGAAAACCCTTTCGGGTGAAAAACCCCACACTCCAAAGCTTGCTCAATGTATTTCAAATCCAACAAAAAGATTACATACACTTGTAGAGCAAGTCTTTTATAGGAGTATAAGCAGTAAACAATTCTAAAAGAATTTTGGCACCAATTCGACAGCATAACAATTCTTCAAACTCAACACAAAAACTACTCCTCAAGCCTTCAATTTATAGATCTCTTGGCTATACAAGAAACCACCAACGGTTTACAAAACCATGTGCAAAACCTCTCATGAGGTGTATTGCCCAAAAATGCAAGATTTCGGTCTAAATTTAGGCTCTCACGTCCACAATATTCTCCCTAATTTTTGACCCTCAAAAAAGTCATAAAATCTATCTTAATATCTCTAAAATTAACCCTTCAATGATATGCTATCACATGGGCATCTTTTGACAACCAATATTTCTATTTTCAAAGCACTGACAATGCATAACAGCAGTAGGAAAATCTTAAATGAAAACAAATCAAATCTAGAGAAATAGCAAGGTCGAGACACCTCATTTCCAACACAAATAAAGTCAAACAAGACATCAGAATTGAAATTGTTGTAAAAAGAATCTTGTTTATCAAAAGTGACTCTTAATTCTCAAGTGCATGTAAAGCTATGTGAACAAATGTAACAAATAATAATACACATCAACTGTGTTCATTTTGAAAACTTTACATGGTCTTTGTAAAAGTTTATATTTAAGCTATTGTATTGTCATGGATGCTCATATGCTATAGTTTCTGCTTTGTGCTAGGTTACCATGGTATGGTTATACGATGATGTAATCTTCAAGTTGTTTTTTTCCCAATTGCTCCTTTTCTTGAGCTATAATTGTAATCTATACCCGTATATATATAAACAATTTTTTTTTAACTTTATCTAGCCTTAAACATTTGAAGTCAAAGACTAGCTCTATCAAATGAGCTAGAATCTGACATGAAGGTGGCCAAACTCTTCCAATGTATTGTAGAAAACCCTAGTTGTAACATAACTATTGAAACAATAATTAAGATGCAAGGGGAACACTAGTATGGATGCATTTTCCATAGTTAGCTTTTTAAATTTATAGTCCTCTACATTGAAATTTAACTTAGCTATAAAAGACTGGTTGACTTTTCTTGGTAGTCCTTCAGACTTAACCTTCATGTGACAACTAAAAGAGATAGATGCAGTTTTGGCATTGTCATCTGAGATTGCATATACCATCCGAACATAACCACCTCCAAGATCAACAATTCCAACTGTATCTGAATAGTATTTATGCATGTTTCCTAGTAGGTAGTTTATAGTAACCTATACCATAAACAATATCAAATAACTTAGCAGCTCAAAGTTTTGTTGAGCATCTAAATAACAAAACTAAGAATATATGAATGAATATTAAATCTCCCCAGTATCACATCTTCCTTTATAACATACTGATACTAAATGCTTCAACATCTAAAAGAAAATGATCATCATGCAATGCAGGAAAAAGCATCCTAAATGATCTTTTAAAACATTTATTACTCCAATACAATAAGACATTTCAATATTACCCATATAGTATAAAGATGACATCAAATTTTATTAAAAATTCTATCACAGGCAATTTTTTGCATAGTGTCAAGACTTATATAATCATAACGGCATAGGAATACATCAAGGAATGCTCATATTGTGGCTTCTCTAGTATCTTGTAGCTGATTAGTCTTACCACTAACAACTTTATCATAATATGCACATACTAGAATATCGTCCTGAAGCTCACACGGATAGCAGAGGAGGCTTAAGTATCAGGTTTTCTCCTCAAGATCTCAGGTTCGAGTCTGAGGTCTGGCCTCAATTGATGTGTGTGGCTTGCAAGTGGTTTCACTCATCCCCAAAGGATTAGTCTCGCCTCAGCTCGCCCCCTCCTGTCCCCAACTTGGCAATATGTAATCCCAAGGTAAGGCGGGTGGAGCGCTAGGTTGGGTCGCAGGGATACCTATGAGTTACAAAAAAAAAAATGCACATACTAGAAAGTTCTTTTTCCTTAATACTACTAGAGAAAATATTTAATCTATACTAACTGGGATTTAGATTGTGTACATAAAATTATTCAATTTCAAACAAATACTAATCAATGATCATAATAAGTAAGAAAACATAGGTTTAAATATTCACATTTAAATAATAATTTAAATATAATAGATTATAGATTATAATAGTTTAAATATTATAAGCATTTTGAAGTTTAATGTACTAATAAATTATTTGTCGATATAAGTCTATGGGTTTGGTGGAAAGCATGAAAGTTGGATTTTGTGCCACATCAGAAGGCTAGCACAAGAGCATAGGGGAAGCATGGAAAGGACTTGATCATTGATGCGTGTGACTGACATGTGGTCCCTAAGTTTCCTCAAAACACTTCAAGATTTCTGAAATGTGTCAAATTAGTGTTGTTTGTTATTATATATATATATATATATATATATATATATATATATATATATATATATATATATATATATATATATATATATATATATATATATTTTTGATCTTTGGTTTTTCTCTAGCTAAATTTTAGGATAAGGCAGTCAAGGCAGTAGGCAAAGCTTGGTACTGAACTATGTTTTTTGCATAGTGACATGGTTAAAACCATTCATTTTAGTTTGAATTTTGAAGCTTCTATCATGGGAAGCCACACAAACTATAAATTGCAGGTCCCTTTTGCAATTTTTCTCTATGGTATTGTCTATTGTTGCTTCTCTTTTCCCCAAATCAGTGAAGCTACTACAACCACTAATCTGAAGGAAGGTGAAAACTCACTTTAGATTGGTTTCTCAAACTAAATTAGTAGGGATTCATGTTGGAGTAAATTAATCATTAGTAATTTACTCTAGTGCTTAATGCAAACTTAGGAAAAGGTCATCTAGTTCTTATTGCGAGTGTTATTGCATTAATTATGCATTTCAATTAGTCATGTGATTTATTCTTTGTGTTTCCCGCAAGATAAAGTCACTTAATTGATTCATGCATTCTATTATCTCACTCCTCTCTCAGTTAGAACTCCACCATTCAAGCATCTTATGTTGAGTTCATTTGATTCTACATAAGGATATACAATCCTTCACTGTTATCATTCAATAATCAATAATCATTATTGTTTCACATATTTCTCTATGTGCTTGATCATTTGTCTTCCTAGATCTATCAAAATATTACATGGTATCAGAGCTTTAGGTGGAGATAGTGCAAGTCATAATTGAACAAAAATGTATTTTGGTTTGTTTCTATTGTTGTTTCCAAGCATAGGAAGATGGTTAGATGCTTGTTAAATAATTTTCAGGTGTCGTTTGGAGTCATCCTACTCACAACAAGAAGATATCCACACAAGCCTTTGGCAGGCCACACAAACCCTTGGGAGGCTACATAGAAGGCGTTCCTTTTTTCATGTGAAGCTGCAAGTAGCTATCTGTCACCCATGTGGAGGTCAAATTCAGAATTTGTGCTTATCCCTCAACTGAGGTGACACATTTCACCTACTTAGTTTCCTATTCCCCAAGTTGAGGTTGTGATCTTGTGTTGGCAGGGCAAGAGTTTTGCATTGAAACCTATTCCCTAGGTTTACACCATGATTTGGCGCTGGGAGGGCCTGTTTTTTCACTTTGGCTGCAACTTCTATCATTTGGAGAGGGTGCAATAGGCATCGTTTCATCTCCAAGCCATGAATCCTTTGTGGCATTTTGAAACTGCTAGGTTTTACATCATTTTAATTCACTATGCAAAGGACGACTAAGGACATGTTTTTGCAGCTAGAGAGGGTTGATTTCTTGGAATAGGTGCGATCTATTTGGTGGAGGCCATGAAGTCTCTTGGTAGACCCATATTTTTTCCATCAAAAATGTGTGATTCTTCTTCTTTGAGAGGGGCAATTTTGGTGAGAGGTGGCATTTTGAAAATTCTAGGTCATAATTCAAGCTTGAGAGGCTGAGATTTTCTTTTTGAAGGCTTTGCAGACCTGTGAGGAGGAGACTCACAGTCCATTCAACCTACTGTTTGGAGGTGCGATTCACTTGTTTGAAGCTGAAAACATTCATCAAAGGCTGCGCCTGAACCTGCAGTCTGCGATTGACCTCTAGAAGGACTCGATTCTCCTCCAAAAGCAACAAATATTTTCACCACAATGGAGGCAGATGTAAATCTTTGTTTCTAGATGCATTAATGTTTCTTTCCCTCTTTTTTTTGCATGCTCTTTGCTTTCTTCCTTATTGATTCTTTAAAAAATGTATGTGCTTTGCGAGCACCACATGATAAAGATCTGGGAAAATTTGGAGCTTTGTAAAAATCAAAGTTATATAAAGTTACATAAGGGGGTTTCTACTTAAAGCATCTAGTATAGGTTTCTTTCATTTTTCTTCTGAATAATCAAATTTAGAATATTAAAAGTTGCTAATTAATCGTCGAGCTCTTCATTGTTCCTCTAATCGATAGCCAAAAGTGTTTTTCTATTCTAAATTTCTGACTACATGAGCTTCTAGAGTCTCATCCTCATGTACTTTCATAGTTTCTTTCTAGCAGGACAATATTGAGCATTGGATAAACCATGGAATCATCCCTAATAGAGGGCCCATCTTTGCGATTCTTCAATAGTTGCATATTTCTTCTTTAGTTTGAATAAATTGTTAGGAGTTTTTCCACCTGGATTTTTCTCCTTTCCTCTTTGTTGATAGCCACACCACCGCTGTTGGACCACCATCTTCATCGCCTTTACAGTTTGTTCTCTATCAGTCTTCATAGGATTTTGGATCGATATCATCGCTTTCTGACATGTGAACACGTGAGCAATTTTTAGAGGCACACATCATTTGGATTTGGATTCCATAATCAACCATCTCTTTGGATTGGCTTCTCCAATCACCAGTGGATCTATTTCTTCCTAAGGGGAGAAATTTTTTTTGTAGGTAGTGGATCATATTCTGTCTTCAAGCATTCATCATTGGCATGGGAGCTCTTTCATTATGGGGGGATTCATATCTTCATTTTCTCTCTCCTATCAGGGGGGACATTTATTGTACTTGAATTCTTTTTCTTCATCAATTTTTTGCTTCTCCCTAGTTTTCATTCAGGGGGGGTGTTGGAGTAAATTAATTCTTAATGCAAACTTAGGAAAATTTCATCTAGTTTTGATTGCGAGTGTTATTGCATTAATTATGCATTTCAATCAGTTATGTGCTTTATTCTTTGTGTTGCACACAAGATAAAGTCACTTAACTGATTCATGCATTTTGTTATCTCACTCCTCTCTTAGTCAGAACTCCACCATTCAAGGATCTCATGTTGAGTTCATTTGAGTCTACATAAGGATATTCAATCCTTCATTGTTATCATTCAATAATCAATATTCATTATTGTTTCACATATTTATTTGTGTGCTTGATCATTTGTCTCCCTAGATCTATCAAAATCTTACGATTCATTTCACAAAAATAATGTGTTTTAGCATGTTTGTTTGTGGTGTTGATAGTTGTGACACTCAAAGTAATTTCCAACAAAATGAAGATTTCAAAATGGGACTTCAATTTGAATCCTTGTAGTAGCAAAGATCCAAACTGGTATACTCTTTCTAAGATAGACGACTCACTTGGGGTCATGTACAACTGTGTTTTTGAGCGAAATACCACTTGAAATGTCTCTAAGTTGTAAGCAACTCCCTTTAAAATCATGATTTTCTATCATTTGAGTTATAAAATGATATATATATTTATATTTATCTTATTATATTGCATAATAGTGTTGTATGAAGAACTGCAAGTGATTGATCCCCAAAATCTTACCTACTTACAAAGCTTGTGAGTACTTATAGATTTTGAAATTTCTATTCTTCTTGCGAAATTAAATCAATTGGTGAGGCGTATCAAAGCAAAAACCAAAAAACCCACCCACATGATATACCATTTGTTCATGGATCTTAGTCTGGGGTAAAGCACAAAAACACAATTTTGTGCCACATGGAAGGTTAGTAGAATGAATAAATGAATGAATGAATGAGGGATTTTAATTTCATCCACAAGACCAAAATTTTAAGGGATTGAGAACCACAAAACTACGAAATCTCCAAACTTTTCGATGTTGGATCTTCTACTATGAATTTTGATCATAAAACTAGCAGTCTTGATGATTTTTTCTTCGTCAAATAGTTCGTGCAAGTTGTCAATCTTCAAAATCAATGACATGCAAAAGACTCAATCATTAATGCACTTTCATGTCTTTATATGGCCTCCATATAATTTAGGTCAAGTTCAACCTATCAAATTCAATCCTCAACCTATAAATAATGCTATAATCTCCATCCACTTCCCCATATTGATAGTATCCCAACAATATGGTCAAGGTTTGTAATTTTCTATGTCGACATGTACATCTAGGGTAGGTTGTCCTAATATTCTCATATGCACAAATTGTAGTAGTTATGTGGCACATAGAATTATCCCCATAATATCAATAAGCATGTGTAAATCATTGTATTTATGTACTAACATGCATCTTCCCCATGAGCAAATCATGTAATGTTACTCCATATCTTAAACTAAATGAATCTTTCTTTAATAAATGGAAGACCCCTAACCATTTGGAAGAATCAATATATTATCAATAACAACTACTTGCATCCCTTGGAGATTTTGCCTACTACAATATTTTCTAGCAAGATTCCTTGTGCATGTCTTGCCCTAATAATACAATACTAATATAATGCCATGTCATGTTGTTTATGTAGTATGGTAATTAGAAAATACCTCCCCCTTACTAGTAATATCATCCCTTGAGTGTGGCATTTATCTTGCTAGGTGCTAGGTGGAAGGTGTTAGTGTAGAGTCCCACCTCTTCATATGTATCATAAGCATCCTACATCATACCCATGTGTTGATATCCCTCTCATGTGTCTTAGATGAAACCTATTCACCATCAAAATTTCTTTGAGAGAAGGCTCTAGGTCACAAAGATTTTGTATATGGTAGTTGTTGGAATTGTGTCTAATCTTGATCTCATCCTACATCAAGTTTGATAATAAAGCAATCATTAGTATCCTATTGAAAAAAATAACGAATACAAAGTTGAATTACAAAAAATATAAATTAGGGTAGGTTGGATCATTTCCATATTTATAAAAAAAATATGGATCATTTCTATATACATCAATTATCCCATGGAAGTAGGACCACTTCCATAAATCTAAGATCACTTACATGGAAATATAGTAATAATTGAAAACATACCCACACCATTTTTATGATATTTTGATCAATTTTAAAATTTAAAATATTTTTAAAAATATAAATTTTGACACTTACCAACTCTAGAGTGTCATCAACATCTATTTGAGCTCTTTCTTGATTTACATGGGAATGTGTCCTCTATAATGAACATTTTATTTTGTGTTGAAATATCTCTCTCTAATGGACCTAACAATAAAAAAAAAACTATTTTCACCTTTTACCCTTTTATATAGTAAGTGTTTACTTTTCAATATGTTAAGTTTGTACCCTCATAATGTGCAATCAACATGAGATATCACTATGTGTGATGATTAATGTTATTAAGGGTGACATGAGACATTAACACACATTTTGAAAAATTATATAATGGTTAGTTATTATGTAATGCTTATTTTTTGAGACAATATTTAAGAATCATATTGCTATTTCCAAATTTTCACGAGGTGGAAAATTCACAATGTGGACATCCTTCACCTACATGTGTTACTCATTGCACTATATTTGTCACTTTAAGAAAATCTATCACTTAACATTTTGAAATGCCTTCACACTCACATCTTTAGTTAGTATATTTCTTGAGGGTCATCCTACATGATATTCACATTATTTACATCCTAAGAGATGTGTTTTATTATAGTTATAAGAAATCCTTACCCACTATTGCTCACATTGCATTA
This sequence comes from Sequoia sempervirens, assembly GCA_007258455.2. Classification (NCBI taxonomy): domain Eukaryota; kingdom Viridiplantae; phylum Streptophyta; class Pinopsida; order Cupressales; family Cupressaceae; genus Sequoia; species Sequoia sempervirens. The sequence continues at coordinate 37,032,855 of VDFB02000007.1, read as the reverse complement.
TTGTCGAGGGTAACTTTTGAGACATTTCATACCACATAATTTGATGCGTTTACATGCTTATCTCATGTCTATTTGTTAACATGATTGTTCTCCTTTCATGATGTCATATTTGATAGTTATTACATGCTTATTGTGCCTTATATGATGTTATCTATTAATATTTATTGCATGCTTATTGTTCCTCATATGATTTTATCTTTGACAATATTAAATACTTGCACTTTACATGATATTATCATTTCCCCCTTACCTCCAATTCATTACATCCTTTGTGTACATAAACAATTGGAGTGGGCATATGTTTATTGCTAAAATTTCTTCATGGTTATGGTGAAAGTGAGACATTTCATGACAATAATGGCAATGAGAAATTATATGACAATTATGGAAAGGATACTTTTTTGATAGATATGATCATTTTTTTGTTACCAAATAAATCATCGCCATCATATATAAAAGAAGTATATTTTCCATGCTATATGTAGAGTTAGATCTTGTTTTGTGTTTCCAAAGTCCTTTAGCACCTTACCTACTTGTCAAGGCTCTTCACATTTATCCACTTAGTTTGAGCCCTTTGCTTCTTGGTTGAAGTCATTCAGATTCATTTGCTTGGTTGAGGTCCTTTTCTACTTGGTCAAGGTGATACTACTTTCTACTTAAGATATCTTGTCCCTATAGGTTGTACTTTTGTAGCACCCCTCTGAATCGGTCTCTCTGGATTTCTGTGTAAGTGCTATTTGAGATTTCATTGTTAATCGTGCCATTGAGTCATGTGAGCAGTAGAAAGAAGATGCTATTTGATTTAAGAATTTTAAATTGAAAATTTAGGTATTTGCATATATATATATACGTATATAAATAATAATTATTCAATTATTCTTTCATTGAACCAATTCCTTCATAAAATTAATAAGAGAAATATAAGTCCTTTTTATTTCATCTAGAGATTACTAATAAAGTAAAATAATAATAATAACAATAAATAATGTCAAACAAAATAAATATTATTATTATTACTATTATTACTAAAATAATATAAATGGTAGTTGACAATTTTGTGTGAATAGTTCTAGAGATTAAGGAAAATGAAAATACATTTAATATTATTAATGTAAGCCTTAAAGTAGATGAACGAGCACATTCAATTTTTTTAACGCAGTTTGGAAATACGTTTTGTTGAGGGTAATTAGAGTTTAAAATAAACATTTACCTTAATAAATGTTATAGTGTCATCTTTGTCATGTGAATGGAAACTCTTTAATAAAGCTAGTTCTATTAGGAATAGATTCAAATTAAAAAAGAAGAAGAGGAAATTACTTTATTTGTTTCCTTTTTACTGCTGTTAAGGAAAATAACAAAATAGAAATTCATATATTTAATGGCATATATTATGTCCCACAGTTATAATTCTGGGTAAAAATAAAAAGGGTAAGTGTCATGACAGCTGGCGAGGAATATCTTGCTTTTCCCACGACATTTCTTTGAGGCATTCTGTCAGTCAGCTACGTGCCTTGTCTTTGTGTCCTCCTTCTGCATGCATGATCTTCGAAAGGCAGCTGGGCATTCCAGGAGAAGGGATTATTATTGGGAGAGTCATACTGGAAAAAGGGGGTTTTTTCTTTATTTTTACATGACTGGTCTATGCGTACAAGGGGGTATGAAAGGTAAGGGGGACTGCTAATGACTAAGGGGAAAAGACAATGCACCGAAGGTTACTGTGATGTGGAGGCTAAAAGGAACGTGCAAAGATCAGAGGTAAGTATCGGACAATTTCATTGCTTGATAGTCTCTAAAGTTTGGTCAATAGGATCTATCTTGAGCATTCTCTGCAGTCATTGCAGTCCACTAGATCGCATTTCTTTGAGGCATGCTATCAAACAGTTACGTTCCTTGCCTGTGTTCCTTATTTTGCATTGAAATCTGCCATTTTCCTTGTACCATGCTCCATTTGAAACATCTTTTAGCTCTGTTCTGTGTTGCTTTTGCCCACATGTCTGCCAGGGCAATTTCAACTGCTACATCTAATAAAAACTCCCCTACCTTCTTGCCTGAGCGATGCCTTAACCTGTCACAAGCTTTCACATTGCCACAGGCAGTTAGGATGCTGGCTAAGGTTTGGAGTCGGGTTTAACACCTTCCAAATTGCATTTGCTTGAAAGTTTCTAAAGCCGTTTCAATAAATCCGTCTTGTTCACGTCCTGCAATCGTTTTCCATGAGATGCCTGATGCTCCTCCCATTCATCTTGGCCTTATTTCACTACCTTATCTTCATCATCATCGTTAAATGAGTATGCAACATCCGCGTATGCTTTGGAGCTAACCCCAGTTGCATTTTCAAGCCCTTTATTCTTAACAACCACAGTGCCAGCAAGGAATGATGAATAATTCTGTGTTTTGGAATTACCAGTCTGCAACTGCAAATTCTGAAACCCAAGTGGTAAATTAAAAATAATCCATTCCAGCCTTCACGATTTCGTCAACCTGTCACAGCCACAACATTGGAGCATAGAATGTTGTAGAAATTCAAATGACCTTCCTGATTTCGTTGGCAATCTGTCACAGCAGCCACACTTGAACATAGAAGACTGTAGGGGCGTTAATAGCCTTCCTAAATCCATCCGCAACCTGTCATATCTGCAGTGCTTGAAATTTGACTTAGTCTAATATTATTAATAACCAATCATTGTTTTTTTTTTTATCTTATCTTATTTTATTTTATTTTATTTTATTTTTTTCAATTGTTGGGAGCGCAACACTTCATAGCCAATTTCGATTTACCAATTCCATGTTTTTTTTTCCAATGGAAAGATCAATAATTATTTACCCTCACATATTTCTTCAGAAGTGTTGATACATATTAAGGGTAAAACTAAAGAATAGTGCTTATTGACTGAACAGACTAGGTAGTTATCCGGAAAAGTATAAATAGTAATTGTGAGTTACTTGTTAAGTAAATAATAGCATTATCATTTGGAAGCAATCTGTAGTAATCTTCATGAGGAATATATGACGGTAAGTAAATGTAATAAAGAATTTTAAATCTATGACTGCATGGCTGGAAATTAATAATCTACTGTAATTTTTGTCATATTTAATAGCAGCCAAGATTTCCAAGTATGAATATTGCCCTTTCATGTGCCGGTTAAAAATATTTACCATGAGTAAATATTGATGATTAAAGATTTAATTAAGCTGAGTGAATCAAATGTTATAGAATAGAATTTTAAAATCTATAAGTGATCCTGAATTATATTATTATGAAAGAAATGAATTTCGTAGAATAAATTAAAGAGTTATATTTTTAGAAAATATGAGATAATTTAGTCCTTTATATAACATTAAATATTTAAGAAATTATCCTTTATGGGAATTAGTTAATTAAGTTAAGTTTAAAAGAAGATATAGAATTTTATGTTTATATGATGTTAATGGGAATTTTGGAAATCTCATTATTTACTGAATTTTGTACAGCTAATAGTGTTCTTTCTATAGAGTATTTTAATTATGATGTGTGGTATTTTGTAAATATAGTATTGCATCATGAAGATTAGTATTCTTCAAATAATTTAATTCGAGATAAAGATATTCATTTAGTGGAATTATTATTTATTAGAAAGTAGTTTTAGGGTTAAAGATTTAAGCGATAATGCTTTTAATATTACTAGAAGTAAATTTAGAATTCGGTTAATTTAGTAAAAGAGTAAATGTATGTTGGTTGGGTAATCTTCATGGATAAATAATATTGACATAGGGTTACTGATAAAGTTAAGTAATTATAATCACAGTCTTTGACTTATGGAATTTAACATTTAAAAATAAAAGATTATAGGTAGAAAGTGCAATATTAAAGTGAATCCTCATTAATATAAATGCAAGCTAATATTAATTTGTTAAGGGAAATTTAGAGTGGTAATAGACAATTTATATTATTTCTTGGAAATAGAATTTAAATAGAAATCAATTTGAAGAAGTCATCTAGATGAGATAGGGTGCTTTATGGCTTTGTTTATATAAGTGTATAAAAATGTGTTTATACCATGAGTTAAAATAAAAAGCAAATTCGTTGGTGAAAATAGAGATAATTTTATATTTTATCTATATAATTCTTTAAGTATTTAAATGACTTCGTGATGGTCAAATAAAATATAGCGAAATGGTATAGGATGTTTATTACATATAATGAACAATTATGAAAATGTAAGTAGTTATAGGAAAGTTAAATTAGCCTTGTGTTAGATGCTTAGCAAGATAGTTGTTAAAATACATTTCTATAATTCTCTTAACTGTTTCAAATGATTTCTTGATGAGTGAAAGAGTAACATAGTAGGCATCTATTCATTTTGTCTTAAATTGCTCCTCATAGTATTATTCATTGTAGACTTTAAAAGATTAGGATTGAGTGTGTATGTTGATAAATATATATATATATATATATAGGTGTGATTTTCATATGGTTTTGTTCATTACATATATTAGGGAATTATGAAGAGATTTAAGGAAATTTAATTTAAATAATGAAGTATCCAAGTTGTGATGGATAAATTAATTAGATAATTGTAGTACTGTGATGATAAGTTGTAAGTCAGCATGAAGGTTCGTACTAACTAGTTAATAGTGAAGATTGTCTTGTGTAATCCATAGGATGATTATTAGGAGCATTGCATGTTTGAGTAGTGGTTTGAGTTAGCATATAGCAGTGTTATGGTGTAAGTTCTGTCTGAGGTAGTCACCTTTGAAAAAACCTAGAGGTTATACTCTATGAGGGTGAGTCAATGAGTTGGGAGAACTCAAGTTGGGCGAACTACGGTGCCTCTGCGAAATATATATGTAGGCAAGGCCATCAAGTGATGAGCCCCCGAGGCATTAGGTCGGGCCCCTAGGACTGTTCTTCTAAGTCTTGTATGTGATTTGTCATACTGTAAATCTGCCATTGATTTGTATAGCTCATCTAGTAATCATGTGCTAACTACCTTTGATCATATGTGTGTGCCAAGTCATGTAAACCTTGCAGGTATATGCATTGGGAAACAAGGAAAATTCAACATGATGGAATGGAAGAGGTACATTAAACTGACCCAAAGTAAGTAGACTTTATTGCTAAAAATCTAGTGAACATTTCTATATTTTCTTCTCACTAGTGTGATCTTGGACTATAGTTGTAAGTAGTGAAAAGTGTTGTCATTGTCTTTAAGTAAACAAAAATAAAAATAAAAAAATTGAAAAATTAGTAAAGTCATTGCAGAGTGTTCGGTTATTTAGAGTATAAAAATGTGGGCATAAAATGATGTATTGTTTCCTCTCTCTTGTTTATGGATGATTGTGTGTTATCTTTATGTAATCTTGGTTTATATTCACTTTCGTAAAAACTTACATTTTGTAATGACCGTTATGTGTACCCCAGAGGATGTAGATAACTTTGTAAATGCATAGTTGCTCTTCTCGTAATATATGCACATATTCATCTTATGTAATGTTTCACTTTAAAAAAAATAAAAAAAAATAAAAATAAAAAATAAAAAAATTGTGCAGTGTTTGGTTGTCCTTTGGGGTTCACACGGCGGGGCATTACACATTGGTATTAGAGCATAGGTTCTAACATTGGGTACTATGGTTTCACTTGAGCCCACTAGGCCATCCTTGCTATTTGTACTCTTATGTGTGTATTCCTTTCTTTGTTTTCCTTGACTATACTGAGTGGTTTGTGTTTAGGGAAAACTAGGTTGACCCTAGAGGTAGATAAGATATGTTCTTCTCTCCGTCTGTTCTTCCTATTATAGATGACTAAATAGTTGTTAATTATGTTAGGAATGAATATGGGATACTCTATCTTAAGTATGTATTTATGACACGGAGTGGTGTGGGAGTTTAACCACTCTCTTGTATAAAAGATAAATCCTTTTCTATTCTAAATAGTGAAATATGGATTTGTGTTGGGTGTATTGCAATTTTATTTAGTATGGATCAAGGTATTCAGGAATTAAAAGCTTGTTGATGTGATCATTGAATTGGAATGGAAAATGTTCTTTTTCCTTCTCTCTCTTCCTTGTCATGAGAAGAAGGTAATCTAGAAGATTCTTAGTAAGAGTAATTAGTTTTGATCATTAAGCATAAATTTCATAATTTTTCCTTGGTAAAAGGAATGGGAGTTAGAATAAGTCTTGGGTGAAAAGCTTCATTTGCATTATGTATAGATGCATAAGTAGACATTGTAAAATCATCTTAGAAATGTCATAGTAAGTAATCCTAAATGTCCTATTTAATGCAATGATAGTGGTTTAGTATATTTGATGCACGAATGGTAATGATTTTGTATTAAGCTATCCTCTCATGATCTGGTGTAATTTCTATGTTCCTAAATTCATGGGAAAATTGATGAAATTATTAGGGTGGAATAGAGATGTTAGAATGGCTCAATCCAATATGGTTAATGATTTAATTCTTCCTTAATTAGAGTATGGAAAAGAAAATGCATTTGATGAAATAGTTATAACATGGAAGTGGTATAGTTGTTGAGATAAGTTTCTATTATGTGCTGCTCGTGATGAATAATTATGATTTTATATATGAAAGAAAATGAGTCTGATATGTTCATCCTTAAGTATATGTAGTGGTAGCTAGTTTGTAATATTGAGGAAGTGAATGTGAATTTGTTAAGTGGAGTTGTTAAGTGATCATGAAGATCTTGAAATTTACATTTAGCATCATGTGATATATGGAAAAGAGGGACGTGAAAGAAAAGCTAATGTGGGTTATGGATATATGTGATGATATGAATCACATGGATTATGGAAGTAAATGTACTTATGGAATTGTGTATATAATTGTACTTCCCTTGTAAATGTGAGAAACCAGTAATTGTGCATTGGTTGAGTGTTGTGAATACCCTGTACTTGCTTTGTGGGCCCATAACCCACAGGTCATTGGATGGTGTTACGGTGTACCCATCCATTCAGAATATGTTGTATTTGGTGTGGGATTAACCATACCATTATGTGTGTTTGTATGTTTGTTACCTGATTGAGGGCCAACCCACGTGTGGTTGAAAATCCATATATACATAAGAGTAGCCAAAAGATAGTTTCATAGATTCTTTTCTTTTGGTTCTCAGCCCCTCAATCTGTGGAGGGGTAGTAGAAGTCACAAAGTTTTCTTGGGCGGAGTGTGCAGCATACGCACATTGCGACGCAGAGCGATCTTAGCTCAACCGATCTCAAGGAAACATACTCACTACTTCCCCTTATGATGGATCAGGGTACTTGATCCATATGTGCTAGCCTAAACCCCACAGTTTTGAGTACAACAGCATTGGATTGTTAGTTTATGCCTGGCCGTCCGTAGGGACGTTGAGATGGCATTAGTGAGTTAACCTCGTCTGTATGAGAGGTGAAGCTCGAGTAGCCCCATATTGATATACTAATATATGTATTGTACCCACCATATCTGCACGTGTTCCGACATGATGCAATGGATATGATGCCACACCCCACTGATGTTCCGACACAGTGCTGGTGATGATGCCGTGTTGTTGATGGTAGCGAGCTGGGCTCGAGGACACGATGCCACATGCATAGACATGTGAAGGTGCACTATGAGATTGTGTTATGATAGCCTACTTGTGTGATGAGCGTAATGGGGCCTTACACACTTGTAGAGGGATACTCGTGTTTGCTTTCGATAGTGTTGGGTCGGTTAGCATATGGGTATGTCCTAGCCATGTATACCTCTGGCTACGGCGAGTACCTGCGTGTGCCTTCTCCACGAGGTATCGCTATGCAGGATGTGTTCTGCGCGTGCCTACTTCCGTGGAGCCACATACACATTGCCATGCAGCATATGACCAGTGCGTGCCTTCTCCGACTGGCGTATGACCATGTCGCGTGACGACGCGAGGCAGGGTGTAGCCGAGGAGCACACTCTGGTTCATGTGGATGGCGTGTTCACTCCGCACCACATGAGGGCTACTGGTATAGCCGAACGATGTTCCCTCCTTCCTCGTTTGGTGACTAGTATCTAGTCACGTAGTGTTGTATTGTGCAATTTTGGAGATTGAGGACTTTTATATGATTATTGATGATTTTTTTTTTATTGAACTTGAAGGCTAACATTTTGTTTATGTTTGTTTGTAATGGTTTAGCCACACTTTGTGACCTTATTCTCTCGTAGCCCTCATGGTTACATTTGATTTAGGGTTGACATTGCACGCATTTCTTGCTTTATTGTTGAAATTGAATCTTATTTGATGGTTATTTATGAATTTGATGGCTAAACTAGTTTATCATTATTGTTTTGAGGTCAGCCATGTGTTGTATTGTGATTCCTCTCCAAGTTCGTATGAGGCGGACTTGGTGAGTGTATACGAGGAAGCAGACGCGGGGAACCTTGAGGATGGGGGTATGTGAGGCTATTTACAGCTAGGACCCACTGCCCACCTATGTGTGATGACTATCTCTTGAAGGCTAACCACCTTATACAACAAGAGGTAGGTCATTGTGGTCTTGCTTGGATGGTCTCACCATGTGTGGTGGCCTAACACCATCAAGCCACTGAGTGTGAGATATGGATTACGTGAGATGGATATTGGCTCTTGGCTCATGGTTTTGATATCATGGATTAGTATGCTGCTTTTCAGCATCCAAATGGACCCTTGTGTAGCCTTGTAATGTTAATCCCGGTGATGTGAGTTTGTGTGTATGTGTAGTGTGGATATTAAATTATAAGAAATAGTAACTATGAAATGATAAACTTGGGATTTTGTGCTTGGGGAGTGATACATCATGTTTTGTTGAATTCTGGAGAGGTGTTATTTAATGATATTTTGGTGCATATGTGGCAAAATTTTGTGTCAAACATTGAATTAAGTGGAATGACTTGGGTGTAAATGATGATATTTAAAGAAAATGTGAGCACATTGTGCGTGAGTATGTTGCATCTTATGGAAGTGTAGCATTTCAAGGTTATGAATCAATTTGAATGATTGGTACTAATGTGTTATGTTTCCACCCTAGTTTATGGTTTTCAGATTGTCAGCTTCGAATCTCGATGGTGAAGGTAAATTAATTGGTAATGCATTGATTAGTTATTTTCATGAGACATTGGTTATGATGCAATTAGTGTTACAAATGATATATTGATATTGCGTGATGTGTTTATTGTTATGAATGTAGTGAGAAAGGAATGATTGTAGGACCCTTCGCTTCATGGCCTTCCCTACTACACTGTGACTTCCTCTCACGATATATTTGTTTTGGATATATATATGTTGTTTTGACACTTGGTTTTATGTAGGATGGCAGGTACCTAAGCCTCGATTCCACCTGCATTGTCAAGATAAGGAAAGCCTCATAAATCCCAATGGGTATGAAGTTGAAAATAGATTTGACAAAAAGTTTTCCTATCTGATGCGTCACCCGCGTCCTTATGTTTGACAAGATTGTCAATTTGTGACTTGTTTTCATCACTTTGGTATATCGTTTATTTTTTGAGTCATTTTGATTTTACTTGTTTTAATAATATAGTTTTAATGGTGTCTGAGTTATGGATTCATTTTCATTATTGTGTCTATGTTATGGCGACTTCGGGGAGTAAGTCAATGCGAGGGAGGGATGTAACACCCTGCAGTCCGGTCTCACGGATTTTACGTGTAAGTGCTATTTGAGATTTCATTGTTAATCGTGCCATTGAGTCATGTGAGTAGTAGAAAGAGGATGTTATTTGATTTAAGAATTTTAAATTGAAAATTTAGGTATTTGCATATATATATATACATATATAAATAATATTTATATATATATATATATATATATATATATATATATATATATATATACATATGTAAATAATATTTATTCAATTATTCTTTCATTGAACCAATTCCTTCATAAAATTAATAAGAGAAATATAAGTCCTTTTTATTTCATCTAGAGATTTCTAATAAAGTAAAATAATAATAATAACAATAAATAATGTCAAACAAAATAAATATTATTATTATTACTATTATTACTAAAATAATATAAATGGTAGTTGGCAATTTTCTGTGAATAGCTCTAGAGATTAAGGCAAATGAAAATACATTTAATATTATTAATGTAAGCGTTAAAGTAGATGAACGAGCACATTCAGTTTTTAACGTAGCTTGGAAATATGTTTTGTCGAGGGCAATTAGAGTTTAAAATAAACATTTACCTTAATAAATGTTATAGTGTCATCTTTGTCACGTGAATGGAAACTCTTTAATAAAGCTAGTTCTATTAGGAATAGATTCAAATTAAAAGAAAAGAAGAGGAAATTACTTTATTTGTTTCCTTTTTACTGCTGTTAAGGAAAATAACAAAATAGAAATTCATATATTTAATGGCATATATTATGTCCCACAGTTATAATTCTGGGTAAAAATAAAAAGGGTAAGTGTCATGACAGCTGGCGAGGAATATCTTGCTTTTCCCACGACATTTCTTTGAGGCATTCTGTCAGTCAGCTACGTGCCTTGTCTTTGTGTCCTCCTTCTGCATGCATGATCTTCGAAAGGCAGCTGGGCATTCCAGGAGAAGGGATTATTATTGGGAGAGTCATACTGGAAAAAGGGGGTTTTTTCTTTATTTTTACATGACTGGTCTATGCGTACAAGGGGGTATGAAAGGTAAGGGGGACTGCTAATGACTAAGGGGAAAAGACAATGCACCGAAGGTTACTGTGATGTGGAGGCTAAAAGGAACGTGCAAAGATCAGAGGTAAGTATCGGACAATTTCATTGCTTGATAGTCTCTAAAGTTTGGTCAATAGGATCTATCTTGAGCATTCTCTGCAGTCATTGCAGTCCACTAGATCGCATTTCTTTGAGGCATGCTATCAAACAGTTACGTTCCTTGCCTGTGTTCCTTATTTTGCATTGAAATCTGCCATTTTCCTTGTACCATGCTCCATTTGAAACATCTTTTAGCTCTGTTCTGTGTTGCTTTTGCCCACATGTCTGCCAGGGCAATTTCAACTGCTACATCTAATAAAAACTCCCCTACCTTCTTGCCTGAGCGATGCCTTAACCTGTCACAAGCTTTCACATTGCCACAGGCAGTTAGGATGCTGGCTAAGGTTTGGAGTCGGGTTTAACACCTTCCAAATTGCATTTGCTTGAAAGTTTCTAAAGCCGTTTCAATAAATCCGTCTTGTTCACGTCCTGCAATCGTTTTCCATGAGATGCCTGATGCTCCTCCCATTCATCTTGGCCTTATTTCACTACCTTATCTTCATCATCATCGTTAAATGAGTATGCAACATCCGCGTATGCTTTGGAGCTAACCCCAGTTGCATTTTCAAGCCCTTTATTCTTAACAACCACAGTGCCAGCAAGGAATGATGAATAATTCTGTGTTTTGGAATTACCAGTCTGCAACTGCAAATTCTGAAACCCAAGTGGTAAATTAAAAATAATCCATTCCAGCCTTCACGATTTCGTCAACCTGTCACAGCCACAACATTGGAGCATAGAATGTTGTAGAAATTCAAATGACCTTCCTGATTTCGTTGGCAATCTGTCACAGCAGCCACACTTGAACATAGAAGTAGAAGTTAATAGCCTTCGAATCCATCCATGGCTTGTCATATCTGCAGTGCTTGAAATTTGACTGAGTCTAATATTATTAATAACCAATCATTATTTTTTTTTATCTTTTTTTTTTAATTTTTTTTATTTTCTCAATTGCTGGGAGCGCAACACTTCATAGCCAATTTCGATTTACCAATTCCATGTTTTCCAATGGGAATCAAGTACTTATTAGTAACGAACTAAGTAGATTCGAGAAAAAGTATAATAATAGTATGAGATTACTTATTAAGTAAATAATACTTATTATCATTTGGAAGCGGTAATCTATAGTAATCTTCGCCAAGGAATAATATATTGGTAGAGTAAATATAATAAAAAGAATTTTAAATCTATGACTGCATGGCTGGAAATTAATAATCTACTATAATTTTTGTCATATTTGATAGCAGCCAAGGTTTCCAAGTATGAATATTGCCCTTTCATGTGCCGGTTAAAAATATTTACCATGAGTAAATATTGATGATTAAAGATTTAATTAAGTTGAGTGAATCAAATGTTATAGAATAGAATTTTAAAATTTATAAGTGATCCTAAATTATATTATTATGAAAGAAAGGAATTTCGTAGATTAAATTAAAGAGTTATATTTTTAGAAAATATGAGTTAATTTAGTCCTTTATCTAACATTAAATATTTAAGTAATTATCCTTTATGGGAATTAGTTAATTAAGTTAAGTTTAAAAGAAGATATAGAATTTTATGTTTATATGATGTTAATGGGAATTTTGGGAATCTCATTATTTACTGAATTTTGTACAGCTAATAGTGTTCTTTCTATAGAGTATTTTAATTATGATGTGTGGTATTTTGTAAATATAGTATTGTATCATGAAGATTAGTATTCTTCAAATAATCTAATTCGAGATAAAGATATTCATTTAGTGGAATGTATTTATTAGAAATAGTTTGGGGTTAAAGATTTAGCGATAATGCTTTTAATATCTAGTAAATTTAGAATTTGGTTAATTTTAGTAAAGAATATTAAATGTATGTTGGTTGGAATTGTCTTCATGGATAAATAATATTGACATAGGGTTACTGATAAAGTCAAGTAATTATAATCACAACCTTTGACTTATGGAATTTAACATTTAAAAATAAAAGATTATAGATAGAAAGTGCAATATTAAAGTGAGTCCTCATTAATATAAATGCAAGCTAGTATTAATTTGTTAGGGAAATTTAAGAGTGGTAATAGACAAGGGTGTTTATATTATTTCTTGGAAATAGAATTTAAATAGAAATCAATTTGAAGAAGTCATCTAGATGAGATAGGGTGCTTTATGGCTTTGTTTATATAAGTGTATAAAAATGTGTTTATACCATGAGTTAAAATAAAAAGCAAATTCGTTGGTAAAAATAGAGATAATTTTATATTTTATCTATATAATTCTTTAAGTATTTAAATGACTTCGTGATGGTCAAATAAAATATAGCGAAATGGTATAGGATGTTTATTACATATAATGAACAATTATGAAAATGTAAGTAGTTATAGGAAAGTTAAATTAGCCTTGTGTTAGATGCTTAGCAAGATAGTTGTTAAAATACATTTCTATAATTCTCTTAACTGTTTCAAATGATTTCTTGATGAGTGAAAGAGTAACATAGTAGGCATCTATTCATTTTGTCTTAAATTGCTCCTCATAGTATTATTCATTGTAGACTTTAAAAGATTAGGATTGAGTGTGTATGTTGATAAATATATATATATATATATATATATATAGGTGTGATTTTCATATGGTTTTGTTCATTACATATATTAGGGAATTATGAAGAGATTTAAGGAAATTTAATTTAAATAATGAAGTATCCAAGTTGTGATGGATAAATTAATTAGATAATTGTAGTACTGTGATGATAAGTTGTAAGTCAGCATGAAGGTTCGTACTAACTAGTTAATAGTGAAGATTGTCTTGTGTAATCCATAGGATGATTATTAGGAGCATTGCATGTTTGAGTAGTGGTTTGAGTTAGCATATAGCAGTGTTATGGTGTAAGTTCATGTCTAAGGTAGTCACCTTTGAAAAAAAAACCTTGAGGTTATACTCTATGAGGGTGAGTCAATGAGTTGGGAGAACTCAAGTTGGGCGAACTACGGTGCCTCTGCGAAATATATACGTAGGCAAGGCCATCAAGTGATGAGCCCCCGAGGCATTAGGTCGGGCCCCTAGGACTGTTCTTCTAAGTCTTGTATGTGATTTGTCATACTGTAAAACTTCCATTGATTTGTATAGCTCATCTTGTAATCATGTGCTAACTACCTTTGATCATATGTGTGCGCCAAGTCATGTAAACCTTGCAGGTATATGCATTGGGAAACAAGGAAAATTCAACATGATGGAATGGAAGAGGTACGTTAAGCTAACCCAAAGTAAGTAGACTTTATTGCTAAAAATCTAGTGAACCATTTCTATATTTGCTTCTCACTAGTGTGATCTTGGACTATAGTTGTAAGTAGTGAAAAGTGTTGTCATTGTCTTTAAGTAAACAAAAATAAAAAATAAAAATTGCAAAATTAGTAAAGTAGTTGGAGAGTGTTAGGTTATTTAGAGTATAAAAAAAGTGGGCATAAAATGATGTATTGTTTCCTCTCTCTTGTTTATGGATGATTGTATGTTATCTTTATGTAATCTTGGTTTATATTCACTTTCGTAAAAACTTACATTTTGTAATGACCCTTATGTGTACCCCAGAGGATGTAGATAACTTTGTAAATGCATAGTTTCCCTTCTTGTAATATATGCACATATTCATCTTATGCAATGTTTCCCTTTCAAAAAATTAAAAAAAAAATTAAAAAAAAATTAGGTTGGTATTTTGTTGTCCTCTGGGGTTCCTGCAGTAGGGCATTACAACAATGGTGGAAAGGATTCGAAAAGAATCAAGGGTTGGTCATGGATTTGGATGTGGGCCGAGGTTCTGTGGATCTGGCGGTGAAGGATTTTGACTTCCTTTTGGGCCAACCACGAAGGAATACCTTGATTTCTTCACATATGGTTCAAATCCTCAAGCAGGGGTTACAGGATATGAAGGATGTTGAAAAGGAGGCCGAGGAGTTGATGAACACCTTGGAGTAGTGCGGTGGTGTTTTTTTCTAACTTTTTGGCAGTCCTTTTTTTGGACCATGTTGTCTCTTTGTGTTGTCGTTTCCTTTTGGTTTTCTTGGTTTGTTTGTTTTAGCGGACTTATTTTGCTATATCTTTTTGTTGTTAGCTCACGGTTTTAAGGTCCTGTAGAACCTATTTTTCCTTTTCAAAGAGCAGTAGAAATATCAATAATTGTCTTCATAATCACATCTACTCACATCTATAATATGTAATTACCTACTATAATGTAATCCACTTAATATACATAGTAATATTACCAATAACTAAGCATATTGATCATTGTATAATTACGTAGATAAAGAAGGAACTCATTTGACTATCACAAAAATTCACAATAACCGTTAGATAGGATTAGTCAAGAATATGAACAACTTCATGGTGTAGCAACAACCATCACCCATGTGTACTATCCAACATGAAAGAACATAGAATATAACATACAAATCATCAAAAACTAATAGGATCAACAAGGCCACAAGGGACAGGGTATTACATGGACTCATAATTTGAATCACGCTTGCTATCAAAACATCAATTTTTGTTACATGCTGCTTTGAATTATTTCACAAAATTGAAGGGATTTTCCCAGGTGAAGAATGTACCCAAACTCTAAGGAATTACATGATTTCTTAATTCCCTAAAGGAAATGAGGCCTTAATCAATGATGGTTATCCCTCACATGTGTTCCCAAGATGTGTACCATAGAATTAGTTTCTTGAGGTTATGTGGCAGCTAGGAAAAGTTGAAGATGTGCATTTGGTAGCTTAGAAGAAGGGAAATATTTTCCCTCAATATATTG
Organism: Sequoia sempervirens; assembly: GCA_007258455.2. Taxonomy (NCBI): domain Eukaryota; kingdom Viridiplantae; phylum Streptophyta; class Pinopsida; order Cupressales; family Cupressaceae; genus Sequoia; species Sequoia sempervirens. Next base: position 37,017,341 of record VDFB02000007.1, on the reverse strand, counting down.
TGTTTTCAGATTTTTGATGACAAAGGATGGATGGAAGAATATACTTGACATGATTAAACCTTTGAAAATGAAGAATTTCAAAGCCAAAAACCATGATCTCGGAGGTTTCATAGTGGAATTGATTAGCAATCAAAATTAGTAGAATTTGGCAAATAAATGGCTACCGCGACTCAAACTTTTAGTCGGGGACAACTAAAATGGCTAGAATTCTACTAATTTTTTACAACACCTAACTATAAATGAATAAATAAATGACTTTTTACAGCAAGCTATAAATGACTAAATAAATGACTATTTTTTTTTCTGCTTACAACTATAAATGACTAAATAAATGACTAATTTGGATACCCTTAGTCATTTTTTATGTAAACCCATCTCACAACCTAGAGGTGATGTAACCTTTGTGGAAGCCCAACAATTTTTTTTTCTTAAGGTAAAACAAGATGAGTAAAGTATCCTACTCTAACCACATACATCCTTTAGGCTACGCAATGCATCTACATGTGAACACCATTACTTATAAAATTTAAACCAACCAAAACCAACATGAATATTAAACTCAAGATACAACATACAACAAAGCATTAAACCATTGCAAGATAAATCTAACACATATAAATGTATTGAACATATTTCCACATATACAACACCACATAACATTCCATACACCATTAAATCCAATAATGAATAGATCATAAATGTTATTACAATTACATCACAAAGGTTCACCTCGATACAAATGAGGTATTACAATTATACATAATGATCCACAGTTACAATGAAGAAAGAGAAGAACAACTCTAGAGAACCACACAAGCTCCTCGAACAAGAAGATCTCGCCATCACGAACAGGAAGAGAACTTAACAGTGAAGATGCACGCCACCCAACCATATGGTACCTGTAGGTCCATCCCCCGTGCTAGGAGATAGTGAAAGGTAACCAAGACAATCCTACTACCTCTAGACACATGCAATGTATAAAACCACACTGTACTAGTAAACACAAAACAACACTATACCAGTAAACAAAAAACATAAGGTTACATTGCTTCCAGAACCACTGAATCAATTACATCCACTGTACAATACACACCGACTGCTGTCATAGGAGGAGTGTCATCACAAAGGTTGCATTAGTTATCCAAAGGAGATCTTCCTAGGTCTCGACCCCCATCTTGGGTTATCCTTGTAACCTCTTACGAACCCGACCCCACATGCACACCAGTGTGGAATCAATTATCTTTTGAGAAGACAAGATAACGATCTTTCCATTCCAGGCCTTCTCGACTCATCTCAAGTCTCATACTAGCCCTTGAGCCAATGAGCGAGGCTAAATTATCTAATTAAATGTATTAAGCTACTCTATCCCTAATAAAGGTTATTTAATTTATACTGATTAAACTGACTTTCACACAAGTTGTCCTGGGACCACTTTGTGTCCCAGCCCTCGTTGAAAGCCACTCCCCTATCGACAACACAATAACATATTCCACAACCCAAGGGTAGACAGTGCACTAAAACTGACCACACATAATCAACACACCTCAAAAGGTAACACATCCCTATGGATGTCCAATATTGAATCCCAATACATGCACTACCCAAGGAAACTCAAAGGGTGAACTAAAGTTACAACAACCCTTTCATCATTACCACTCTGGAAGACTTAGATTTTCACATTAACAAATACTTTCCCCCCAGTACATAGTTACAAAACACTTTCTTTTATAAATACAACTTCAAGCAATTAACAAATGCTATCATTCAGATTTCCTAAATCCAATACAATCAATTTTGCATATTTAAAATGCACCAATAAATATAATTCAAACTTACAATTTCAACAGCGAATAAAACCAATTGTTCATCTTCTAGTTTTAACAAGTACTCATAAAATTAACTCAATTTCCTCAATAAAATAAATCAATTATTTCAATTAAATTAATCATGCTTGTAAATATTTATTGAATTACTCATGCATTAAATAAATATATTTAATATATATATATATAATTAAATATAATTAAATATATACATATAAATATATTATTTAATTATAAAATTAATCATACTTTTCCCAAATTTTATTTTAAATTAATTACAATACAATTTCCAAAATATACATATATATAATATATACATAATATATAAAATACATATTATAAATAATATGTATATTATATATTATATATATATATATATATAACATATATATATATATTTATAAATATAATGTATATAACAAAATAACCATATATCAAATGAACCACAAAAAAACAAAGTAAGACAGACTATGCACGGATGGCTATGTACAACCAAACCCGTGTGGGCCGCGACCTCCGTGGGAGGTAGCACTAGGCGCTGCCTGTGATGGCAGTGCTTGGCGCTACCCTCCACTCTTTGCCTCCCCTATGGGCACGGCAAGGGAGGTAGCCCCTACACCTCAAAAAAAAAACATTTATTTATTTTTTTAACTACAATAAAACCTGCAATTTTCTAAAAACCGTCGTATGATTTTTCCATTCTGTTTTTCAAATTCATCACAAATAAAATATTCCTACAGGGAATATACTGTACTATAAATATTATATATATATATATATGTATATATATATACATATAAATTAATCCAAGCACTGGTTAAAATTGGGCAATAATTTTTCACAGAAGAAGTTTTCTACAAGAAAGCTCAGAAATTTCATTTTCCCGGATAATTAAAAGAAATAGGGAAACCAAAATAAAATGAAGGTTTTTCCAGAGAGATCTATAATTACTTTTTGTAACAATCTATTTCAAATGAACAATTTACATAGAGGATTTTTAATTGTTTTCTAAAAAGGTTCCTCTTTCATGGAAATATTTTAAAAGAAAAAAACAAGAGCTTCTATAGTATTGAAAATCTTTTCCTAAACATTTCCAAATTGCATTATAGTAATATAAACAACTTTTCAATTCAAAATTCACAAAAACAATAGAGGAACCTGTTTCAGAAGAACTGTTGCCCCAAGAATTGTTGTTGAGCTTCTCTGTAGCTTCAAAATGCCAATGTTGCCAAAGCTTCCTCCAGTAAATTTTCCACTTCCAGAAAACACAACAATACCACAGCCAATAATTCTATAGCAAGATTCTAAAATAAATTCCTCCAAGAGATCCACAAATTCCTCACGAATTTTCAACCAAAACCAAAACTCTTCCCATGAAACAAATTTCTTCCCTTTTTCCAATATTTCCTTCGAGAATCAATTTACAACACGAGATAACAAATTTCTAACTCCCAGTTATCCCAACAAAATATCTTTCCCTCAACAACCAGAGATATTTTCCAACCTCATGCATTTAAAATAAAATAAAACAATTAGTATATTTTAACAAATTTAAATAATCTTATTCATTTGAATTCCCATATAATTTAATAATTAAAAGTTTTCCCAATAACATAACTAAATTAAATTTATTTATTTATTTATTTTAAAATCCTTCACAACAATTCAATTAATTAAATATTTAAAATTAAATACATATTTAATCTACTAAATTAAATTTGCACAAGAATAAAATACCTAGAACAACAATGATAAATCTAAGACCAAATTCAAACTAACGACACACTGTATTAGGGTAAAGGTATGACTAGGTAACTCGTTACTATCTCCTAACATTATTGTTGAGTAGTGGACACACTTAGACCTATGAAACCAGGTGAAGTCGTTGTCCTATACCTGCAAACCTACAAACAAAACAAATGTACATGTATTCATATAATAATTCATACACACCGCAAAGAGAGAATCACGAAAATCATAGGGCACTCGCAAGCGAGAGATGCAATACCGTCCCCTTCACCAATACAGTCACATCAAGACTAACGAAATTAAAACATCAATAATCAATAAATGAGCATACATCAATATTAACTCAAATAACAACTATGCTAATCTGAAAGCATGTTATAAACAAATAATCAGTCACAACATCAACTCATCAAAATATCACCATGTCCAAGTAACATCCAACAGTGTCATAAAGTTTATCAAACAGTAACATAAAGTCAAGATAAACCACCTCATAAAGTCTAGATGAAATCCAAGAAGCTGTCCAGACAAGGCAAACAGAGGGGCATTACATTTTCTATCAATCAAACAAAATTTGTGCTCTTGTATCCAAGTAGCAGAAAAATCTTATAAATGCTATAAAATATTCCATTAAAAATATTTATAAACTAAATATATATTATAATCTTTTATAATTTTGAATGTATTTTATAGCGAAATCAAAAGTCATATGATCATCAATTTAAGTTTGAGCCAACATGTGAGGCCTACTATTTGATTCACCCATTTGATTGTCTTTTGATTCAGCCATGTTGGTACCCTTATGTGGTTTAGGGTATTTTGGATAATCATGGACATTGGATTTTATGCTAGTTTCCTGCTTATGATGCTTATGATGATTATATGCACATTATGCTTTCTTATTTGATATGCTCATGGTGTTTTGATTATTATGTTAAGAATGGATAAGCGGTTATGATATATAATTGATAAGATGTTAAAATTGGATTAGATGAATATGTGATTTCTTTATAACAATGTCATGACTAGATATGAATTTATAGAATATGTTATCGCTTGAGGAATAATAATTGTGGATATTGATATTTAAAATTATTAATTTCAAGATTTGAATATGATAATAAGGTATATATGGATTTGTTGAGTTAATTATTGATTATAATGCATTGGGTATATTGACACATGGAAATTGAGTGTGCAGGTACACGCCCATGGTCAATGGGATTGGAGGTAACCAAGGGTACCCGATTTCTGTTAGCCAAGTGAAACCCACTATAGTCCATTTGGAGAATGGACCATAGCCTTTGTGTTGTATTTTATTTTGTTATTAAAAGATTTAGTGTTGAATCTTGTGATTATGCTCTTAAGGTCAACCAAACTTGTGATGAGGGTTTTGGGGCATGTTGGAAATTTTTTTATTATGTTTAAGTTTCTATCTCTTTTTGATGGTTTTTAAAGGTTGAATTAGTCCTTAAATTGGGTTAATTGACCCTTAATTAACCCCTAGGATGGTCACCTATGGGTTAGGGGTCAAATCAAACCCATAACTTGTGAAAATTGCAAGTTGTGACCCTTCTTAATTAGCCATTAAGAAGGGTGACGGGTTTTTGGGGATGGAATTGGAGTGTTGGCTCCAAAATCTCATTTATGAGATTTAAAAGACTTGTTGAGTGTTGAACACTCTTTGGCCTTTCACTCCCCCAAAATTTCCCACACATGTGTGAGAATTTGTGGGGTGGTGTGTCCATAGGAGTGAATAGGAGGTTGACATGTGTCACACTCTCCTCCAAGGGTTTCCAACCCTTAACTCCTATTTGAATCCTTTGGAAAGCAAAAGAAGGGGTTCTTTTTGGTTTTGTTTTTTGCTTGGGAGAAGGGAGATCTTGCTTGGTCTTGGAGGAGTAGATATTTGGAGCTCATCTTCAATCTTACCTCCTTGTTGGCTTGGATTTGAGGTAGGTTTTACTCTATCTTTATGTATGTTTCTCTTTTCTTTTCTCATTGTATGGAAGTATGAGAAGATGGGTTATATGGGTTGTTTTTCCATTTACGTGCCTTTGCATTTCCTTGTGTTGGTTTTGGGTTCTATAGGATAAACTCACCCAATGTGGGAAGAGAATCCTTGTGGGGGATAGGAATGTGTAGGAACCTCTATGGGGAAATTGTTCCTCCTTTGAGAAGGAGAGGCACAAAAAGGTATGAGTACCCATGTTTGTTTCATGTTAGTATGGTGTATTGGAAGAGTGTTGTATGGAGAGTGTATGATATGAAGAATTTTTATTAATGGGTGGATTGGAGAATAAGAAAATGGGTGATGTTGGGTTTTTATTTATTTTGCTAGCAAGTCTCCCCATATAGAAGTGATGTCCACCTCTATCCCCATGTTTGGGTTCATAAAGAATCCCTATGTAAATGTGTGAATCTTGGTTGGGTGTATTTTGTTTGAGTGTTGTGGTTGGAAGGGCTTACTTGTTCTATTGTTGGGTGTACCTGGTAGCTTGGTTACCTCCTAGCTTGGGGGTGGTTGGTTTTCCAACCAAAGGTTGGGAGGTGAGCACGCATTGGCCTATAGAAAAAGTTTTGTGTATTGTGTAGGGTTGCAGATTTGAAAGAAAACTTGCAAGATTGGAAGCATCTATGATCCTGATAGATAATAATGGTGCTGTCATTCCAAGAGAGCTCTATCTTTTTTGGGTGAAATATTAAAAGTTTGAAAGGCTGTCATAAAAATCATGTAACTAATCAGTTCATTTTCAAAAAGGAGATAGAATTATTAGTCTATCCTGAGTAGAGAAAATTATTGCAAAGAACGATATGTTCAGATTTGTTGGTTGTCTCTGTTACAATTTGTAACCTTGCTTGCATTTAGTCTGAACTTGTATTCAAATTTCATAGTTGTAAGAAGGTTCTGAAAATAAAATCTGTTGTGATTATCCTATATGTTTCAGCACGTATATTAGCATTCTACATTTTGTGAGAAAAGGAAAAGAAAGCTTCTTTGTATTTGCAATGGTAATAAAATATGTAGCCTACTCCAAATATGTATTCCTTGTGAAGGATATGAAAATATAAATTATGTACTTTAGTCTGTTGTAGTATTTTAACCAAAAGATCTTCCCTTTCTCGCTTATAAAATTACAATTTTGTAAGAATAACTTAATGCAATCCTTCCTCCTTATGGACTATAGTTGAAGTCATTCTGAAGATATGTACAAAGGACGAAAGCCTTGTTATATGTAAAAATATATATACATTATGAAAACATGGGTTATACTACCTCTCTTCATTTTTTTTATATGACAAAACTTTGTTTAAAAAGAGCCTACTTTCTTATCTTGTATCTATCTTTTGTAACAGTGCTGGGAAGGAATTCATTATGCATTTAATCTCTGTGAGAAACTGATTGTATGGCATTGTTTATGGTTGGATACAACCAAGATAAGAATGGACGTATGTTATGGGCCATACAAGTAAATGAGCGCATGTTGAATCATCTTGGTAGTTTGAGTATGCATTTTGATTCAGATTTAAAAAGTGTATGGATATATAGTAAGGAAATAGAAGCTTTATTCTATTTGAAATATGTAGTGTAATGCAATCCTTGTTTGAAAGAAAACAAAAAAAATAAATATAAAATAAAATAAAGAAATTAAGTAGGACTATTCTCTTTAGTATATATATCTAGTGTTGTAGAGGTTCATTTTGTTGTAGATGTCATAGTGCATAGTTGCTTATTAATCCTTTCACTCTGCATCATTAAAATCAGATTAACAAAAGAAAAAAAAAGAAAAGAAAAAAACAAAGAAAATAAACAGTTACTAGATCAAATGAATATACTATCTTTGGGTGGGGAAGAGACTGGGTGATAACATAGATTCTCAATCCCATTAGAATCTGTATGATGAGCTTGTAGATAGTTCCCCAATATATTTATACACATGTAGTATTAGATGGGGTCTTTGTAATACCTCACCTTGTATCGACCTCCTCGTTCAGGCGAGCATCTCTTATCCTTGTTAGAATGGAGCTACTGCTCTCAGTTTAGAAATGTTAACTCGATCGACTAAAGTAAATCCCCTGTTGAGATAGAAATGCTAAGTCTGTGTTCAAAATTTGACACCAAATTTAACCAGTGATTTCAATTATAAACTGTGGTGCTTGGTAGGTAATGACTTTTGGTTGCATGGGAAATTTTGGCCTTATACCTTTCACCTACTGCCTTTATGTGATTTGAGTGGGGTTTACGCCACCACTCATAAATACAAAATATATTCTAGCCAGGGCCATGGCAGGCCATGATGGTGTAAGCCTTGTGCGCCTTAGAAGTTGTTGAAGTAGCAACTTGTAGGAAAGTCATCACAATGTGATGTGTTCTAGACAATTTCATCCGTAGTGTCCTTAAATAATCAAGGAATTTGTGGCCCTGCCATTAATTAATGAACTGACATTTCTGGAGATGTCGTTGAAGGAAGACAGATCACTTTCTTAAGTCGGCGCCATCGCAACTCATGCCTCAAGTTGGTATTTAATTCTATTCCCAATCAGCTGCGTAGGTAATAGCTTGTCTGAGCAAATAGTTGGGAAGATGTGATGGGAAGTTTAGCAACACCCTTCATTTTGTTCTTTTGATCGAGCGGTGTTAGATTATGTATATTTTGCCTTGTTAGCACGTTGGCTATAAACTCGGTTACTTTTGATCACTAATTATTACGCGATGTAAACATTATGTTTTGATGTGATGGTACTTTTATCAGATGATGTTATTATTTCATGTTATGGATTAAATTATCATGTATGTGAATTATTGATGCTCTACTTTGATTATACATTGAGGATTAGAGTTATTAGGTTAAGCGATATTGTATTGAGGGGCCGGGATCACATCTCGCATGCGATTACCCTGTGATTTCCTCTTCCTGCTATGCCATGTTACCGACACTTTCGTGTTGTGTGTGGGATAGGTACAAGACATTAACTCCACGATTCCGGGGTTGAGCATGTCCCTTGTTCAACGAAAAATGATTGGGAGATAGTAGCTTGGTTTTCTGTGTCGGGACATCACCCTAACCATAGTGTGTTGTCGGGTTGTCAGTTGGGATAAGTTATCTTCCTTGTCGTTTCGTCTCTCCTTGCTTGCGTGATTAAATTTCCTAGTGAAATGGTGTTTGCTTTATTTAATTTTATTGTCAAAATGCATAAAGGAGTGCTTGTTATTTAATTAGTTAATTTAATTCAATCAATAAATTAATCTAATCATGCATTAGATTTATTTATTGATTAAGTAAATTAAATTAATTATGTTAGTATTATTAAATTTGAGGCAAATCAAAAAAAATATATAGATGGAAAATTGCCTTGCATTCCTCTTGTAAGAAAATAAAATTAAAAATGATTTGTTTTTAAATGTAATAGTTAAATTCAATTTTGTGAAAGAAAGTGAATTTAATTATCATTGTGGTGCAAATGGAATTTTGCTTTAAATAATTATTATGCATTTGAAAAGGGAAATAGAGTTGTTTTATTAATTTCCAAAAAATGAAAATATCCAAAATATCTAATTTGCAATAACTTTTGGTGGGTGAACTAAAATTAGGGGTTTGACAATTTGGAGAAGGGATAAGGAAATGCATCTTCTTTTTTTTGAATTATCTTTTTTTGAAATTGATAATTTTTGGAGAGCAAAAGAAACTTGGAATAGCTTGGAGAAATTCTTGGAAGAGGTTTTTGAAGATTTGTTGAAGCAAAATTTGAAGGAGAGCAACCTCCATTGAAAGGCTTCAAGTTGGAGAAAACACAAGGTTCTTGGTTTAAACTTTATGCAATTTTTTATGTTGAAAATCATGTAGGAGTTGTTTTAAATTGTTCAAGGATTCAAAATTGTGAATTAGAAGATAAACCCATCAATAAACTTCATTCAAATTTGAATTCAAATTCTCCAAAAATATTGTGAAAACATAGAGATTAAATTGTGTTATCAAGCCTTGCAACAGAAAAACTTGGACAAACATGGTTATTTCAATGCAAATTCTTGTTAAATTTTTGTGTGTTGTGGAAACTTTCTTTTTGAATTGGGAAAAGAAAAGGGAAATCTTCATTTTAGTTTGATTAAATCCTCTATTTTCAATTTTTTTTAAGTGTTGGGAGTGAACATTTGCCCAATCTGGGTATGAAGAAATTTTGTATGTTTGAGTTCTTTTTGTTGAAATTTGGATATATATTTATATATATGCATATATATATACATACCCAAATGTATATATAAATATATACATATATATATATATATATTTTATACTAGATCTATTTTTTAATTTATGAAAAGAATAAATCAATTTAAGTTTAAGGTTTTTACGAGAAACCCTATTTTACCGATTGAGTTTTTGAATTTTTTAAGCGAAATGGCCATTGTTGGGGTGATGATGGAAGGGAGGGCTTCCATGGAAGCTACGGGTTGGGGGCGGCGGCTTGTGAGCAGCACGTGGCTGCCCACCGCAGGGCCAGCGACACCAACAATGGAGGCTGGCGTCCACTGGTAGGCATAAAGTGCCACCATACCCTATTACTCCCTTTATCTCGTTTCTTTTGTTTTTAACATTTTTTTTATTTATGCTGCCCTTATATTAAATATAATATATATCACGTATATTATATTATATATATTATATATATATATACTTATTTAATATATATATATAAATATTTAGGATACAATGTTTTATTAAAAAAAAAATTTATTATTTAAATATATAATTAATATATTTAATATATATAAGTTTTATATATATATATATTAATTTCTTATAAATATATATATATATTACATATATATTAAAATATATTTATATTATATTTTAAATAACAAAATAATGTAATATGGTTTAATTCTGAAAATTATAATATTAAAGTAAATATTTAAGTATTAATTATATGTATATAAAATATGCGTAATAATATATACGTCGAGTATATGCATTTATATATATATATATGTCTTTTATAAATATAATGATATTTGAGTATCACAATTAAAGTTATTTTTGCAATGTATATGGAGTTATTATCATTATGAGAATTTTTGCATTATGATTAAATGATCAAGTGTAGATTACGGAAGTATTTGCAACGCGTTAGACCACACTCATGTGACTGTGCAAGAATTTATTTAATTTAATTTGAGTAATGCACCAATGCGTTGAGTGAATTGGATTTACGAAATCCTAATGTAGTCTACTTTATATTGCTTGTGATGCTTCTTCTTGGTGTGGGGCAGTCTAGTCAGTACTATGTAAGTCTTCTAGATAGGATCTTCTTTTATGCGTTTTGGAGTTGCTGTCATGATGGTTGACCTTGTTTGCCTTGGGTAGTGCTTAATTGTGTCCCGTGTTGTACTCGGTTATTATGAACGGGCTACGTTGACTTTATGTTGTGTTTAGGGAGTCATTATCCCTAGGTTGCACTTGGGTACCCTTTGGTGGTGGCATAGTTCCACGTGTTGTCTTAGAGAAGTGGCTTGCATTGAGGGCCGACACACAAAGTGGTGCCAGGAGATCTCAATGTAAGTTGGTTAATTAAGTGAAAAGTTAAACCAATTAATTAGCATAGGTGGTACCAACATTTAAAAAGATTAATTTTTCCTCACTCATGGACGCAAGTGCTTGTATAGACTTGGGATGAGATGAGAAGGCCTAGAATGGCAAGGTCGTTATCTTGTCCCTTCGAAAGATAATTGATTCCACATTGGTTTGCATGTGGGGCCGGGAGTCGTTAGAGGCTACAAGGATATCCCGAGATGGGGGCCGAGACCTAGGAAGACTTGCCAAGATATCCCATGCGACATTGTGATGACACTTCTCCTAAGTCAGCATTATGTTTGTATTCGTGTTGTGTTCATGTATTTGAGATCTGGAAGCATTGTAACCTTCGTGTCATGTGATGTCATGTTCATATCCCTTTCCAGTGGAGTCATGTTGCCTATGTTTAGAGGTTGTTGGTCTTGACCTGAAACCCTTGTTACTATCTCCTAGCACGGGGGGTGGGCCTTCGAGTATCACTTGGTTGGGTGGAACGTGCACCATACTCCGTTGTTTTGGCATTGGCTTATGTGGATGAGACTTTCATGTTGGAGAGCTCGTGGGATTCCAGTTGCTACCTCGGTTTCATTTATGCTAGTTGCTTTTGTATTTTATTTACCCCTCATTGTTATCGAGGTGGAAATTGTAATAAACAATCATGTTATTGATTTACCTCATTATGGGAATGAGAGATGTAATTGTAATTATATAACTTCTGTCATTGGTAACCATGAAGGATCTCATGGTCTTAATGAAAATCTCATGTATGGAATGTATGTGCTTTAATTAGTTAAGTGAATGTTGTTATGTTTCATTGCATGCATGTTGTTTTAATTTGTGATTTAAATAATCTATCTCATGACCTTAGGGGATTGTTGGCTTGTGATGTATTCATTCATGTATTTGTATTTTTTTTTAAAAAAATTGTGTGAAATTGTTTGTAGTTTGCAACTTCCCCTAGGGTTGCATGGCGGGGCATTATAGGAAGTTTACGCCAACTTGATTGTCATAAATTTCATTGCCCAAGTGAAACAAAGGATCTACTAAAAAGATATGGCAGGTTCATCTAGACGTAAAAGTTGAAGTGCGAAAAAAATAATCATTAAATTTTATACTTTCTGCAGCGCTAGCCCTTCTGTCATTCCTTAACTACAAGAATAAATGAGCTTTCACCTCTCTTTTAATTATCTAAGTAGGAGTAGTTTTTCACATGTGATCTTTTGGTCAATTTATGCACAGTTGCTAATCCTGTTATGGTGGTTCATCGGCTATCAATGAGAGAACTGTTGATTTCAAACTTACTTCTGTATAATTAATATTAGTCAAAATAAAAATTTCATTAGGCTCTGTGCAGTGTGCTATACCCATATTTCCATAATGAATTCATTATACATAACAGGATCTTTAACTAACTATTTATCTGTGATCTCTCAATTCTAATTTGACATTTTAGCAATTTGCACTATTTCTTATCTTTAATTCTTGTAGACAATGGAATATCAATAATACTAAGATTAATATTGTGAGTAATATTTTCACATCAATTAATATTAAAATAGTGAATACATGCCATAGTATAGCACAACGGTCATGGCTTGCCTTCAGAGCTGAAGTTGGTACAATAAGTTACTTTATACCTGTCATCTCTTGCAATTATAATGATTTTATTAATAAAGTATCAATGCCAGCGCTTCGGCTCCTGCCTTCATTTAAATTTTGGTTACTGTCCATCCATCAAAATAATGTACTTTGATCCATTGCCTACAAACTTTCTGTTAGCTCTCGTGCAAGACGTAGGGTGCCCAGCTTGCATGGTGACAATAATTTTCACATTATCTACTTCTGTGGTTTAAAATCTTGAGTTTTCCAAGCTGACGTGCAGCTTCCCACCACTCCTATGACAATATTTTAATAACAGGTATAGAGGTTGTGATATAAAAATTTTAAGCTTTTATCGTAATGATTATATTTTATTTTTTTATTAGCGTAGAATTGTTAATGCTAGGGCTCCCATTTAATTCGATCAAAACAAATAAATACAGTGCTGCCTTGTTTCATTTATTTTTCTACAGTAGGTTGGGCAGCTAGCTTACTCTAAAAACAAGCCTTAATAAATTTCACTTTATGTATGTCTTTGGTGTTTAAAATTTTAAAAGGAGGTATTTCATAATCTTAAAAAGTCATACACATTAAAATACATCCTTTAAAATAATAGAAAGAGGAAACTCTTAAGTTTAAGAAAGGAAAGGGATCGTGCATGGTATTCTTTTTTTTAAAGACTTAGGTTTAAACTTATTATTTTATATGACATTTATAAAGTATAATGGAAAAGAATTATATATAGCTTTCTCATATATATAATAATAAATTTTAATTGGGATATTTGTTTTACTTCTTTCTCTATATATATTTATATACATCTTATTTATTAATTTTTAAGTGTACACTTTAAAAGGGATATATATTGGGATAATTTTAATGGTATTATAAATAAAATAATTATTTATCAATAAAAAAATTGTTTGGGTTAAATAAATCTGATTTGAGAATCTCATGTGAATCACATTTGTATTATTATTAATTTGAACACGTAATTGATTATATCATTAATACTATGGAAAAATAATGCTAATTCATTTGGGTTAGAAATAATAAGATTGTCACCAAAATGATAGGCGATCTAATGATGGATTAATGATACTTCCATTTTTGTTGTGGAGCATGTCGTCAAAATGAGGTTTGACACCAATAGTCCATTTAAATTAGTTGGAACCTACCGTCACCTTAACCTAGTATTTAGGACATCCCATCTTTGGTTTAAGGGTGTGCACAATAGATTTTACACACTCGATGCCACTTCCTTCCCTTCCCTTGCTCTCAGACGACGTGACGTCAATGATGATGGCCATTCATCACCAAGCGATACGTATAGAAGGATA